>SJYT01052851.1:22087-79550 GCA_006410635.1 Cephalophus harveyi | reverse complement strand
GCATTAAGCAAATGATTTACATATAATATAGGGACACATTCTTCTCTGTATATTTTGTGTTTAAAATGACTAAAACATTAAATTCACCTTACTTTCCATCTCTTCAAAACAATTTAAAGAAAAGAAATAAAACATTACAGGTACATTTGAAAGAGTCTTTGGTTCTTCTCCAGCATCCACTCTACCTTCTTCACTAGGTTGCAATAATATTATTGATTTGATGTTTATAATTTCAAAATTTTAAAGAATAGTTATTACATAATAAAATATTTATCTGATTTTAAAAGTTTTACAAGTGTTATTGAAAATGCTTCATTAGTACATCTAGCTTTATGCAGTCTGCATTTTATTTTCAAGGTGTTCATATGTGTTTAATTTATTCCTTTTAACTCTACACAATATTTCATTTCATAAATATGTCATATTTAAATTATTTATCCACCTGCTCAACAATAATTTCTGTTGTTTCCAAATTTTCACTATTGCAATAATGCTGCTATAGATATACTTTTGCACACATGTAGAAGTATCTTGGGTTATTATACTTGGAAATGGCTCTGGTCTCATTTTTGGCAGAATAAATTGTTCTCTCACATATCTGTGTTTCCTCCTAATTTCCCAGCCTTCTTTGCAAGTTGTATTGGTCATATACCTGAGCTCTAGGCAAAGGAATATATGCAAATGTAATATATGCCACTTTCATGGTGGCTTCTTAAAAGATTTTGAGTCACTTTCTTGAGTTCTTTTTGCTCATTGTTCAACTAATTGCAGAAAGTTGAGTAGAGAAATTTTTAAAAGCCTGAAATAGTAGGCAAGAGGGTGATGATCTTTGATTACTTTTACACACACACACACACTCCAAAACTAAACTCTTTTGCACATCCTCACTGCTGTATACCACATCCAAGACATCACTATCACCCACATGTACCCTGTAACAACTGCTCACCCTGCCCCACAACCTCCACATAGCAGCCCCAGTGAACTTACTTTTTCAAAGATTATTTCATTCCCAAGATAAATTTTTCCATTCCTTTCTATTTCAAGCAGAAAAACAAATCCAAAGCTTCTCATATGGCACATAAGTCTCAGTGTTTCTCAATAGGAATGGTATTAGTATTTTGCAGTAATCTTTTTATGTAAAGCACCTGTCTCACACATTATAGAATGTTTGACAGCTTTGGCCTAAGGCATCCAGATCCAGTTCAGTCACTCAGTTATGTCCGACTCTTTGCGACCCCATGAACCACAGCACGCCAGGGCTCCCTGTCCATCACCAACTCCTGGAGTTCACCCAAATCCATGTCCATTGAGTCAGTGATGCCATCCAGCCATCTCTTCCTCTGTCATCCCCTTCTCCTCCTGCCCCCAACCCCTCCCAGCATCAGGGTCTTTTCAAATGAGTCAGCTCTTCGCATCACGTGGCCAAAGTATTGGAGTTTCAGCTTCAGCATCAGTCCTTTCAAAGAAATCCCAGGACTGATCTCCTTCAGAATGGACTGGTTGGATCTCCTTGCAGTCCAAGGAACTCTCAAGAGTCTTCTCCAACACCACAGTTCAAAAGCATCAATTCTTTGGCGCTCAGCTTTCTTCACAGTCCAACTCTCACATCCATACATGACCACTGGAAAAACCATAGCCTGGACTAGACGGACCTTTGTTGACAAAGTAATGTCTCTGCTTTTGAATATGCTATCTAGGTTGGTCATAACTTTCCTTCCAAAGAGTAAGTATCTTTTAATTTCTTGGCTGCAGTCACCATCTGCAGTGATTTTGGAGCCCAGAAAAAATAAAGTCATAATGTGTCATTGACATTGCTCTTCCTCCTCATAGTTTATTACAATAATCCAGAAGATCCTGCCACCATCCTCACAAACACCTGCACACACGTACACTTCTAGCCCTTGGATGAGAAATACTTTGGCTCTGCTTACTTTTCTAACATCAGTCTACCTATATTCTTCCTCTTGTTCACCAAACTGGAGATATAACAGAACACTTTCTACTCTTTTAAACATTGAGGCTTATTCCCCATGTTCAAACCTTTGCACTTGTCTGCCTTCTTCCTAGAAATCTCCTTAGAAATTTGCTCGGCCAACCTATTCATTGTCCAGATACCAAGTATACGATTAAAACACTCAATATAAAACCATGCTCTGTAAAATGCCAACTCCTAAACCTCTCACTTTTAGCCTTCTTGTGTTGTTTACATTGGCTTCCCTGACAAGTCAATTGGTAAAGAATCTGCCTGCAATGCAGGAGATCCTGATTTGATTCCTGGGTCAGGAAGATCTGCTGGAGAAGGGATAGGCTACCCACCCCAATATTTTGGGCTTCCCTTGTGGCTCAGCTGGTGAAGAATCCATCTGCAGGGTTCTATCCCTGGGTTGGGGAGATCTGCTAGAGAAGAGAACAGCTACCCATCCCAGTATTCTGGCCTGGAGAATTCCATGGACTGTACATTATCTGCTTCCTATATTAGAATGCAATAATTTTTATTAAGACTTTATTTTTAGGGTAATTCTAGGTTTACAACAAGATTAAGGGGAAGTATAAGATTTCCTATTTATCCACTGTTCCCATAAATGCATAGCCTCACCCATTATTAACATCCCCACAAAGTGGTACATTTGTTATGAATGACGAACCTACAGCCCCATTCTAATCATCCAAAGCCTCTAATTTACACTATGGGTCACTGTGGATGCTACATATTCTATAGGTTTGGAGAAATGTATAATGAACGGCATGTATTGATCATTTGATATCAGGAATTTGGTCCTTATTTTCATAAAAAGTTTTCTTCTTTCTATCTAGAACTTTGTCTGGACCATGTTGGATATTTTATAAATATTAACTACATAAAAGGAAAAAATGATGAACGAATATAAATTGCTGTCTTAAAGAACTGTCCCTGATCAAACTAGCTAAAGTTGTTACCATCCCACTCATTTTTATTATAAAATTCTGCAGCACATATTGGTATCTAAGCTGTTGAATTTAATAAAATGAATTTGTTGTTTTTCTCCACTAGAATGCAAGCTTCATAGAATAATGATTAAGTCTTATAATCACTCTAGTTCTAGCTCTAGATATTAGAAGATACTCAAAAAATATCACTTGAAAATTGGCTTTTCCTGTTGTGTTTATTGATTACAAGTTGAGCTTCACTGGTAGTTGAGATGACAAAGAATCTGCCTGCAATGCAGATATAGGTTAGATCTCTAGGTCAGGATGATCTCCTGGAGAAGATCCCACTCCAGAATTCTCACCTGAGAAATCCCATGGACAGAGGAGCTTGGTGGGCTACAGTCTCTGGGGTCACAAACAGTCAGACATGACTGAGCAACTACCACTTTCACTTTTCACTTGGTTTTGACAAGTTATTATTAATATTTTACTTGAAAATATGTACCTTTTATCTAAAGAATTATGAATTATATATAGATTTTAATAATTACTAGAGTTGGTTCTATGTTTAAATGATTTTCTTGCTCCAATAGTCCTAACAGCTTATAGATTCCCATTCTTTAATCCTAAATTTTGGTTCATTTCATGAGTGGCTGGAGTAGCATTTTAAGCATTTTATTTTGTGTTTTACTTTATATTATTTTTCTCTGGGGATCATACAAAATATTATTTATTCTGTGTGATTTCATATTTGTGAGGGAAGGTGTGGGCTAAGACAACAGCTTGAGCAGGAACCACATTAAGAGATGCCTGCAGATTCCAGAACAGAAATAGCTGTTTCCTGAAATTCCCCTGAAGATGACCCTAACACCACAGAGAAGAAACTCTGTTATCTGGAAAGAGGAAACTTAGGTGGTCTTGAAAATTCACCTTATCTTGGGTGTGCCCAGGTGCAGCAAAATGATACTAGACCAAAGCAGACTGTGTGCAGAGAGACAAGAAACCTGATGACAATAACCTGTGCAGGCTGATATCCAGAAACCAGGGGACCCCTTACTCAACTGGGTGAGACGACAGAACACAACTCAAGGCACGACCTGCCGCAATGTAGAGAACGGGAATGAGGGGGACAAATGGAGAGGGGAACAAAAAGCCACAGACTGTCCAAGTTGTTAGAAGAATCCATTCTTTATGGTTGTAGGACTGAGGCACTTAGATCCGAGAGTCACTCCTATTCAAAGGCAGTTCAAAGCGTGACTGGGTTCAGTTCAGTTCAGTAGCTCAGTCGTGTCCGACTCTTTGCAACCCCATGAATTGCAGCATGCCAGGCCTCCCTGTCCATCACCAACTCCTGGAGTTCACTCAGACTCGTGTCCATCGAGTCGGTGATGCCATCCAGCCATCTCATCCTCTGTCGTCCCCTTCTCCTCCTGCCCCCAATCCCTCCCAGCATCAGAGTCTTTTCCAATGAGTCAACTCTTCGCATCCATCGAGTTGGTGATGCCATCCAGCCATCTCATCCTCTGTCGTCCCCTTCTCCTCCTGCCCCCAATCCCTCCCAGCATCAGAGTCTTTTCCAATGAGTCAACTCTTCGCATGAGGTGGCCAAAGTACTGGAGTTTCAGATTTCGCATCATTCCTTCCAAAGAAATCCCAGGGCTGATCTCCTTCAGAATGGACTGGTTGGATTTCCTTGCAGTTCAAGGGACTCTCAAGAGTCTTCTCCAACACCACAGTTCAAAAGCATCAATTCTTCGGCACTCAGCTTTCTTCACAGTCCAACTCTCACATCCATACATGACCACAGGAAAAACCATAGCCTTGACTAGATGGACCTTTGTTGGCAAAGTAATGTCTCTGCTTGCTTCTCCCTAAGCCAAAAGGAAGATCCTGTGGATGTTTTACCCTGCTTGAAAGATTTTACCTGATTAGTTCAAGCCCACTGAGGATAATCTCCCTTTTGATCAATACAAAGTTATCTAATCAGGCACTTTAATTATATCTGCACATTCCTACCATATTTACTTTGAGTGAGTGAGTGAAAGTTGCTCAGTCGTGTCTGACTGTTTGTGACCCCATGGACTATACAGGCTAGAATACCGGAGTGGGTAGCCTATTCCTTCCCCAGATCCAGGGGATCTTCCCAACCCAGGGACTGAACCCAGGTCTCCCACGTTGCAGGTAGATTCTTTACCAGCTGAGCAACCAGGGAAGCCCAGGAATACTGGACTGCGTAACCTATCCCTTCTGCAGGTGCTCTTCCAGACCCAGGAATCGAACTGGTGTCTCCTACATTGCAGTCAGATTCTTTACCAACTGAGGTATCAGGGAAGCCCTTAATAATTTTTTTTCCTTGAAAAAAAAATTTACCTTGAAAGTGAACCTAATCAAAGTGGTGACATCTATCAGATTCACAAATCCTATCCACACTCAAGGGGAGAAGATTATACAAGGACGTGAGCCTTTAAGAGTCATCTTAGAATTCTGTTTACCACCCAGTCTGTTCCTTGATTTATTTCTCTCCTCTTTCAGTTTATAATAACTGGCAAGAATAAAACAGGCAGCATCTTCAACATTTTATTTGGAAATCTCCCTGCTTAAATCACCAAGTTTGTTACTCAAAGTTCTGATTTCTACATAACTGTAGATGATAATGTCAATAAATGCTCTGCCACTGTATAACACGGATCTTTCTTCCTCTAATTTTGCCATAACAGATTTCTCACTTCCTTTTAAGCTTGCACTGGCAATATTTCCAAAGTCTATAATTTTACTAGCAGTCTGTTAAAGACAATTTTGGCTGTCTCTAATATGATATTCAAAAATCTTTTCAACCATGTCCAGCCTGTCCTTTGAATCTTTACCTACTTCCTGGCTCCTAAGCCATTGCTTAGGGATAGGAATATTTAGGTATTTGTTGTGATATTATCCCAGTCCTGTATTGTAACAAAATCTATGTTAGTCATCTATTGCTGTATAACAAATTGTTGTTGTTCAGTTGCTAATGTGACAAATACAGTGTTAGCTCTGTAGAATGTGTTTTAATCTCCCTCTTCTATTATAAGATCATGGGTGTTTCTATCTATTTCTACCACCTTGTAACCATTACTCTTAAGGTTTCATCACAGATTTTTTTAAAATCTGATGAAATATAATTGTGGTCATCTCACACACTAGTAAAGTAGTGCTTAAAATTCTCCAAGCAACGCTTCAGCAATATGTGAACTGTGAACTTCCAGATGTTCAAGGTGGTTTTAGAAAAGGCAGAGGAACCAGAGATCAAATTGCCAACATCTGATGGATCATCAAAAAAGCAAGAGAGTTCCAGAAAAACAGCTATTTCTGCTTTATTGACTATGCCAAAGCCTTTGACTGTGTGGATCACAATAAACTGTGGAAAATTCTGAAAGAGACGGGAATATCAGACCACCTGATCTGCCTCTTGAGAAACCTGTATGCAGGTCAGGAAGCAACAGTTAGAACTGGACATGGAGCCACAGACTGGTTCCAAACAGGAAAAGAAGTCTGTCAAGGCTGTATATTGTCCCCCTTCATATTTAATTTATATGCTGAGTACATCATGAGAAACCCTGGGCTGGAGGAAGCACAAGCTGGAATCAAGATTACTGGGAGAAATATCAGTAACCTCAGATATGCAGATGACATCACCCTTATGGCAGAAAGTGAAGAAGAACTAAAGAACCTCTTGATGAAAGTGAAAGAGGAGAGTTAAAAAGTTGGCTAAAAGCTCAACATTCAGAAAATGAAGATCATGGCATCTGGTCCCATCACTTCATGGGAAATAGATGGGGAAACAGTGGAAACAGTGGCTGATTGTATTTTTCTGGGCTCCATAATCACTGCAGATGGTGACTGCAGCCATGAAATTAAAAGACGCTTACTCCTTGGAAGGTAAGTTATGACCAACCTAGACAGCATATTGAAAAGCAGAGACACTACTTTGTCAACAAAGATTCATCTTGTCAAGGCTATGGTTTTTCGAATAGTCATGTATGGATGTGAGAGTTGGACTGTGAAGAAAGATGAGTGCTGAAGAATTGATGCTTTTGAGCTGTGGTGTTGGAATAGACTCTTGAGAGTCCCTTGGACTGCAAGGAGATCCAATCAGTCCATCCTAAAAATCAGTCCTGGTTGTTCATTGATAGAACTGATGTTGAAGCTGAAACTCCAATACTTTGGCCACCTCATGCAAAGAACTGACTCATTTGAAAAGACCCTGATGCTGGGAAAGATTGAGGGCAGGAGGAGAAGGGGATGACAGAGGATGAGATGGTTGGATAGCATCACCAACCCAATGGGTATGGGAGCTGATGATAGACAAGGAGGCCTGTCATACTGTGGTTCATGGGGTCAGAAAGAGTCGGACACAACTGAGTGACTGAACTAAACTGAATAACCTTAACTTTAAAAAACTGATGTGTCATGCCCATTTTGTCCTAGGACATTATGGGCATATGAACTTCTTGATGTCAACCCATTCAGACATCTCTGCCTCAAGGACTTCACACCCATATAAACTTGTTCAATTTTTTTTAGTGAAGTCTTGCTATGGTTCCACAGTATCACAGCCTTATCTCTCATCCCAAGAATTCTCCATAATAGTTCTCCTTAACCTGAAATTCCATGTAGTATTAATCACTTTGTTTGCCTAGGTTTTTAACGTAGCTCCAGTGGTAGAACACACACTGTGTTTTCTAATAATTAGTTATGTCAATAGATCTCCCTTTTTTCCTACAAGACTTGGAGATTCCAGAAAACTGAGACTTAATGATTATATCCCTAGTTACTCACACTGAGCCTGACATATCATTGCTGATAGATGATACTTGATGAAGAAAATCAGTGCATGTGTGACAAGGAACTTTTATGTTTTACCAATATTGAATGAACCTCTTCTTGAGATAATGTAAAAACTTAAATAAGTTGTCACAGACCCGTTTCAATTGGTTAGACTGTCTGTATGAATAATAAATAGTAAGTTATAAATTTAATGTAGTGGCTGCCATGGCCAAATAACTGGCTAAGAACCACAGATCAAGGCTTAGTTAGTTAGTTCAGTTGCTCAGTCGTGTCTGACTCTTTGCGACCCCATGAATCGCAGCACGCCAGGCCTCCCTGTTCATCACTAACTCCCGGAGCTCACTCAGACTCACGCCCATCGAGTCGGTGATGCCATCCAGCCATCTCATCCTCGGTCGTCCCCTTCTCCTCCTGCCCCCAATTCCTCCCAGCATCAGAGTCTTTTCCAATGAGTCAACTCTTCATATGAGGTGGCCAAAGTACTGGAGTTTCAGCTTCAGCATCATTTCCTTCAAAGAAATCCCAGGGCTGATCTCCTTCAGAATGGACTGGTTGGATCTCCTCGCAGTCCAAGGGACTCTCAAGAGTCTTCTCCAAGACCACAGTTCAAAAGCATCAATTCTTCAGTGCTCAGCTTTCTTCACTGTCCAACTCTCACATCCATACATGACCAAGGCTTAAGCAACCTCAAATTTCACAACATAAAGGTATAAGAGGGTGGACTATTTGATGACCTCTAAGGTTCCTGTCTGCCTTGAATTAGATTCATGTATTCAAACTTTTTTGTTTCCTGCAAAGGACCAGATAACATTTGAGAACATTTTAGCTTTGTGTGATAAGAGGACACATATTCTACCATGGTAATGCAAAAGCATCCATAAACATTACATATCATGACTATGTTCATGGTTAATACAAGAGAGATATGGCAGGATGTGGCCCACGGGCTGCTGTTTGTAAGCTCTTGTTTTATTCAAACAAATAAGGAACATTTTATGAACATAACATAACATGACATTACACAGAATACTTAATGGAAAATGAAAGAAAGAGAGAGAGAGGGATGAAGGGAGGGAGGAAATAAGACAGCAAGCAAGGAAGGAAGGTAAAAAAGCAAAAAAGTACCTTCCCTCTAGTACTTTGTCATCAGATTGAAAGAAACTGACCTTTTATTGCATATGGAAAAGTTCATACTAATAAAAGGTAACTCATGAAAATGCACTATGATTTCTTTCATGGAGAGAAGCAGATCAACAAACAAATCCACAAAGAAAACCAATTCCAGCATCAGGAGTGAGGAGATAGAATAGTCACATAAAAAGGCAGCACTTTTTAATGATATGCATTATAGATGATTTATATCTATAGTGATTTTTGAATATGCAAGTATGCCCACAAATTCTTAACACTTCTCCCTTCAAAAGGTAGTAACTAATTATACCCACCTTCTTTGAATGAGTACCAGACTTAGTGACTCAATTCTATTGAATGGTAAATGGCAGAGATGACATTCAAGGTTATGTTATAAAATGGATGGCTCATATGCAATTTTCTCTTGAATTGCTTTCTTTTGAGGAAGTCATTCAGCATGTTGGAAAAATGCTGCTGTTCAGTCACTAAGACATGTCTGATTCTTTAAGACTCCATAGATAGACAGCACCATGCCAGACTCCCCCATTTTTCATTATCTCCTGAAGTTTGCTCAAAATCATGACCATTGAATCAGTGATGCCATTCAACCATCTCATCCTTAGTGGCCCCCAACTCCTGCCCTCAATCTTTCTCAGCATCAGGGTCTTTTCCAATGAATTGGCACTTCACATCAGGTGGTCAAAATATTGGAGCTTCAGCTTCAGCATCAGTCCTTCCAATGAATATTCAGGTTGATTTCCTTTAGGATTGACTGGTTTGATCTCCTTGAAGTCTAAGGGACTCTCAAGAGTCTTCTCCAGTATGACAATTATCAATTATTTGGTGCTCAGCCTTCTTTTTGGTCCAACTCTTATATCCACAAAAGACTACTGGAAAAACCATAGCTTTGGCCATACGGATTTTGTTGGCAAAGTGATGTCTCTGCTTTTTAATAAACTCGCTAGATTTGTCATAGCTTTTATTCTAAGGAACAATTGTCTTTAAATTTCATGGCATCAGTCACCATCCACAGTGATTTTGGAGCCTGAGAAAATAAAATCCACCACTGTTTCCAATATTTCCCTTTCTTTTTGCCATGAAGTGATAGGACCAGATGCCACAATCTTAGTTTTTTGAATGTTGATATTTAAGCCAGCATTTGCACCCTCCTCTTTCACCTTCATCAAGAGGCTCTTTAGCTCTTCACTTTCTGCCATTAGAGTGGTATAATCTGCATATCTGAGGTTGGTGATATTTCTCCTGGTAATCTTGATTCCAGCTTGTGATTCATCCAGCCTGGCATTTCACATGATGCATTCTGAATATAAGTTAAATAAGCAGGATGACAATGTACAGCCTTGATGTACTTCTTTCCCAATTTGGAACCAGACTATTTTTCCATGTCCAGTTTTAACTGTTGCTTCTTGACATACATCCAGTTTTCACAGGAGGCAGGTAAGGTGAGCTGGTATTCCCATCTCTTTAAGAACTTTCCACTTTGTTGTGATCCACATGGTCAAACGGTTTACTGTATTCAATGAAGCAGAAGCAGATGTTCTTCTGGAATTCCCTTGCTTTTTCTATGATCCAAAGGATATTGGCAATTTGATCACTGGTTCCTCTGCCTTTTCTATATTCAGCTTTTATATCTGGAAGTTCTCAGTTCACATACTATTAAAGTCTAGTTTAAGGGGTTCTGAACATTACCTTGCTAGCATGTAAGGTGAGAGCGGTTGTATGGTAGTTTCAATATTCTTTGGCATTGCCTTTAGGATTGGAATGAAAACTGACCTTTTCCAGTCCTGTGGCCACTGTTGAGTTTTCCAAATTTGCTGGACATATTGAGTGCAACATGTTAATAGCATCATCTTTTAGGATTTGAAATAGTTCAGCTGGAATTCCATTACCTCCACTACCTTTGCTTGTAGTAATACTTCCTAAGGCCCATTTAGCTTCACACTCCAGGATGTCTGGCTTTAGGTGAGTGACCACACCATCATGCTTCTCTGGGTCATTAAGATCTTTTCTGTACAGTTCTTCTGTGTATTCTTGCCACCTCTTCTTTATCTTTTCTGCTTCTGTTAGATCCTTGAAGTTTCTGTTTTTGATTGTTCCCATTTTTGCATGAAAGTTTCCATTCGTATCTCTAATTTTCTTAAAGAGATCTCTCAGTTCAGTCAGTTCAGTTGCTCAGTCATGTCCAACTCTTTGTGACCCCATGAATCACAGCACGCCAGGCCTCCCTGTCCATCACCACCTCCTACAGTTCACTCAGACTCACATCCATCGAGTTGGTGATGCCATCCATCCATCTCATCCCCTGTTGTCCCCTTTTCCTCCTGTCCCCAATCCCTCCCAGCATCAGAGTCTTTCCCAATGAGTCAACTCTTCTCATGAGGTGGCCAAAGTACTGGAGTTTCAGCTTCAGCATCATTCCTTCCAAAGAACACCCAAGGCTGATCTCCTTCAGAATGGACTGGTTGGATCTCCTTGCAGTCCAAGGGACTCTCAAGAGTCATCTCCAACACCACAGTTCAAAAGCATCAATTCTTCGGTGCTCAGCCTTCTTCACAGTCCAACTCTCACATCCATACATGACCACAGGAAAAACCATAGCCTTGACTAGATGGACCTTTGTTGGCAAAGTAATGTCTCTGCTTTTCAACATGTTATCTAGGTTGGTCATAACTTTTCTCCCAAGGAGTAGCAGTCTTTTAATTTCACGGCTGCAGTCACCATCTGCAGTGATTTTGGAGCCCAAAATAATAGTCTGACACTGTTTCCACTGTTTCCCCATCTATTTCCCATGAAGTGATGGGACCGGATGCCATGATCTTTGTTTTCTGAATGTTGAGCTTTAAGCCAACTTTTTCGCTCTCCTCTTTCATTAAGAGGCTTTTTAGTTCCTCTTCACTTTCTGCCATAAGGGTGGTGTCATTTGCATATCTGAAGTTATTGATATTTCTCCTGGCAATCTTGATTCCAGCTTGTGCTTCTTCCAGCTCAGCGTTTCTCATGATGTACTCTGCATAGAAGTTAAATAAGCAGGGTGACAATATACAGCCTTGATGTACTCCTTTTCCTATTTGGAACCAGCCTGTGGTTCCATGTCCAGTTCTAACTGTGGCTTCCTGACCTGCATATAGGTTTCTCAAGAGGCAGGTCAGGTGGTCTGGTAGTCTTTCCCATTCTATTATCTTTCTCTATTTCTTTGACTGCTCACTTAGGAAGGCTTTCTAATCTCTCCTTGCTATTCTCGGGAACTCTACATTCAGTTGGATATATCTTTCCCTTTCTTCTTTGCCCTTCACTTCTCTTCTTTTCTCAGCTAATTTATGGCCTCCTCAGACAACCACTTTGCCTTCCTGCATTTCTTTTTCTTGGGGATGGTTTTGGTCAGTGCCTCCTGTACAATGTTATTAACCTCTGTCCATTGTTTTTCAGGCACTCTGTCTACCAAATCTAGTCTCTTGAATCTATTTGTCTCCTCCACTGCATAATCATAAAAGATTTGGTTTAGGTTATACATGAATGGCCACTGGTTTTCCCTATTTTCTTCAATTTAAGTCTGAATTTAGTAAATAAGGAATTCATGATCTGAGCCACACTCAGATTCAGGTCTTGTTTTTGCTGACTATATAGAGCTTCTCCATCTTTAGCTGCAAAGAATAGAATCAATCTGATTTGGGTATTGACCATCTGGTGAAGTCATTGTGTAGAGTTATCTCTTGTGTTGTTGAAAGATGGTGTGTTCTCATTGCAGAACTGTTAGCCTTTGTCCTGCTTCATTTTGTATTCCATGGCCGAACTTGCCTGTTGCTCCAGGTGTCTCTTGACTTCCTACTTTTGCATTTCAGTCCCCTATGATGAGAAG
Source organism: Cephalophus harveyi (assembly GCA_006410635.1). Lineage (NCBI taxonomy): Eukaryota > Metazoa > Chordata > Mammalia > Artiodactyla > Bovidae > Cephalophus > Cephalophus harveyi. The sequence goes on along the minus strand of SJYT01052851.1, from coordinate 66,814 downwards.
GATATCCTTTTTGGTGTTAGTTCTAGAAGGTCTTGTAGGTTGTCATAGAACCATTCAACTTCAGCTTCTTTGGCCTTAATTGTTGGGACATATACTTGGATTACTTGATACTGAATGGTTGCCTTGGAAACAAACAGAGATCATTTTGTCGCTTTTGAGTTTGCACCCAAGTACTGCATTTCAAACTCCTGTTCACTGTCAGGGCTACTCTATTTCTTCTAAGGGATTCTCGCCCACAGTAGTAGATATAATGGATATCTGAACTAAATTTTTCCATTCCTATTCATTTTAGTTCACTCTTGCCATCTCCTTCTTGAGCAACCAATTTACCTTGATTCATGGACCTAACATTCCAGGTTCTTATGGAGTATTTGTTTTTTATAGCCTTGGGCTTTACTTTCACTATTTTGGTCACATGATGCAAAGAACTGACTCATTGGAGAAGATCCTGATGCTGAGAAAGATTGAAGGCAGGAGGAGAAGGGGAACACAGAGAATGAGATGGTTGGATGGCATCACCAACTAGATGGACATGAGTTAGAGCAACCTCCGGGAATTGGTGATGGACAGGTAGGCCTAGTGTGCTGCAGTCCATGGGGTCACAAAGAGTAGGACAAGACTGAGAGACTGAAGTGAACTGAATTGAACTGAACACATTTCAAGTTCTTGAAATTGTACAGATAAGCTAAATCTGGAATTTTATTTTCTTCCCTGGCTCCAGGGGGTTCCTCTTTCACCTGCACAGAGGTCAAATCCTGAGCAAATGTCCTAAAGATAAAACACAGGTATGTGGGTAATTTGGAATTCCATCAGTATAACAATGTGCATGTCATGTCACCCCCCTCTTCATCTGTCAAACATCAGAGCCCAAAGTAGTAGCCTCCTGCCTGAGAACCTGAAATTCTTGCTGTAGTGGAGATATCTCTTTTGTGCAACCTGCTCATCTGGGAAGTAAACATGTATAAAGCAGAGGTAACCTCATAAGTGGAATAACAAGAACAACAAAAGCAATAAATACTTCAGGAAAAGATTGAATCCTGGAATGCTAGCAAAGATTGTTGAATTTGGCCTCTTCTTGATTGCTGTCTTTTATCTCTACTACTCATGAAACTTACTACTTCACAACTTCTTCCTCAGTTTGTCCAACATATGGATTGGCATCTAAAATAGCAGTTTATTTTCTGCAGTTTCTATGTTGGGAATTTTCAGTAGGTGTTGGAATCTGCATTTGCTGCACCAACAATTTAGGATGACTTTTCCATATTTCTCTGCTGGTAAACAATATCGTATGGTAATAATAATTTAAAATACCCCCTGGGGTTAATGTTCCTTGTATCGTTTGGGTGAAGGTGGGAGTTATCTTCTGTTCTCCTTATGTGAGAAAAATGCAGAATTTCCTGACTAGAAGAATATGTCTTTGGCAGAAGACAGACTTGCATCTCTCCCAGCCTTTTCATGAGAAATGTCCAAGTTTCTACACATGTAGTTTGTGATCATGTCAATGATCCTTTTACCCACTTTACATTGAGTTTCCCAGAAACCTGCTCTGAGACAAGTTCCCATGAGCAGATGGATTGGGGATTATTCTTGGATGACACCCATAAAGTGAGGAAGGCAGGATGGAGCAAGAGTGCAAAGCCAACCCGCACTGATGTCATAGTTGAGGCTTTAGCCAATTCTATACAAAGCTCTAGGTCTGGGAAAGACCCTTGGTATTGCCCCAGATTTTTAAAAGGGGCTTACACCTTTGTATTAATATCTTTACATCAGCCAGTCATTAGAAGCAAGTCACCCCAGAGAGAGCTTATAAGCCTGAATGAGGCAGCTTCTTAGGGCTTACTGCAGCAATTCCCAGAGAAAGATGGAAGTGTAATCAAGTGTTAGTATTCTCAGAGGTTGGTGGCAGAGAGAAATGGGTGTATCATCCCTGAAGAAGAAAAAAGGTAGTCATTGCAGATCCCCAGAGAAATTAAGCCCTATGTCATGAACTTGCTAGCTCTTGTCTACACAGCTAACCAATCACTGAAGTAGGCTAACCAGCTTATTTCAGTGCTCAGAGTACCACTTAATCTAGTTGGATTATGTAACTCAGGAATAGGAGAAAAACACAATGGAAATAAAAGTGAAACTCTTAAATTCTTTATGGATATAAGCTAGGAGAGAGTTACATCTATTTTGCTTTAAATACTATAAACAGAATTTTGTTAGATAAAACAAGTGATCAATATAAATTAATCCAGAGTACATAGATCTCACTTCAGCATTGTGGAGTGAACATCAATATTCAGCTCTCTAGTATTGCATCAACACTTATTTAAAGAAGGTATATACCAAGGTTTTCTCAGTGCCATATCATTATCTCAGATACTGGTCTTCAGTTTCACTTGCTCTTCTTGATTTTTGCACCACCCTTTCTTGTCCTTTGTGTCTTTGCCCCTCCCCAATTTCATATACAGAAGTCTCCTACACATGAACAAGTTCCATTTTGAGAGCATGTTCCTAAATTCGTTTTGTTCCCAAGTCCAGCAAAGTTAGCTTAGGTACCCAACAAACACAATCGGCTATATAGGAAGGTACTGTAATAGGTTTATAGTACTTTTCACACAAATAATGCACACACAAATTTTTTTTTGATCTTACAGTAAAGCACCTTGAAAAGTACAGTAGCACAGTACAACAGCTGGCATATAGGGGCTGGCACAAATGAACAGGCAAGAAGAGTTACTGACTGAAGGAGGAAGAGGAGGTGGGAGATGAAGAGCTGAAGGATCATCAGCAATAGGAGATGGAGGGCAAGTTGCAATTGCACTCACACCTGATGTTGATAACAGGCTCTGGTTCCTTGCTGGATTCAATTCTATTTACCCTTTTAAGCAAAAGGAGCCCTACCAGGCTCCTCCATCCATGGGATTTTCCAGGCAAGAGTACTGGAGTGGGGTGCCATTGCCTTCTCCACCTAGAGTATAATGCCTTTTCTCAAATTCTAGTGCCTGGAAAATTCGGCTCTAACCTGAGGTCACAGAGACTAAGAATCTATAGGTTAATCAAATCCTTGTATAAATTTAGCATATAATTAGTTACTAATTATTGCTATCTCGTTGCCCAGGACTTTCATTTACTGATTGGTTTTCTATATCTGTTTTCAACATCTACTAAAGATAAAAATAGTAACCCACTTCATACTTCTACTTAAAAATTGGGTTTCTTATATAAATAGCATTATGCAAAGCACTTCAATGTAGAGCCATTCAAATACTCCTTGGAGTATTTGAAAAATTTTATTTAGAAAAGATGAAAACCTAAAAGGTCTTCATGACTATCTTGGTTGTGCATTACTGCCTAATAGATCATCTTGAAACCTGGTGGGTTAAAATGACAATTTATCATTACCTGTCATGTTTCTGTGGATTGACTGGTTTCAACAGGGTGGCTCTCAGGACACAAGAAGCTGACAGTTGCAGCCAGACAGCAGACGTGACTGCAGTCATCTGAAATCTGGATTAGGCTGAATGTCCAAGGAGGCTTATTCACGTGGCTGTCAGCTTCCTCTGGAGATCTTCTGGGAGCCGAGCTGGAGCTACTGAGCAGAGTCCACACACAGTGTCTTTTTGTGTAACTTGAGCTTCTAAAAGCATGGCAGTTGGGTTTCCAGGTGGAGTGATCCACAGAGGGAGTGTTCCAAGAGGCAGTCTTGTTATGGGCTGGGCAGAAACTCTACGCTGGGCTGAGCTGTGCTCAGTCCTGTCCTACTCTTTGCGACCCCATGGACCATTGCCCCCAGGCTCCTCTGTCCATGGGATTTTTCCCAGCAAGAATATTGGAGTGGCTTGCCATTTCTACCTCCAGGGCATCTTCCTGACCCAGGAATCGAAACCAGGTCTCCTGTGTTTCTTGCATAGCAGGGTCATTCTTTACTGAGAAACTTCATAGTGCTACACTATTTTTTTGCTCAAAAGAATTATAGAGACTGCTCAGACTTCAGGGGGTGGGGGTGAAAAAGTAAGTGCCATCTCTTATAAGGGAATAGCAAGATCACATCACTGAAAATGTGAATGCAATCAGCAACAATGGCTTAATAAAACCTGCAGCAAATAGTATTGATTGGAAAGTGAACTAATTTCAAGCAGGAAGCAAATTTTATGATAATTTCCCAGTATCGATTTTGACATATGTCACAAGAATTTTCAAGTTAATTGGCAGTTAAAAGGTAATGTTATTTAAACTAGATTATTGGCTTTCATTTCAATAAGATCTCTTGGTTTAAATCTTCATATGGTGCAATGTTCCCTAAGACAAGCTAAGCCCTGAAATTACTATAAAAGGCCAGAGCTTACATGGGCTGAACAATCACCCAGTGAGCAGAGAATGAAAAAGTCTTGCCATCTTAGAAAAAGTAGATAGATCACTTAAAAACAAAAAAAAAAGTGGCACATTTAAGGATCAGGCTTTGCCATCATTCAGAATTGGGTTTGAATTCCAACTCTGTCCCAAGACAATTTCTCCTTTTGAAACATGGGTATTTCCCACCTCAATGTATACTGGCAAGCAGTAAATGACACTATGTTTCTTGTTTATAACTTTTATTATTACTTTTTTTAAAAATTATGTTTTCCATTATCTTTAGTGAGAAACTTGTCACATGCATAGAGCAGCATTTTATCTGCTCTCTATGTACATTGCTACAGCAATTTCCGGATGGAAACCATTTTCATAGTTCCACAGAGAACAGACTTCTGTTTTTAGAGTTTATTTAAAAATGGAGAGAATAATATCAATGCATATGTTGCTTTTCAACATCATGACACTTTGTAGAACAATGCTCATAAATAGTATCATAAATTAGTTATCCATTAATGTTTATTAATCTAACAACATCTTTAATATTAATAACACTCATCATCATCGAAATCACTCATCGAAATCACTCTTTAAGTAACCATTTGCTTGATCCTAATGAGGGATAGAATTATGTTGCTTAAAGAGGTATTAAATCCAAATCATTTATTACTGTTGTTGTTCAGTCACTCAGTCTCATCCAACTCTTTGCTACCCCATGGACTGTAGCACATCAGGCTTCCCTGTCCTTTACTATCTCCCAGAGTTTGCTCAAATTCATGTCCATCGAGTCAATGATGGACATCCAATCATCTCATCCTCTGTTGTCCCCTTCTCCTGCTCTGTCTTTCCCAGCATCAGGGTCTTTTCCAATAAGCTGGATCTTCGCATCAGGTGGCCAAAGTATTGGAGCTTCAGCATCCGCATCAGTCCTTCCAGTGAATATTCAGGATTGATTTCCTATAGAATGGACTGGTTTGATCTCCTTGCAGTCCAAAGGACTCTCAAGAGTCTTCTCTAGCACTACAATTAGAAAGTATCAATTGTTCGGCGCTCAGACTTCTTTATGTTCCAGCTCTCACATCAGTATATGACTATTGGAAAAACCATAGCTTTGACTACATGGACCTTTGTCAGCAAAGTAATATCTCTGCTTTTTAATATGCTGTACTCCAGTATTCTTGCCTGGAGAACTCCATGGATAGGGACCTGGTAGGCTACAGTCCATGGGGTCACAGAGAGTTGGACATGACTGAGTGACTAACACTTTCACTTTAAGTTTGTCATAGTTTTTCTTCCAAAGAGCAAGTATTTTTTAATTTCAGGGCTGCAGTCACCATCCACAATGATTTTAGAGCCCAAGAAAATAAAGTCTTTCACTGTTTCCATTTTCCCCCCATCTATTTGCCATTAAGTAAATCATTCTAGTATCTTCTAATAATTGAGTTGATTTCATGTATGGCACCAAATTATGTTAATGGTTTTCATTCACTAATTGTTTTACCTCTATTCTGCTGTCAGTCTTGAGCATTATTAAGCATGTATTTGACCTTAAATTTAGACAGAAATAGCCCTTGCTAAAATTGTAAATGCCATGTCTTGATGCTGAAAACAGTTTCATAACCCTTTGGGGATAGCTAAACTTCAGTTCTCATTACTGACTAAACTAATCCCATGTTAGTTTAACAAACTGTATTTTGGTTTGAAATATGAATTAGTGGTCATATTTATTAAGTATTAGTAAATTCCCATTCAACACATGGCAGACTAAACTCTAATAAAATTCTCTTCTAGAAAACCTTGGTACAAAACTAATAAGGTAAAATTCAGCAATAGTATATGTATAGCCCTAAAATAAGATGATTCAAAATGAATCATACAAGACCAAATGGGAAAGATTTTTTTTAAGATCAACTCATGTGAAAAAGATACTCCAAAATTTAGCTAAAGTCAAGAAGAAAATGATGTAGATACATTAAAAATTGAAAAATTGCATGCAAAGACCCTTAGTATCTTTATTTACTGTACTACAAGCCACTGCACCGGGGTAAATAAAGATACTAAGCTAAAATTTGGAGTATCTTTTTCACGAGTTGACTTTAAAAAGAATCTTTCCAGAATATAACATTGTAACAGCAGCATGAAGATAGGTACATAGACTTATGAGAACAAGAAAAAAATAGGATGATAAAGCCAAGTGAAGCAGGGCTTCTTTTGTGTCCATGATAGAATCGTCAGTATTTAACCTACCACTCTGCTGCAAATAGGGCTTCCCAGGTGGCTCAGTGGGTAAAGAACACATCTGCAATGCAGGAGACACAGGTTTGATTCTTGGGTTGGGAAGATCTCTTTGAGGAAGGCACGGCCACCCACTCCAGTATTCTTGACTGGAGAGCACAGAGGAGCCTAGTGGGCTACAGGCCTTAGGGTCGCAAAGAGTCAGACATGACTGAAACGACTGAGCATGCACGCACACACTGCTGTTAATAAGTAATACATTTGAATGTATGTTTTGTAATACTGTTTGCACGTTTCCAGGCATTGGACAGAAGTCAACACTAAAATCCTTGAAAGAAGGAAGAGATACAAAACAGGTGACCCACGTTCATTTGGCTTCTTCATTCAAGACATTCTTTATAACTATGGTGCAAAGAAATAGAATACAGACAGAGAACAGAAGTCTTTCTTATGGGAAAAAGAAAAAAAAAAGAGAGAGATTAAAGTTAGTATTGCTAATGCAGTTGGGAGGAGATTAATTCAGAGGGAGGGACCAGCAAAAAATTAGCCATGAACATCTACAAAGCAAAACAAAAAAAATCGCCTCTGTTCCCTGAATGAATCCCACCTGCACTTCTATAGGGGAAAACTTTGGAAAGCTTAGCAGGAAATAGCCAAGAAGGGGCCCGAGAGATGGATGTAGATTTCAGAGAGCTCAACATGAAGGGAGGTATGGGAATCTGGCTATAACTAGATGGAGAGAACTTGGTAAATATCCTGGGTTGCCAATTGAGACTCCAAATGCTCTCCAATTAAGATGACCAGGGTTTCCCTGATGGCTCAGTGGTGGAGAATTCACCTGCCAATGCAGGGGGCACAGGTTTGATCCTTGGTCTAGAAAAATCTCATATGCCACAGAGCAACTAAGCCCGTGAAGCACAATTTCTATAGATCCTGTGCTCTAGATCCCAGCACCCACAACTACTGCGTCCACGTGACCTAGAGCCCATGCTCTGCAACAAGAGGAGCCACATCAGTGAGAAGACTGTGCACTTCAACTAGAGACTAGCTCCCTTTCATCACAACTAAAGGAAAGCCAAGGCAGCGATAAAGACACAGCACAGTCAAAATAAAATAAAATTAACTTTTTTAAAAAAGAACCATCATCCAGGAGACTAAAGTCTATTGTGGATGCATCAGGTGAAAAGCAAAAGCTGTAATATAGGACATCCAGCTGTGAACACAGCAGTAAAATGTCCCTAACCGTGAGGTCTAAGCGGATTAGGCTAGCAGTCTTTCAAGGAAGTGCCTTATCACGCCAAGTGCGGTTCAGAATACATTAAGTCACTTGCCCTGAAGGTGAAATGAGGTCCAGTGCTGCCAGGCAGTTGGCAAGGAACTTAGGGTTTTGCAAGCATTTTGACAGAAGAAAAGTTCATAGGACAAGCAGCCAGCAGTTTCAGAATCTAGTATTCAGGGTGGATCAGTTGTAGGCATTGTTGCAAGCTGGCCCCAGGCCACTCCCCTCCTGATGGGAAGGCACTCTGCAGAGGCAGAAGTCAGAATGTCTAATAAGGTTGGAGTGTGTTGTCTCCCTTCATTGTTCTCTTGGGCTGGAGTGATGCCATTTGCCATTTGGGGCACCAGTGAACTTAAAGGTGTTGAAGGCTAGCCCATAAAAAGGGGGTGTGTGCTAGTCTTCCCAGGTGGAGACCCATGAAAGGTAGGTAGAAATATCTGACTTTAAGTTCTGAGTGTATGTGCCAGAAGTCTGGCTCAGGATGGAATTACAAGTATAGGCTTTAACGGCTATTTGAGCAGATCTCATTAAGTTCCTTTGAATCATCAGGGATTCACCTTGCAAAGGACCATTGCATATCCTGACTGTGCTTTGTGGGGACTCTTTCTGTGATACATACATATTTTGGACACATTTGTTAAGGGCATTTTGTGGATGGAAGCTTCACAATCCTGATTTTGTCCCATTAAAATTATAGTGAGATGTGTAACACACAAACCTGCCAGCCAGATGCATCTGATTTGGTTCCTTTGCAAGAGTCATTCCTCTTGGGATATAATTTGAGGCAGAGTATAAGGAGAAAGAGACTTGAAGAATCATTTTCATTGGCACAATTTCAAGTCAAGAGATGTGAGCTCTGGTTCAGAATCCATGCCAGGTGGCAATCTGGCTGAAGCCCTTCTAATAGAGCTTGCCAGCACCTGGTGCTCAGTTATCCTGGGTGCATTTGTGCACCTGGCTGAATTTCTTCCAGTGTACCTCCTGGGACAGAGGTAAACCTTGAGGGGTCTACTAGCAACCTTATTATCCAGGTAGTACACAATAACAGCAATAGCCGTGACAGAGGAGTACATTTCCATTTGTATTAATTTTCAGGGGCCCCTTTTAGGGCAAGAAATCTGGGTACTGATCCATGGAGAAGTGTGGATACTTTGAACAAGAATACTGATTCACTTGTGTAAAGTGGGGCCTTATCTTAATCTGCTGATATGACCATTGGATTCTGGGGTTCTTTTATGGTATAGGAGAGAGAAAATAAAATTTGTGCTCCACCCTTTTGTGTTCTGACTGAGATTCCCTCTAATAGGAGAGAAATTAACAGGGGAGAAAAAGAAGAGCTTTAACAGCATGCATGCCCCCTATAGACAAGAGATGCTACCAAACCAAGCTTGGGTCTGCTCACCTGGAGCACAGTAAAGCTGGTCTACTGACACCAGGTTGCAGTGAAGGAAGGTACAGCATTTATTGCAAAGCACAAAGCAAGAAAAATGGGTAGCTAATGCTGAAAACCAGAACTCCCCCAATGGATTCCAGGGAAGGGTTTTTAAAGGCAACATTTGGGTTATTTGGGTTGCTAGGGTGTGTGACTTTTTCTCATTGGCTGATGGTGAGGTAATGGAGTGATGTTTGGAAATCTTAATCATCAGCCATCTGGTTCCAACCAGTCTAGGGTCTACGTGCTTGTGGTCTGCATGTAGTCACTATATTTCACCTATGGTAGCGGGGTATTAATTTCCACAGAAAAACTCAAAGATATGTATCGGATTGTTATGTACATCCCTTGAGGAGGATCAAAGACTCTGTCTTAATGCTGAACTATTGTTTAAATTTCCATTACTTTTCTTACTTGACTGTTTTCCTTTGTCTCTGCATTCCTTCACTTCTCTAAGCAGTACCTGCTTGAGTTTGCTCTTAGGAACTCAGAGAAGGCCTAGGAGACTAAAGCCTTTTTCTATAAACATGAAATGGGGGACACGGGGGGATTTTGCACCCAGGAAGACCCTGCAAGGTCCTGCTCAATTTCAATCCCTCATTTTCTTTGCTCCCCCTCAATCCTCAGGGGAACAGAGGAGAGACAAGAAAAGGTATAACATTTTGGACAAAGAGGTTAATTGTTAACTTGGCAGGGGAACTCAGTTTTAGAAAACCTCAGTTTCAGAGATACCCAGTTACTCCCAAGATGGGTGAAGCGTTTGTTGCTCAGTTATGTCTGATTCTTTGAACCCCATAGCTTACCAGGCTCCTCTGTCGGTGGAATTCTCCAGGCAAGAATACTGGAGTGGCTTGCCGTTCCCTTCTCCAGGGAATATTCCTGACCCAGAGATGGAACCAGGGTCTCTGGCATTGCAGGCAGATTCTTTACCATCTGAGCCACTGGGGAAGCCCAAGATGGGTCAAACCACCACGTTAAAGACTATCTCTAGCTAAAAACATGAAATACTGGGGAGGCCAGTTATGGGAGGTAGCCAGGAAAAGTACAATGTGCAAGTATATGGTTATTATGCAAATTTAAATCCAAGTTTTTTCCATTAATAAGAGTTTCTAGAGATTTGATCACCCTCCTCTTCTAGGAACAGAGAGTAAGACTCCCTTACAAATGGAGAATTTCCTTGTAAGTGCAAATATCTCTTACAAAAGAGTAACTTCTCACTTTCCAGAGCTTTCCTTGCATTTGCCTTTTCCAAAAACTAATCAGTTTAAAACAATCCTTTTGGCAAGGGGGCATAATTTAAGGTGGTAATTTCTGCTCCTTTTAGTGGATTTTATTTCCTACTGTGACTGGCATCTACTCAGCAGAGGGCCTCTCTTCCTCTTTCTTTTTCTCTGAGATCACATAGTTTCACTAGTGGATCCTGGAGCTATAATTCCATTCTCCTGCAAAATTTTTGATGAATATGGTTTAATTAACCAGTTTTTATAACCCAAACAGTAAGGCAAAGCTGGTTGCCTTAGCTTTGCAGCTGGTATTGAGCTTTTGTCTGAGAAAAAATAAATCTGTATAATCATGATTTCTCATAAATCTACTAAGCATTTGTCCCCTTGGGCTATTATAAGAAGGTCATATTGCACAAGGAAAAAAGTTATAAATACCTTGTGGTAGCTTAGTTGGTAAAGAATATACCTGCAATGCAGGAGACCCCGGTTCCATTCCTGGGTCAGGAAGATCTGCTGGAGAAGGGACAGGCTACCCATTCCAGTATTCTTGGGCTTCCCTTGTGGCTCAGCAGGTAAAGAATCCACCTGCAATGCAAAAGACCTGAGTTTGATCCCTGGATTAGAAAGATCTCCTGGAGAAGGGAGCAGCTACCCATTCCAGTATTCTGGCCTGGAGAATTCCCAGGCAGAATTCCCAGAACTATATAGTCCATGGGATCTCAAAGAGTTGGACACAACTGAGCAACTTTCACTTTCACTTCACAAAGTTATAAAAAATTACAACAAATTTAGTGGTTTAACAAAACAGATTTACTATCTTACAATTCTGTAGGTTGGAAATTCTAAAATCAAAGGGTCATCAGGACTGCATTCATTCTGGAGTCTCTAGGGGAGCATCCACTTTCTTACCTTTTCTAACTTCTTAGAGGCTATCTGCATTCCCTGGCTTAGTTCCTCCCTCTGCTTTGATCTTGTCGTCTCCTACTCTGCTTCTAACTCTATCACTTTCCTCTATAGAGATTCTGATGATTATAAAGGAGACAGTCTGGATAAACCAGGAAAATCCACCATCTCAAAATCCATAATTGATTTACTTTGCAAAGTCCTTTTAACTTATTCATACATTTACTGGTTTTGGATATTAGGACATGGTGGGAGGGAAATTATTCAGCCTAGTGCCTGTGGTCAGGGAAACAAGGGACACAAATAATGTGCAAAACAACAATCAGCAGGTGATAGGTGTGGCAACCTGGAATTTCCCTTCAGGAAAGAACTTGTAAGATGGGCACTTAGCTGACATTCTAAGTTGCAGCACCTTCTGTAGGCACCAAAGCTTTGGAGCAAATGTAAGGCTCTTCCTGGACCATCTCCAGCCAATGGCTGAGCACAGAAAGTCTACTAGGGCCTCTAAAGCCATTTCTGCCCAACACAAGACTCTCCTAATAGGCAATCTTTGCTCTCAGCCTCCTTTTCTGCTGACCGAAGCTGTCAGACCTGCATCAAAGCTGAGAGTTTCCTTGTCTGCTTCCGCTTTCTGCCCTCTTTCCTTTCACAGATGTCAGGTCTCCATCACCATTGGAAGCCTTTTCCTGCCACATCTTGGGCCCTTTCTCCATTATCTTTCCCAGGCACCTTCTCCCCATGATCCTCTCAATTTCTAACTCCCTCTGAGTTCTCGGTGAACTGTCATGAAACATTATACTAGGAGCACCCACTGACCACTGGACTTTATGTGATTCAGGAGAGAAAAGCATAGAATGGAGAAATTTGGTAGAACTTTGTGGGAGGAGAAGTTGGTTGTGTATTCAGAGGCTTTATGGGATTTTCATAAGCAGCAGAGAGAAGACAGGTCAAGTTTGGCAAGAGGAGCACAAGAAAAGTTCAGGCAAATATAAGGTATCCTTGAAGACAAGAGGAAGATCCTTCTTCCTCAGAGATTTCACTTTTGAAAGTTAGAAGTGAGAAGTCTTCATAAGTGATATGTGAACCCTGATGCCAGTGTCCGAGATGTTTGTTAAGACATGTTGGTCTAAGAGTTATCTTTATGGGTTCACCTTAAAGTCTAAATACAGAAGATTTACTTCCCTTGTATTTATCAGTCTTTTGGTTTCTTTGCTAATTCAAAAGAGGAAGCACACCTGAGTTTGTTTTCAGGCAAAAGTGAGACAATCATTCTTAGTTGTTAAACCTTGAGTGAAGCACAGAATACAGTGTTCTTTGAACCTCCTTTTCTAAATAATCTTAGAGTGAGTCTTTCCTCTTACAGACTTACATACTTCACTCTTATAGGGTGCAGATGAAACATTATTTTGTTCATCTCTTTTTACTGAAATTAGACAGTGGCTGGTCTAACTTCTAGGCTCTTCAGGTTTAAGAGGAAAAAAGGGTCATTTGGCTAAAAATTCACTCATTAAATATTCCTTTTAAGTTCAGGAATTAGGTTCACAATGACTTTATAAATATGGTGAAAATGGATCCTTTAGTTTTGAATCTGGACTCCCCTACTCATGGATTATTCTTAAATTACATTTCCAAATTAGTATAATATGTTCCCTGAAGAAGGAATGATATAGTCAATCCTCTTTTCAATTACTTTTGTTCTGCACTGGTGTCAAATTTTAATATCCTACCATCCTCTCTGAGCACACCCTTCTCCCATGTATATTTATCTCCCCATCCCAATAGTTCTTACTTCTAATGAAAACGAGAAGGGATTCAGTAGGGAAAAGGAAAAGGCCTGGTGAGTTACAGACTTCATTTTAACCTTAGAAACAAGCCTGAAAATGATTCACCAAATGGATAAATTGAGTCCCGAAATAGTAACATACTTCTGCTGACATATGGAGGTGCGGATGGAGGAGCGTGTAAGGCAATCGCTGCCTGAAGCACTTCCATCTGTCACCAGGTCTCTGCTGTGTCTGCACGTTCAGATCTGCTCTGTCCACTAACAGGCTTTCTACCTGTTTTCTTCATTCATTTACTATGAAGTGGACTAGATGGCTCGCAAGGATCTCTGAAGCAACAATAATTAAAAATATAACCAGAGTTCTATCTCTCTAGAACTAAAAGTTACCATTTTAAAAGAGCCTCTCATGATTTTCTCCAGATAGCAAACCTAGGGGAGAAAGGAAGATGAGTTGAATGGGGAGGGAGAGGGAGAGGAGGACAAAGAGAGAATAATCTCACAACTCAAGTGCCAAGAAATTATGGTTTCTTTACTTAAAACACATATACATTGATACTATGTATAAAATAGATAACTAGTGAGAACATACCATATAGCACAGAGAACTCTACTTAACGCATGGTGGTGACCTGAATGGGAAGGAAGTCCAAAAGGGAGGGGATATATGTCTATGTATATGTGTGCGTATGGCTGGTTCATTTTTGCTGTATAGTAGAAATTAATACAATATACTCCAATGAAGGTAATTTTTTAAATTATTTTATTTCTCTATTAAAGAATAGCCATACAAATGTCAAAAATCAAATTTATTATTCTTATTTGTGGGTAACACAGTAAATATGAACACAGAGTCTGCAACCAGATTATCTGCCAAAACCCAGGCAGTCATTACTCCTAGCTCTGGTGATGGTGGTGGTTGGTTTAGTCACATAATCTTGTCTGACTCTTGTGTCCCCATGGATTATATAGCTCACGAGGCTCCTGGTGAGCTATATAATGGAATATATAATGGAATGGGTGACCATTTCCTCCTCCAGGGGACCTTCCTGACCCAGGGATTGAACCAGCATCTCCTGCACTGCAGGTGGATTCTTTACCATTGAGCCACCAGGGAAGCCCTGGGGCCTTGAGCAAACTTCCAAACTCTCTGTGTCTCAATTTTCTTATCTGTGAGGGGAAGATTAATAAGGCTATTCCTTTGGTTTGATGACGGTCAAATCAATAAATACATGCAAAGCTCTCAAAGCAGTGCCTGGTACATGATCATTCTTGACAAACCTAGACCCGGCCATCGAGCCTGTTGACACCAGTGCAGACCTGCCTGGGCCCCATAACACTCACTGAGGCATGATATGAATGCAGTAGTAGCTTCTGGTTGCCACAACCTCAAGGAGGCTCCCCAGGACTACAGCCTCGCATCTCCAGCCAGCCACGGCCTATCTGACCACAATCCAAAGATGACCAGATAATTACCAGTACCCAGACTTTCTTCTTTCCTAATACAAAAAGCTTGTGATATTTTGGCTTTAAAAGACTTACTTTGGATGGATGGAGACACAGTAGAGTCAAGAGTCACACTTTCAGGTGGGCAGCCCACACATGGGAGAAGAACCCTAATTGCAGAGAATCTCTCCAAGGAGTGAAGGGTCTAAGCCCCACATCAGACTCCCCAGTCCAGGGGTCCTGCACCAGGAAGACAAGCCTTAGAACATTTGACTTTGAAGAGCAGCAGGGAGAACAGGAGGGTTTTGGAATCAGTCTCACATGTTCTGAGACCCAGCACTGCTAAGTCACGTCAGTCGTGTTGGACTCTGTGCGACCCCATAGACGGCAGCCCACCAGGCTCCCCCATTCCTGGGATTCTCCAGGCAAGAACATTGGAGTTGGTTGCCATTTCCTTCTCCAATGCATGAAAGTGGAAAGTGAAAGGGAAGTCGCTCAGTTGTGTCCGACTCCTAGCGACCCCATGGACTGCAGCCTACCAGGCTCCTCCATCCATGGGATTTTCCAGGCAAGAGTACTGGAGTGGGGTGCCATTGCCTTCTCCAGAGACCCAGCACAGCAGTGATAATTTTATCATGGATTGTCAAATAATAAAAGCAGAAACTTTACATAGTTTTACAATACCTACGTACATACATACATACCATCCTTCTCCTATTGTGTATTCTTACCTCAACTGCCATAGATTAATTGATCAAATAAGTGTCCCTGATCATTAAAAGTACATGGACAGGAGCTTGATAAAAATAGATTCATGAGGACTTTACAAAAATGTGTTGGCCCGATTCAGGGGAAGGAGAATGATGTGATAACTACTACGTCACCATCTTTCTTTATCACTTCAAAGCTCTCAAGCTTTCTAGGTACAGTTATTCAACTTGGGAATTTGTTCACTTGTCCCCATCCAGACCCAAATGCCCAGATGGATTGGGGATGGTGACAAATAATTGTTACTTGCATTGAGAAAATAACCACAGTGAAAAGATAAACAGTAACACTTTTCCTCTCTCATATTTCTCCTCTATTTTCCAATTTCCTTGAAGAGTTTTTAATCAATAGAACCCAAATTCCTTGGACTCTTCCCAAAAAAGAGTAAACCACAAACAAAAAACCCAGACAACCATGGCTATAGCAATAAATTTACCTTGCTGTTTTTTTTTTTTTTTTTTTAATTTCTATGGAAAATAAAAAGTTACTTGCAGAAGACAGGACATTCATTTCTAGATGTTGTTTGAAGTCATGCAAGTAGCTCATAATGGTTCTTCTATTAAGTGTAGGAGCAAGGCACAAAACTCTGTGGTTATGCTGAATGAGAAACAGTAAAGCTGAGAGTCCTCTTAATTCTGAAACTCAGTTGTCTTATAAATGCACTCATTTGGCTTGTAAATGGTGGGAGGTGGACCAAATCAATTAGCACAAGGAGGTCCTCTCTCCAGGCAGCCCTACTTGACATTCCTCTAGCTTCTCCCTTCCAACCATAACCCTGACCTCCCCAGTCCCAACCACAACCCTGCTATCATATAGGTCTGAGGTACCTTCTTGTACAGGTCAGTGCTGCCAGGACGGGTCTTGTTTGAGACATTTTTATGTATCCTTTTCCAGAAAAACTCAATTTTTTAGTTCTATATACACCCATAACTGATCAATATATGAAGGAGGACACGACACAGATTTCTAAATCAGCAAACTTTTCTCATTCTAGTGACATAGGTAATATTAATATCCCTAGAATTAGAAATATCTTTACAAATTTTTTCAGAAAAAATAAATCTCCTAGTGTAAATAGTCTGGAGAAGGCAATGGTACCCCACTCCAGTTCTCTTGCCTGGAAAATCTCATGGACGAAGGAGCCTGGTAGGCTGCAGTCCATGGGATCGCGAAGAGTCGGACATGACTGAGCGACTTCACTTTCATTTTTCACTTTCATGCATTGGAGAAGGAAATGGCAACCCACTCCAGTGTTCTTGCCTGGAGAATCCCAGGGACAGGGGAGCCTGGTGGGCTGCCGTCTATGGGGTCGCACAGAGTCGGACACGACTGAAGTAACTTAGCAGCAGCAGTAGCAGTGTAAATAGTCATTGACAAAACTAGTGATGAAACAACAGCTTCCTTTGAGAAAGTTAAAGACTTCTACTTTAATATAAAGCATATATAAAATATTTTCCCACAGTATGTCAAACTGTCTATATCTGTGTGTATTCCTCTTGTGTGTATATTAACTACTGAAGCAAATAAAATGCAAAGGTTTACTGTGTATTATAATGGCCAGCACATTCTAAGATTGCAATAAATACTGATAAATAAATGGTTGGAATGAATAACTTTCAAGCATACTGCAAATATTTGACTTCACATTTCAACATACACTTACATATTTACTTCTGACCCTTCCTTTTGAATGTAAATATTCAAGCATGTTAAAGGGATTTAATAAATATAATTCTGCAACATTAAATAAATTTAAGTTTTACCTTTTAGTTATACTATTTTAACATCAGCTTCTGATTTGAAATATAATAATTTAACCTGAGAGATGAATTTGTAGGTTAGGACAATAAATCAGTAGTTATAAAAGTCAATACATTTGAATTATTTAAATGATTATTAACAACTCATATTTCTTTGCTAGGTCAAACTTAACCTCATTTTATTTTCTTTCATGCCTATTTTTCTAAGCCTTAATTTACTGTGATTTTAAACAGGGTAAAAAATCAATGCTAGGTGTAATGCTAGTTTTCTGAAACATGGAGTTTCAATGCATGCTATTATAGATTTCTTTTGTACTTGAATTTTGATCACCAGAAATATTTTAGTAAGTCAAATGCAATAGGACTTTTTTCTTATTTTTCTTTTCAAATGGCTAATCAACAATAATTGATTAAATTCATGTTTTACCAAATACTCAAAATGCCATCATAATTATATGTGAAATTTTCATATCACAGTCAGAAGTCTCTATTCAGTTCCATTGACTTTTTTCCTCTTTCTTCTTTTCAAATGTTTTAATTAATATAAAATTTTAATACATTTTATATATAGTCAGACCAGATATATATATTCTGCTCCTATTGCTTCTCATTTCTAGAGCAGCCCTGTATATGTCTGCATGATTCTGTTTCCAAAAAACTTTTGCCTTCAGTTTTGGGCTTTTTTGTGATTTTTTTTTTTTCCCCTGAAATCCCATAGACCAAATTCCACAGACACTTAACTGGATGGCTTTGAATTTATTCACTAACATAGGGAAACTCCATCTTTACAAAAGTGAACTTTTCATTCTGTGGTCAAATATGTTTTTTCAATGATGTTCATAATTTAATAAAAATGCCATCAGACTGGAACAAAAATAGGCTTATCTTCATTCTATCTTGACTATGTTTGGCGACAGATTTAGGAACTAGAATCTGAAAGTCTATCTTAGACAACCTATTTTGTGAGAACTAGGTCATTCAAAGACTTTTCAAATAACACTTTTGACAATAAAGGGTGGACAAAATAATTTATAAAAATAAATTGCCACTTTATATATTGATTCCCTGGTGGCTCAGAGGTTAAAGGGTCTGCGTGGAATGCAGGAGACTGAGGTTCTATCCCTGGGTTGGGAAGATCCCCTGGAGAAGGAAATGGCAACCTACTCCAGTACCCTTGCTTGGAGAATCCCAAGGAGGGAGGAACGTGGTGGACTACAGTCCATGCGGTCGCGAAGAGTCGGTCACAACTGAGCGACTTCACTTTCACTTTATATATTGAAGAAGTATTTCAAACATAAATTGTACCAGAGAAATAATTGCTTCTCTTCGAGTACAAAGTAATTACTGAGTCCTACCCCTAAGGAGTTTTTTCCTCCAGAGTTGATGGAGATTTCACTGAACCAACCACATTTTGTCACTGGATTCCCATTAAGAACAATGACACGACTTGTCAAGAGGCTGTCTGGCGCTTGTCTGGGGAGGCAGCTTGAGCCCTTGGATATGAACAGAGGTAAAGGGCCGCTAAAGGATTAAGCTGATCTGCTGGTCCCAGCTGTAACTCTATTTTCTAAGTAACTGAGCTATCCAGCCATGGGTGTCTTTTGCCCAAGTTTCTCTTCACTCATTTTATGCCACCTATAAGGTCACTCAGTGGTAAAGAATCTACCTGCCAATGCAGGAGACACGGGTTCGATCCAGGAGTCAGGCAGATCCCCTAGAGGAGGAAATGGCAACCCCACCCCAGTATTCTTGCCTGAGAAATCCTATGGATAGAAGAGTCTGGCAGGCTACAGTCCATAGGGTCACAAAGAGTGAGACGCACCTGCCACACAGCATACACACAGAATTTTCTGAAACAAGAATGGATGCTGAACTCCTTTGATACATATTCATATTCAATGTTCAGAAATGTGAAGTTCAATAGATTCGACAGGATACAATGAAGCAATTTTTTAATGTCAGCCATTGAAATTAGAAACATAACACATGCTTATTTTAGCAATCCAAGCAATAATTGCTTTAATAATTGAAACAATAAAGAAACATTCAGTTTAATACCAGTGTTCCAAGTAAGTGCTACTATCCACTCGATTTAGATGCAAAAGAATATACACTTATTGTAAAGTAAAATAAAGTAAAATAAAATTTAAAAAAAAAAAAAAAGAATATACACATATAAAGATGTGGATTTTCCATGGATTTCACTTCAGCAGAGCCAAGGAGGCGTCACAAAATATGTATTTAGGTACTTCTCTGGTGGTCCAGCGGTCAATATTTAACCATCCCATGCAGGGGGTGTGGGTTCTATCCCTGGTCAGGGAGCTGCCTAGTGGCCAAAAAACCAAAACACAAAACAGAGGCAATATTGTAACAAACTTAATAGCGACTTTAAAAATTGTCCACACACACACACACAAATGTTTTAAAAATAATTTGTATTTAAAGGGAGAACAACGGACAGAGATGAACTGACTGCCTGGCCCCTCACTTCAGGGCCCCTCATTTTTGCACAGGGATGAGGCAATTGCCTTCATCCATGGCAGTGCAGGGCCAACACCACAATAGCCCCTGAAATTGGAACTGTTTTCCAACATTTTCCAAGTTCTGAGCGAAGATTTGCATTCTCTGCTTTAAAAGAAATGATACGATCAACTAACAGACTCTCTTTATTCTAGAATCATAACACCAGAGTAACAAATCTGAGATGTCTAGAACACCTTAGCCAATCTTTCTTCTCTTAGGTTGATCAGCTCCCTCCAAACCTCCCCTTAATCTTTCCACAGCAACCCATGCCATTTATTGTCTCTCCCATTCGTTTGACAGTTGCTCTGGATCTTTTGAAGGGCTTCCCAGGTAGCACTAGTGGTAAAGAACCTGCCTGTCAATGAAGGAGACATAAGAGATGCAGCTTTGATCCCTGGGTCAGGACGATCCCCTGGAGGAGGACAGAGGAGACTGACAGGCCACAGTCCAGGGCTGGAAAGAGTCGGACATGACTGAGGTGATTTAGCAAGCACGCACACGCTCAGTCTTTTGAAACTGTCGGCATTATCTATTTCCAATGCTATTTAACATTCTGTAGATCTTGTCTCTTTAACTAAGATACAAATTTCCTGAGAAAAGGGACTTTGTATTTTATTGATTTGTATTTATCCTAAAGACACTTAGGTCCGTCTAGTCAAGGCTATGGTTTTTCCTGTGGTCATGTATGGATGTGAGAGTCGGACTGTGAAGAAGGCTGAGCGCCGAAGAATTGATGCTTTTGAACTGTGGTGTTGGAGAAGACTCTTGAGAGTCCCTTGGACTGCAAGGAGATCCAACCAGTCCATTCTGAAGGAGATCAGCCCTGGGATTTCTTTGGAAGGAATGATGCTAAAGCTGAAGCTCCAGTACTTTGGCCACCTCATGCGAAGAGTTGACTCATTGGAAAAGACTGTGATCCTGGGAGGGATTGGGGGCAGGAGGAGAAACGGACGACAGAGGATGAGATGGCTGGATGGCATCACAGACTTGATGGAGGTGAGTCTGAGTGAACTCCAGGAGTTGGTGATGGACAGGGAGGCCTGACGAGCTGCGATTCATGGGGTTGCAAAAAGTTGGACATGACTGAGCAACTGAACTGAACTGAACTGAACCTAGAGTTGATTATAATCATTTTAGCAACCTCTCTGGTTGAGAGTTTTATAAGTATGAATAGATCCTCAGTAACGAATCTGCTCAGTATCCTTAATCTGTTGAAGATATCAGGTTGATGATGTGTCTTTGAGCTGTTTTGTTGCTATCAAAGGCCAGGAAATATGAATTCACTTGATGGTAAATTGAAAAGTGTACTCACATAATATCTAATGTATGCAGATTTAAGCATGCATATTGTGAAATCAACCACATCTTCCTGAAGCTGAAAAAGAAATACACTTTAAAAAATGAACAATGCCCTATAGAGTTCCCAGCTCCTTGTTATGCAATAATTATTCAGCTAATTATAATACTGAGAGTTTTGAAAAAGGAAAGAAAGCACATGTCCAGGTTCTTCTGTTTCTGTGTGTGCATGTGGCTGAGAGTCCTGGGCAAGGCATGTCGGGCAAGTGTGGAGATTCTGGGGTCCCTGAAAGGAGAGATGACCATCCAGCCATCTTGACAATTATCTGCTTTTGCTTGCTTCCTCTATGTTTAAATCTGCATGATTAAAATACAGGCTTGCTGGTGGAAAAGGGCTGGCAGAGATTGCTGACAACTGCATATTTAACTAGCCAGCAGTGATAATGCATGATACAATATCTGTCAGCACTTTCGCATTTGCCAGGAGGAAGGGCAAGAAAACTGCACTTTAAATACTCAAGCTCAGAAAATCATTAGGCCATCAGTTCATTTTAATGAAGAACAAACAAGCTTTTTCAAAAAGAAAAAGAAACACAAAGACTTCATCTTAGGATTTGCCTTTTAAAACTCTTTAATGGGATATTGTGGGAAATCTCCATTATATCTCTTCATTAATGCTGGTCTCTGAAATCAGGTAGAGGATAATTACTGAAAGACTTACTAGCATTTCAATAATTTTACAGTCTTTATTTCCATGTCCAGTCTACCTGGACAGATAGATGCTTATCATTAGGAGTTTGGACAGTTCAAACACAAGAGACACAAATGCAATTAGACACCTTCAAAGGATGACTCTAGGAAGAATCTCCCATCTAAAATATTACTTCCTATCTTAGATACCTGCTTCGTGGCCGCTAATTATTTTTTTGTTTGTTTTGTTTTATCTTTCAATGTAAACATAAGTTATCTTTGGAGAAAAAAAAATCTAAATTTTGAATGAAATTGGTTTGAAGATATGGATGAGTGATACCAAATTCATCTTACCATCTCTCCCTGCCTTCCTTCTTGGTTCTCCTCCCCCATCCTTTTTTGGAAGACAATTGAGGTGGAAAAGAAACTATTCAGCACTTGAAGACTGGCATGCAGGTAATGGCTTCACAGATGGGGAAAAGAGCTACTCAAAAAGAGCTGCTGACAACACCAAAACCAAATTTTGCCTGTTTCACAATTTCTCTCAGACCTAACCATTAATAATATAATTAATGTTAATTATATTTCTTTCCCAATAGAGCCTTCTATTGTCTGTTGAATTGCAGCTTAAGACAGTTTGGAAAGATGGATTAATTTAAAAGGGATAAAGGCAGCTATATTTTGTTTTAATTCCATTAATTCCCCTTTCAAAAACAGGATAGTTACTAACCCCAGCAATCTTTTCCTAGCCAAAAATGAATACTAAATTCAACATCCAAATTTAACTGAAAAACATAGACTTCATTTCATTCTGAATTTGAAAACTGTATTACACAAACAGGTAACTTCTCTGTTGTATTAGAGCCATAAGTATACAGATGTTGTAGAATTCCAAGGCTAACGATATTGGGAGACTTTCAAATCAGAAGCTCATGGGGTAATTCCATACAGAAACATCAGCACACCCTTTCCTTCTTGCATTTTTTAACTGTTTGTGAATTATTCGTAAGTGTAAAATACTAAGATTTATTTTTCAGCATGAATGCACACAAAAAAGAAGGGGGAGACTGTATCCCAATCCTAGGAGTTTATATCTTTACAATTAGCTTGTGTTCTCGAAGGATTCTTGAGTAACAAAAGCATGACAATTTTAACATGACATTTTTTTTTAAAGAGTATTTCTACAGAAACCCCTAGGCATCTCATCAGTGTAAACAGACTCACAGAAGAGATAAATTCTTTGGACCAAAAGTGAGAGCAGACAAGTGTCAGAAAGCACAGCATAGCTTTTCATGTTTGTATAGATGAAAGAAACAGAAAGAAATGCAGCGTCTGAATCCTTCTGCTTATCACTGAGCCAAATTCTTCTTTCTCCAATTATTTCTCAGGGTTTTGGAGCCCAGGGAAATATAAATATCTGGAAGTTCACATAAAAAGTCCTGCTCATCTGCCCCATCCCTGGAGATTCTGCCACAATAGCTCTGTGGCTGTGCCTGGCAATCTGTGTTCCCAAGAACCACAAATAATTTTGATGCAATGCAGCCTCAGACCAAATTTCAGCATCTCAAAAGCATAGTGAAAGCATGAGATTTGAACATCATAACCACAGGTGGAAAGAGGAGAGGAAAAAAAAATCTCTCTGCTAATGTTAACAGGGCCTTTCACTGGAGGTTAGTGTAGATGGCGTTGTAGGTTGTAGGCAAAGAACCAGAATCAGCTCCAACAAAAGTGAAGGGTGGTCAGAATGGAAAAGCTCTCTCTGCTGGCTGCAGCGATGCTGGCAACGATGCTGGTTGGGAATGGGGAAAAGGTACATCCCTGAAGACAGCTCCTGGGAAGTGAAACTTCTCTCTCCCTCTCAGTACTCAGTCACTCTGGCCAGTGGCACATTTTACCTTATTAATAGCAATGCTTACACTGGTATAAAAATATTTCAAAATGCAAAGCTTTGGGGAGTTCCATGGTGATCCAGTGGCTAAGACTCTTCACACCTAAGGCAGGGGGCCTGGGTTCGATCCCTGGTCAGACAACTAGATCCCACATGCCACAGCTGGAAGTTCTCATGCTGTAACTAAGGATCCCATATGCCACAACTAAGACCTGGTACAGTTAAATGAATAAAAATAAATATTATTAAAAGTTATTTTAAACATGAAAAGCTTTGTAAAGTCATTTCTAATTCTTGGTGTCTCGAACCCACCTGTGAATGCAGGAGATGTAAAAGATGCAGGTTCAATCCCTGGGCTGGGAAGATACCCTGGAGAAGGTCATGGCAACCCACTCCAGTATTCTCACCTGGAGAATCCCATGGACAGAGGAGCCTAGTGGGCTACAGTCCATAGGGTTGCAGAGTCGGACATGACAGAAGCGACTTAG
This sequence comes from Cephalophus harveyi, assembly GCA_006410635.1. NCBI lineage: Eukaryota > Metazoa > Chordata > Mammalia > Artiodactyla > Bovidae > Cephalophus > Cephalophus harveyi. The sequence continues at coordinate 42,765 of SJYT01052851.1, read as the reverse complement.
CATGCACACAGCACTGAAGTATACAAAGGTGAAGGGCTCAAGCCCTAAGAATTTCAATATCCTGTAATTCAGAAGTCAAATAGAACTGAATTTGTTTGTGTGTAGTAAACACTTGTGGGGGTGGGGGCTTCCCAGGTGGCTCTAATCGTAAAGAACCTGCCTGCCAATCCAGGTGACTCAAGAGACACAGGTTGGATCCCTGGGTCGGGAAGATCCCCTGGAGAAGGAAATGGCAACCCACTCCAGTATTCTTGCCTGGAAAATTCCATGGACAGAAGAATAGGACCACGAGGTCACAAAGAGTAGGACATGACTGAGCAACTGAGCACACACACACACACACACACACACACACACACACACACGCACAATACTTTCCTTTAGTTTTCCTCCTCTCTAGCTTCCTTGGGCCATTTCTATCCAAGATGCTCCACTCCTAACCTACCTACAATGGTTACTCAGCATCTGAAATAAGCAGGTGAACATTAGAGTTAGAATTTCTCTGTCTGGGTTGTTTCTTCTTAGAAACAAAGAGTGTGCTATGTGTGGTTCAGAAGATGGGTGGGACAGTCCATTGCTGGGACTTTTGTCTTTGGGTTTCGTACTCAGGGTGCATGGGGAGTAGTTTTCCCATCTGGAAAATTTTAAGGAATAAAATATGGTGCTTTATTTTGAGGGCTTTGGAAAAATTCAACAAGTTCGTACTTAGCAGAGTAAAAAGAGGACAGTGGAGGTAACTGTTTAAGAGTTGTGTGCTGCTATGTATAAGGGGAGGAATAATTTATGCAGATTCTGTTTGTTGGTGGTTGAATGGAATATTCTCTTCTCCGCACTACAGTTTGACTTCTGGATAAAAGTTGATGTATTATGTGGTGCAGTAACACCAATTATATTAATTAATTAATTAAAATGTGCACTGACTGTTGGCTATGAGCCCAGTGCTCTTCTAAGTAATACTAAGAATATATCACTGAAGATAGCATGAAAATAAGAAGTTCCTGCTTTGGCAAAACTTACATGCCATTATAGATATAGAGAAAATAAACATAGTAAGTAGGTAAGTGACACACCATGTGGGAATGTGATACGTGTGTGTTAGTCAGGCTTCCCTGGTGGCTCAGATGGGAAAGAATGTGCCTGCAATGAAGGAGACCCGGTTCGATCCTTGGGTCCGGAATGTGATCGGTACTATGGAAAAAACAGGGCAGAGTTACGGAGGATCTAGTGAAAAATAGTTGCCTTTTGACCACCTAATCAGTCAGGTACTCTGTTAGATATAAAGGATTTAAGTATCCAAGAGAGAATCCTGACCCCCTAAGAATCCCAGGGATGGGGGAGCCTGGTGGACTGCCATCTATGGGGTCGCAAAGAGTCAGACACGACTGAAGTGACTTAGTAGTAGTAGTAGTAAGGCTTAAGAAGCCCATGCTGTGGCTGTTGTAGCCCAGAGTTTGTCAAGATTAGTGCATGGATTGCCACGCAGACTAGCCTGGCCATGGAGAGTACTGAGCATGGATCAGAGATCACGATTTCCCACTGGGTTGCCCAGTTTTTCTCAATACACAGCTTCGTGAATACACATGACCCATGAATTAGAGCAGGGAGTTGAGAGTAACACACTTTACAACCTGAATACAATCAGTATAGGGTGTCCCCAGTGGCTCAGTGGGAAACAATCTGTCTGCCAATGCAAGGACCACAGGAAGCATGGGTTTGATCCCTGGGTGAGGAAGATTCCCCAGAAGAAATAATTGCCAAACCTCCCCAGTACTTTTGCATGGAAAATCCCAAGGACAGAGGAGCCTGGGATGGGGTCGCAAAGAGTTGGACATAACTGAGCACACACAGAAGCAAATAATCAGTATAAGGCTAAAAGTTGATCAGTACATGACCAAATCAAAACAGAAAGCCACATCTGTCAGAGAGAATGGCCTTTATCCTATTAGCCCGTGCACAAAAATTAACTCTTATTAATCTGCATTAATATTTTATGACATTTACTCAATAAAGCTTTTTCTTTTTAGTTATTTTACTAATGAGGCTTATTACATTTTCTCTTGAGTGATGAATACTATCCCAGGAGTAAAATATTTTTCCCAAATATTATATGTCTAATTAAAACATAATATGTAGTAAATAAATATAACTCCATTTAACAAAAATTCAAAATAACAAAAACTTTGTCAGCAAATACTATATGTCAAAGAAGACAGAGCATCAGCAAAGTATGATAAATTCTCTGACATCCTTTATCTCCATTAGTAAGAATACTGATGAGTGAAATTGTGCAGTAGTTTGAAAATGCCAAAGAATGTTCAAACTACTGCACAATTGCACTCATCTAACACTCTAGCAAATTAATGCTCAAAATTCTCTAAGCTAGGCTTCAAGAACATGTGAACCAAGAATTTCCAGATGTTCAAGCTGGATTTAGAAAAGGTAGAGGAACCAGAGATCAAATTGCCAACATTCGCTGGATCATAGAAAAAGCAAGAGAATTCCAGAAGAGTTATCTACTTCAGCTTCATTGTCTGCAGTAAAGCCTTTGACTGTGTGGATCATGACAAACTGTAGAAAATTATTAAAGAGATGGGAACACCAGACCACCTGACCTGCCTCCTGAGAAATCTGTATGCTGGTCAAGAAGCAACACTTAGAACTGGACATGGAACAACAGATTGGTTACAAATAGGGAAAGGAGTATGTCAAGGCTGTATATTGTCACCCTGCTTATTTAACTTATATGCAGAGTACATCATGTGAAATGCTGGGCTGGATGAAGCAAAGCTGAAATCAAGAATTCAGGAAGAAATATCAATAATCTCAGATACACAGATGACACCACCCTTATGTCAGAAAGCGAAAAGGTACTAAAGAGCCTCTTGATGAAAGTGAAAGAGGAGAGTGAAAAAGCTGACTTAAAACTCAACATTCAAAAAACTAAGATCATGGCATCAGGTAAACAATGGATACAGTGAGAGACTTAATTTTCTTGGGTTCCAAAATCACTGTTGATGGTGACTGCAGCCATGAAATTAAAAGATGCTTGCTCCTTGGAAGAGAAGCTATGATCAGCCTAGACAGCCTATTAAAAAGAAGAGTTCCATCTAGTCAAAGTTATGATTTTTCCAGTAGTCATGTATGGATGTGAGAGTTGGACCATAAAAAAGCTGAGTGCAGGAGAATTGATGCTTTTGAACTCTTGTGTTGGAGAAGACTCTTGCGAGTTCCTTTGACTGCATGGAGATCAAAGCAGTCAATCCTAAAAATAATCAGTCCTGAATATTCATTGAAAGGACTGATGCTGAAGCTGAAGCTCCAATACTTTGGCCACTGATGTGAAGAACTGACTCATTGGAAAAGACCCTGATGCTAGGAAAGATTGAAGGCACGGGGAGAAGGGGGCGACAGAGGATGAGATGGTTGGATGGCATCACTGACTAGATGGATGTGAGTTTGAGCAAGCTCTGGGAGTTAGTGATGGATAGGGAAGCCTGGCATGCTGCAGTCCATGGGGTCACAAGGAGTCAGACACGACTCACAGAATTGAAGTGAACTGAAGAATTGTGATGGCAATCCTTGACGTCAGATACTGTGTGATTGTTTTGTGTGTGTACACACACATACACACACACACACACACACACACATATATTTATTCTTAGTCAATCATATTGATCTTCATGATTTGTTGTTGCTGTTTAGTCACTAAGGGACTAATTCATGTCTGACTCTTTTGTGACCCTGTGGACTTTAGCTCGCCAGGCTCCTCTCTGCATGGGATTTCCCAGGCAAGAATACTGCAGTGGATGGGCCATTTCCTTTTCCAGGGGATCTTCCCAGTCAAGGGGTCTAACTTGCATCTCCTGCATCAGCAGGCAGATTCTTAACCACTGAGCACTAGGGAAGCCTATATATATATATATATAATAAGGAAGGGGAGAGATTTAAAATAACTAAGACACTATCGTCACCAATTATTTTTAACAAAAGACTGGGACCTAGTTCCTTTAAGATAATAAAGAAAAGAGAACAATGAACCATACTATCAAATAGTCAATAATTCATACTCAAGGACAGATCCAGTCCCATGAGTACTAAAACTTATACAATTGCAGAGGCCCTGTTAACAAAAAGAATACAAAGTTATAAATACACAGTTGCATTATAAAGTAACTTTGCTGTTACATGAGTTGTTTTAAGAATAAAAAAAATTAAAACAAACTTGGATATTTTAAAAAGCTGATGTATGACAAGCATCATAAAATTCATAAAAATAATATGCTGTATTAATTAAGTATGTAGTCACCAAAGGTCATCTCTTGGCAAGTAGAACTGGACACAGGACTATGAAATTAAACAGCCACAAATATAGCATCATTTGGAGAGTTCTGTCCCAAAATATTTTTCACTTTTCAATTAGCCATTGCCAAGGTAATACACAATGTGGAACTGAAATTCTTATGAAATATCTAGAAGGGATATTTTGACCTGTAAGAAAGCATTCTGAAATGATCCTTGCTCGCAAACAAAGTAGAACACAACTTGAACCCATTCAAATGATGGTTAGGCAAACAGGTTCTAGAGTCAAAATGACTAGATCCAAATTCCAAATTGCTAATTTATTTGGGTCATAGAATATTGAAATTTTGTGTTTATTTTAAGTTAATCTTCAACAGTCACGTTGTTCTAACTTGTACAGTTTATAAGGAGTATGCAACTTCTATGATTCTTATTTTTAAATAATTTTCAGAGACATAAAAATTTGTTTTATTAGGGCTAAATTAGGGAGTGTATAATGAATTAATTTTCTGAAGGTCTGTGGATAAAATTACCCGCATTTGGAAAATACAGTTTACAGCTTTAATTAAACAAATTTTGACAAATGCCACTTTCTTAAACAAGTATCCTTAATTTTAATGATAGACAATCCTTTAAACTTTTTGAAATAACCTTTAGTTATACAAAAAAATTTCATCTCTATCTTGTAAAAAAAACTGAAACTGAAATTAGTGGCTAAACAAAATAAATATAGACTAGAATAATTGTGGGGTCACTGCTCCTTTCTCCTGGGTCCTGGTGCACACAAGGTTTTGTTTGTGCCCTCCAAGAGTTTGCTTCCCCAGTCCTGTGTAAGTTCTGGCAACTCTATGATGGGGTTAGTGGCAAGCTCCTCCAAGAGGATTTATGACACACTCAGGTTTGCTGCATCCAGAGTACCGACTCCACTGTTGACCCGTACCTCCACAGGAGACACCCAAACACTCAAAGGCAGGTCTGGCTCAGTCTCTGTGGGGTCTCCTGGTGCACAGAAGCTTTTGTTTGAGCCCTCCAAGCATCACGGGTAGGTATGGGGTTTGATTCTGAATGTGATTTCACCCCTCCTGATGTCTTGCTGGGGCTTCTCCTTTGCCCTTGGAGGTGGGATATATTTTTTTGGTGGGATCCAACATTCTCCTATCAATGGTTGTTCAGCAGTGAGTTGTAATTTTGAACTTCTCACAGGAGGGGATGAGCTCACATAGTTCTACTCCACCATCTTGTGTCAGAAGTTCCAAATCAGGAAAGGAGTACATCAAGGCTGTATATTGTCACACTGCTTATTTAACTTATATGCAAAGTACATCATGCGAAATGCCAGGCTGGATGAAGCACAAGCTAGAATCAAGATTGCCAGGAGAAATACCAATAACCTCAGATACACAGATGACACTACCCTTATGGCAGGAAGTGATGAAGAACTAAAGAGCCTCTTGATGAAAGTGAAAGAGGAGAGTGGAAAAATTGACTTAAAACTCAACATTCAGAAAACTAAGATCATGGCATCTGATCCCACTTCATGGGGAAACAACAGAAACAGTGAGAGACTTTATTTGGGGGGGGTTCCAAAATCACTGTTGATGGTGACTGCAGCCATGAAATTAAAAGATGCTTGCTCCTTAGAAGAAAAGCTATGATCAACCTAGATAGCATATTAAAAAGAAGAGACACCACTTTGCCACCAAAGGTCCATCTAGTCAAAATTATGGTTTTTCCAGTAGTCATGTATGGATGTGAGAGTCGAACCATAAAGAAAGCTGAGTGCGGAAGAATTGATGTTTTTGAGCTGTGATGTTGGAGAAGACTCTTGCAAGTCCCTTGAACCGCAAGGAGATCCAACCAGTCCATCCTAAAGGAAATCAGTCCTGAATATTCATTGGAAGGACTGATACTAAAGCTGAAACTCCAATAATCTGGTCACCTAATGCAAAGAACTGACTCACTGGAAAAGACCCTGATGCTGGGAAAGATTGAAAACAGGAGAAGGGGACGACAGAGGATGAAATGGTTGGACGGCATCACTGACTAGATGTATGTGAGCTTGAGCAAGCTCTGGGAGTTGGTGAAGGGCAGGGAAGCCTGGCGTGCTGCAGTCCATGGGTTCACAAGGAGTCAGACACGACTGGGCGACTGAACTGAACTGAATCGAAAATAACTGTTGTTGTAACTTTATGTAAATATTCACTAACATTTTCCTTATCTGTTTAAACACACTTGAAGGCTGAATATTTATCTCCTAGAAGCACCTGTATCAAAAATTTCCCTTTGCTTTGAATTATTATTGTTAAACATTGATTTTACATTGATCAATTCAATGGAATCCTAATCAGTATCCCAGGTGACATTTTTAAAGAAATTGATAAGCTGATTTTAAAACTTATGTGGAAACTCAAAAGGCTTAAGATAGCTAAAACAACATTTAAAAGGTGGAGAAAAATTGGAGATCTATCACAACCTAATTTTAAGACTTCTCATAAAGCTACAATAATCCATCATTGTGTTATTGATGTAAAAACAGACAATGGAATCCATTAGAGAATCTAGATACTCTCATGAACATGGTAAATGTATTTTTGACAAAAATGTCAGTATATCCAATAATTTATTGAACATAGTATAATCTTTCACTAAATGATGTTGAAACATGAGTAGCCTTATACAGAACCCCTTGGTCCTTATTTCACACCACATACAAAAATTTAATTGAAATGGATCATGAGAACTAAAACTATAAAAATTCTAAAAGACAATAAAGGAGAAAATATAGTAACTTTGGTTAGCAAAATTTCATAATAAGACACAAAAAGTACAAACTATAGATTCATCAAAATTAAAAAAAAAAAAAGCTTTTACCCTTTAAAGGATACCTTTATGAAAATGTAAAGACAAGCCAGAGACTGGGAGAAAATACTTGTAAAACATACTCAACAATAGACTCTCAGTCCATGGGATTCTCCAGGCAAGAATACTGGAGTGGGTTCCCATTTCCTTCTCCAAGATTTGTATCTAGGCAATAAAATAAGCCAAATTAATAACAGAAAAGTAAAGAAATTAATAAAAATGAAACTTCAAAATATCTGAACATATGCTTCACCAAAGAAAAACAAACAATTCACCAAATACATGAAATGGTGTTTAATAACTTTAGTCATTAAAGAAATGCAAATTTAAACTACAGTAACATACCATTTCACCATTAGTATGCAGACTAAAGTTAAAAAGCCTGACTATACCAATTATTAATAAAAATATGGAGGACTTGTGGAGCTAGAAATCTCATATACTGCTAGTAAAGACGTAGAATGGGGACTTCCCCTGGTAATCCTGTGGTTAAGACACCCTACTTCCAATGCAGGGGTGCAGGTTCTACCCCTGGTTTGGGAAATAAGATCCCACATGCCTTGTGATATGACCAAAAAAATACTACTCAACATCAACAAAAATGAGCTACAGGTTCAAGTGCTAATGTGCATGCATTTCAAAATAAATGCACTTACTATATGATACCATTTACATAAAATCCTATAAAATGCAAGCTGGTGTCTGGTGACTGAAACTATATCAATGGCTGCCTCAGGGTAGTGGCAGGGGCGTGCAAGGAATTTAGGGGTGATGACTATGTTTATTATCTTGACTGTGATAATTATTTCATTGGCGTTTGCATATGTCAAAACTTATCAAACTGTACATGTTCAATATGTGCAATTTACCATATTTTAATTATACTTTAATAAAGCTCTTTTTTTTTTTTTTAAAGAAAGGTTAAAAAGAGTACTCTAGGAGGTATACATTAGGAAGTGTATATCACTTTGCCTGGTAGCTCTTCTTAGCCAGTTTTGTCCCTTATAGAAATTTTTTGTAATTTGGAACTACAAAACGTTCCTAACAAAACAAACCTAGAGATTTCTCTGCTGATCCAGTGATTAAGACTTCACACTTCCAATGCAGGGGCTGCAGGTTCAAACTGTGGTTGGGGAGCCAAGATCCCACATGCCAAAAAAAAAATAAAAGCCTAATAAAATGCCAGTGTTCATCTCTAACAATTAACACTCCAAATACTATACTTAACAATAGACATCATGTAAATAACACCCACAGATGAGAGGCTGATCATACTTTTTTTATTTGGTATTGTGATGTTTACATTTTTTTATAAGTTGGCTAGTATCAAGATGCCAACAGAAGAATGGAGGGTCTTGAAGAAAACTTTTATTTAAGAAGGTATATTTTTACAGTCTGGCATCAGATCTGACATGTGTCCTTTGTTAGCAATTTTCAAATTTGGTGACATTTTTGAAACACAATATGTACCCTGTCAATCAATGCTTCAAAGTATAGAGAAGCTTGAAATAGTTCAGGTTAGATAGATAAAAATGCCACTAACTCATGAAAGTATCATATCACTTTTTTTTTTATTTCAAAAATCAGCCATTAGAAAATCTATGCTTTATCCAAAGGGTTTCTATTGATCATGACTAAAAATTATACATATATATATAGCTAAATATATGTAAAGTAAAGTTAGTCACTCAGTCATATCTGACTCTTTGTGGCTCCATGGACTGTAGCTCACCAGACTCTTCTGTTCATGGAGTTACCTAGGGAAGAATTCTGAAGTGAGTTGCCATTATATATATACATATATATATATATATATGTATATGTATATATATATGTGTATATATATGTGTATATATATATGTGTATATATATATATGTGTATATATATATATATATGTATATATATATATCCACTCCAGTGTTCTTGCCTGGAGAATCCCAGGGACGGGGGAGGCTGGTGGGCTGTAGTCCATGGGGTTGCACAGAGTCGGACATGACTGAAGTGACTCAGCAGCAGCAGCAGCATATATATATATATCATATATATTAAACATATGTGATATATATATATGTGATATATATATTTATATATATAAATTTATATGTGATATATTTATATGTGATATATATATATGTTTTATATATATGTTTAATATCCCATAAAACTGCTACCTGAGTGACTATCATAAGGCTAATCCATCTTACACATCTACAGAGGATAATTTTCCTTTAATAAGAGAAATATTTTGATATTTATGAGATATGTAGTTGGCTTTAAATAAATAGGTGAAAGCCCTGTTAAGTACCCAAGCTCAATACTATCATCCACTCGAGGGTAGAATTTGGACTAAAGTTCTACCTAATCATATAGAAGAAAGTGACTACTTATTTAGACTATCAAACTGACATCATACTCACTGTACATTTTACTGACCTGTATCCTAAAGTTGCCTAATAAATGCCTTCCTTTCAGTTATCAACAACTTTGCTGTCTTTTACAAAGGGTTTTGTAAGCCTCTGTATCATTGTCCAAACCTAATCACTCATCTCATCCGATATCTGTACAGATGATCTCCTTACCAAGAAGGAAGCATGGAACCCTAGCATATTAAATGGATCTTGATGCTTGTAGAACTAACTGTGTGCATATCAGGAAAACTGTGTGATCGCATAATTCTCAGAGTTGTTACCCTCCTCAGAAATCAGTGATTCAGTGGAATTCTCAGTCTTTCTATTAAAACCTCTTCTCTAATTTTGATAGCTCATTTTACTAATGCAGCATTTCCTTAAAAATAGTCCAAACACCGGAGAAGGCAATGGCACCCCACTCCAGTACTCTTGCCTGGAAACTCCCATGGACGGAGGAGCCTGGTAGGCTGCAGTCCATGGGGTCGCTGAGTCGGACACGACTGAGCGACTTCACTTTCACTTTTCACTTTCATTCATTGGAGAAGGAAATGGCAACCCACTCCAGTGTTCTTGCCTGGAGAATCCCAGGGATGGCGGAGCCCAGTGGGCTGCCGTCTATGGGGTCGCACAGAGTCGGACACGACTGAAGTGACTTAGCAGCAGCAGTCCAAACACATACATTCAGTTCAGTTAAGTTCATTCACTTAGTCGTGTCCAACTCTTTGCAACCCCATGAACTACAACACGCCAGGCCTCCCTGTCCATTGCCAACTCCCGGAGTTCACCCAAACTCATGCTCACTGAGTCGGTGATGCCATCCAGCCATCTCATCCTCTGTCATCACCTTCTCCTCTGCCCCTCAATCTTTCCCAGCATCAGGGCCTTTTCAAATGAGTCAGCTCTTCGCATCAGGTGGCCAAAGTATTGGAGTTTCAGCTTCAACATCAGTCCTACCGATGAACACCCAGGACTGATCTCCTTTAGGGTGGACTGGTTGGATCTCCTTGCAGTCCAAGGGACTCTCAAGAGTCTTCTCCAACGCCACAGTCCAAAAGCATCAATTCTTCAGCGCTCAGCTTTCTTCACAGTCCAACTCTCACATCCAACATGACCACTGGAAAAAACATAGACTTGACTAGATAGACTTTTGTTGACAAAGTAATGTCTCTGCTTTTTAACATGCTGTCTAGGTTGGTCATAATTTTCCTTCCAAGGAGTAAGCGTCTTTTAATTTCATGGCTGCAGTCACCATCTGCAGTGATTTTGGAGCCCAGAAAAATAAAGTCAGCCACTGTTTCCACTGTTTCCCCATGAAGTGATGGGACCAGGTGCCATAATCTTAGTTTTCTGAATGTTGAGCTTTAAGCCAACTTTTTCGCTCTCCTCTTTCACTTCCATCAAGAGGCTCTTCAGTCCTTCTTCACTTTCTGCCATAGGGTGATATCATCTACATATCTGAGGTTATTGATATTTCTCGCAGCACTCTTGATTCCAGCCTGTGACTTGACCAATCATATACATCAGACTTGTGCTAATTGAAAATGAAGATTTCTAGATCTATCTCTAGTATCAAATTGAATATTCATTTTTTTATTGGAGTATGGTTGGTTTGTAATGATCTGTCCATGAAATTCTCCATGCAAGACTACTGGAGTGGATAGCCATTCCCTTCTGCAGGGGATATTCCTGACCTAGGGATTGAACCCAGGTCTCCTGCATTGGAGGAAGATTCTTTACCTTCTGAACCACAATGTTGTGTTATTTTCTGCTGTACAACATGAATCAGCCATATGTATACACATATCCCCTCCCTCTTGGACCTTCTCTCAATCCCCCCATCCCACTCCTCTAGGTCATCATAGAGCACTGGAGCTGAGCTCCCTGTGCTATACAGCAGGTTTCCACTAGCCATCTATTTTACACATGGTAGTGTATATATATATATATATATATATATACACACACACTTATACATTTACATATATATATACTTATATATATATGTCAGAGAAAGCAATGGCACCCACACTCTAGTACTCTTGCCTGGAAAATCCCATGGATGGAGGAGCCTAGAAAGCTGCAGTCCATGGAGTCGCAAAGAGTTGGACACGACTGAGCAACTTCACTTTCACGCATTGGAGAAGGAAATGGAAATCCGCTCCAGTGTTCTTGCCTGGAGAATCCCAGGGATGGGGGGAGCCTGGTGGGCTGCCGTCTATGGGGTCGCACAGAGTCGGACACGACTGAAGCGACTTAGCAGCATATATAGACGTCAGGGCTATTCTTTCATTTTTAATTAGGATGGAGATGATTAATTGCCATGCTGAAGGACTGAAGGCCAGTCCTAGGATGCTGTTCAGTTCTTCATGGTCTTGCTTGTCCCTCATTCTACTGACAAGTGTAGTTATTCAGTTCAGTTCAGCTCAGCCGCTCAGTCGTGTCCGACCCTTTGCAACCCCATGAATTGCAGCATGCCAGGCCTCCCTGTCCATCACCATCTCCTGGAGTTCACTAAAACTCACGTCCATCGAGTCAGTGATGCCATCCAACCACCTCATCCACTGCTGTCCCCTTTACCTCCTGCTCCCAATCCCTCCCAGCATCACAGTCTTTTCCAATGAGTCAACTCCTCGCATGAGGTGGCCAAAGTATCGGAGTTTCAGCTTTAGCATCATTCCTTCCAAAGAAATCCCAGGGCTGATCTCCTTCAGAATGGACTGGTTGGATCTCCTTGCAGTCCAAGGGACTCTCAAGAGTCTTCTCCAACACCACAGTTCAAAAGCATCAATTCGGTGCTCAGCTTTCTTCACAGTCCAACTCTTGCATCCATACACAACCACTGGAAAAACCATAGCCTTGACTAGACACAGTTACAGTTATATCTGCAGTTATTAAGAGAACTTTAATATCATAGAGGCACTACTAGTATTTTTCAATTGCAAGGAGATTATTTCAAATGGAAATAAAACATAGGAACAGGGAGGGAAATTCATAGTTCAAAAATTAGGTTGTTTTTTTGAAAGAATATGTAATAGAAATCTAAATCTTCTTAGTATAAGGTTTGATTCATATTGCCAAATAAATAGCTTTAAACAGTAAGAAAGTAAAACTGTAGAAATTACCCTTTAGAGACATGAACAAAATCAAAATCAGCAGTGTTGTTTTGTTCAGTGAAAATGAAATCCTAAAGTATGAACCTTACATTAGGAAGCTACTAGTAGGCCACCCAGAAGACTTCAGTATTATCTCTCAGGACATTCCCTTTTAAGAGCAGAGATACATTTTTAGGCTTTTTCAATAATTTACATTTTTAAAAATATTTCTATGTACACAGATACTGGTATTACACACTAAAATAGTCAGAGCTGGAAATTTCATATGCAAATGTTTGATATTTTAAAATTTTAAAATTCAAGACAGTTCATCACATTCATTCCCCAATGGAACATCATGCCATTGTGAAAAAGATGCCGCTACAAGATGGCTGCAAGACTGAGACAAAAAGGTCACTCCAAAGAAAACATTGGAATTTCTAAAACTGTGTACCCTTGGTACACAAAACATTTTCTTCTTATTTGTGACTGTATTCTTGATCGAGTACTTATCTTTGAATGAAGCAAAATGAAAACATCATTCTTTTCTCTCCATAAAATTGTTGAGTGTGGAATGATAGTACAACGGTGCTAGATTATTAGTTGTCTCATATATGAGTAGCAAGGGAATGATGGGGTGGTAAAGGGAAGAAAGCATCTTCCCTGGTGGCTCAGTGGTAAAGGATTCGCCTGCCAAGCAGGAAACACAGGTTCCATCCCTGGGTCAGGAAGACCCCCTGGAGAAGGAAATGGCAACCCACTCCAGTACTCTTGCCTGGGAAATCCCAAGGACAGAGGAGCCTGGCCGGCTACAGTCCATGGGGTCACAACAAGTTGGACCCGACTGAGTGACTAAATAGCAAAAGAAAAGAAAAATGTGATAGTGCATGGAAGATGGTGTAGAATACTTCAAGACTTACAACAAGGCAAATTTTCAGAGATTCAAAGTGCCCTTTCTTCCCTGCCTTATCTCAAAGAATGATTTTAACCTTCATCTTCATGTTTTATTGAGTAAAATTTCTGTTTCACTCATGTAAATGTAAGGAGTTTGCATTCAGCCACTGTGGGGAACAAAAGCTTAAATTATGGACCAGGGTAGATGATGATTCAGTTCCAGCTCTTCTACTTAAAACCATATGAACTTCAGGTTTTTTTTTTTACTTCAACCAGTCTTGTTACTTTTTTTTTTTTTTTCTCAATAAGAAAATAAGATTCTGTATCATTTCTAGAGTCACAGTGAGGAAGAAAGTAGTTACACAAAAAAGCAACTGCCACAGTCCTTGGCACACTGTAGGCACCACAGTTACAAGCACTCTATCACTCTCAGCTCCTGGTAGAGTTGCTCTCCCCCGTGTATGCACAGCATCCTATAAAGATGCTCAGAGCACCATTTTAGTAGTTTTACCTTCTATGAAAATCTATGATTTTAAACCAGATTTCAAAAGATTAACTAGGATAATGGCCTTTTGTCTCCCTATACTGATGTTTAATATGAATAAATGTGAAGCTACAGCAAAACCATGCTTCACTACTAATTACCTCTTGAGTAGATAACATATGAAAAACAGTAGGTATGCACACACTGTGTCTCCTTAACTTGTGTTTATATGTTCTAGCAACACAATTAGAGCTTAGGCTGAATTTTTTTAATTGAAGGATTGAGAGATCTTTTGGATTCTTTCTGAGATTCCATATGTATATACAAAGAAATGGATTGGCATATATACACTACTAATATTATGTATAAAATAGGTAACTAATGAGATTCTACTGTATACCTCAGGGAAATCAGTGTCCTATGGTGACTTACGTGGGAAGGAGATCAAAAAAGGGGGGATATAGGGCTCAGACGTTAAAGAATCTGCCTGAATGCAGGAGACCTAAATTCAATCCCTAAGTGGGAAGATCCCCTAGAGAAGGGAATGGCTACCTACTCTAATATTCTTGCCTGGAGAATTCCATGGGCAGAGGAGGCTGGCAGGCTATAGTCCATGGGGTCACAAAGAGTCAGACATGACTGAGAGGCTAACACCTCCACTTTTCACATGCGTATACATATAGCTGATTCACTTTGCTGTACACTAGAAACTAACACAACCTTGTAAAGCAACTATACTAAAAAAATAAATAAAAAACAGAAAGAAAGAGAAAAAAAAAAAATCACACATTTAGGCCATGCTACTATACTTCTCATTTCAACCAGAGAGTGAGAGTTTGTCATTGTGCCATAATCTCATACTAGGTACCTGACAGTAACAGCTTTTCCTTCCACTGAATAGGGAAAAAAACAATTTTTCTTTAAAGTGTCTGTGATCCAAAACCTCTGGGCCTTGGCTAGAATTTAGTGAATGATACCATTTGGAAAGCAGATTGGTTTAGTGCAATTTTATACCCATTTAGTAAAATATATTCTCCATTTGTTAGGTACATCTATTATTTCTGCAAATTGAGCAAACCCAAGAAACATAAAGAAGAGGAGATACAGCCCCCATTCCAACTTAAAAGTGAAAGGGAGTCCTTATTCCACTTTACTATCAACATAATCAGCTTTGCTTTATAACATTCCAAATTGAAATGTACGTTATTGGCATCCACCCATGAAATTAAAATATGCTTGCTCTTTGGAAGAAAAACTATGACAAACCTAGACAGCATAATAAAAAGAAGAGACATCACTTTGCTTACAAAGGTTTGTACAGTCAAAACTGTGGTTTTTCGAGTAGTCATGAATGGATATGAGAGTTAGATCATAAGCAAGGCTAAGCAACGAATTGATGCTTTTGAACTGTGGTGCTTAGAAGACTCTTGAGAGTCCCTTGAACAGCAAGGAGATCAAACCAATTAATCCTAAAGGAAATCAGTCCTGAATATTCATTGCAAGGGCTGATGCTGAAGCTGAAGCTGAAGTTCCAGTACTTTGGCCATCTGATGTAAAGAGTCAACCCACTGGAAAAGACCCTGATTCTGGGAAAGATTGAGGGCAGGAGAAGAAGGCGGCAACAGAAGATGAGATTGTTGGATGGCATCACCAACTCAACGGACAAAAGTTTGAGCAAACTCTGGGAGATAATGAAGGACAGGGAAGCCTGCTGTGCTGCAGTCCATGGGTTCACAGAGTCAGACACAACTTAGCAACTGAACCGAAACATATCACCAACTTCATGCTTCTCCACCACCATTCTCAATTCTGACAGCTAGTTACACCCACCTTTGATATTAACTCTTTATTTTCTATCAACTCTTCTTAAACACAATTTCTCACCTAAATGCAATGACCATTACCCTTTACACTGATGTGGGCTAAAATCATTTTTTTAACAACTAGCCCACTAAAGTCACTTGACAAACTAAAATATATTATTTTCTAGTGTCTGATGGAAATGTTAAAATTTTGCCTTTTTTTTTTTTTCTTATTTACTATACATGTCACACTTTGGTTACTAAGTGAGTGATATAAACATCAATTGGAAACCATTCAAAATGAATTTAAATGTGTGAATCAGTTCAGTACAATCGCTCAGTCATGTCTGACTCTTTGCGATCGCATGGACTGCAACATGCCAGTCTTCCCTGTCCTTCACCAACTCCCAAAGTCTACTCAAACTCATGTTTATTGAGTCGGTGATGCCATCCAACCATCTCATTCTCTGTCGCCCCCTTCTTCTCCCGCCTTCAATCTTCCCCAGCATCAGGGTCTTTTCCATTGAGTCAGCTCTTCGCAACTGGTGGCCTAAGGCTTGGAGTTTCAGCTTCAACATCAGTCCTTCCAATATATATTCAGGACTGATCTCCTTTAGGATGGACTGGTTGGATCCCCTTGCAGTCCAAGGAGCTCTCAAGAGTCTTCTCCAACACCACAGTCCAAAAGCATCACTTCTTCAGTGCTCAGCTTTCTTTATGGTCCAACTCTCACATCCATACATGACTACTGGAAAAACCATAGCCTTGACTAGATGGACCTTTGTTGGCAAAGTAATGTCTCTGCTTTTTAATATGCTGTCTAGGTTGGTCATAACTTTCCTTCCAAGGAGTAAGCGTCTTTTAATTTCATGGCTGCAGTCACCATCTGAAGTGATTTTGGAGCCCCCAAAAATAAAGTCTGCCACTGTTTCCAATGTTTTCCCATCTATTTGAAGTGATAGGACCAGATACCATGATCTTTATTTTCTGAATGCTAAGTTTTAAGCCAACTTTTTCACTCTCCTCTTTCACTTTCATCAAGAGGCTCTTTAGTTCTTCTTCACTTTCTACCATAAGGGTGGTGTCACGTGCATATCATTGGAGAAGGAAATGGCAACCCACTCCAGTGTTCTTGCCTGGAGAATCCCAGGGATGGGGGAGCCTGGTGGGCTGTCTATGGGGTTACACAGAGTCGGACACGACTGAAGCGACTCAGCAGCAGCAGGAGCAGCATGTGCATATCTGAGGTTATTGATATTTCTCCCAGCAATCTTGATTTCAGCTTAACTCTGCCCAATTTTATCATTTCAATGGTAAGTACTGTGCAGCAAACAGTTAATATAGCATGTTTGATGCTGTGGTCTTGGAAGATTCTGCTTTGAAGGTTGCAGCTTCTGAAATTTTCCATACCTGATAGGCGTGTTTTCTTGTGCTTACACAGTTGGTATATAATATGTGATCTATGTTAACCATCTGCTGAGAGTCTGGAATTTTGCTAGTTGCTAGGCAGATAATGCCTATGTGACCAGCTACAAACAGGCATCCGTGGGCAGAAACATCACACATGTGTTGCTGCGTTTTGCTCCTGGAAGGAGAATGTTCTCTCTGTGATCCCTTAAAGACAGGAGAGAGCAGAGAAAGTTGGATGCATATTTATCTGGATTCCTTCTGTATTGTTTTATCTAATAGATCCAGCTGTATATATGTAATAAATCTTCAGTGTAGGTATGACTTTATGCTGCATCCCTGAGTTCTAGCAAATCACTAAAAACATGTGGACAGCCTTGGGGAACCCCAAAAGAATTATTCATTAAATAACATACTAGTGTACAAAATAAAACAATAAAATTTGCTTTTTCAGTCTCTCTAGACAGAGCCAGTAACTTTTTTCTTTCTTTTCCCATAACACATACATTAATTCTCTCCTTAAATACCTGCCATTATAACCCACTGCACTTGATTCCAGTTCCTAATGAATACCTACTTACCCCGTCCCTAACCTCATCTCAATTCCCTTGTTCCCTTGCCCACTGGAATTCAGTGATGTTCTCCACCTGAAGAGTCATGCATTATATCAACTCACCAGATAAGCCTACATCTCTCCTCCATTCTCTCACAAATGCACTGCTCTGCCACAGCCCTAATATTCATTTAGTCTGAAGCACAATTAGAGAATGTGGGCACTGGATGTTAAAATTAATCTTCCAATCTCCAAATTATGCTTTCTTCATAATTAATTAGGAGCTATAGTTTTAGACAAACTATATTCAATTGACAATCCCTTTATAAACTCCTGCAACTGGTATGACATCTGCCAAAATGTCAGCATTCACAGTTTTTAATCAGTTAAGATTTGTTGCCTGAAAATGAAGGTGCACCTGACCATCTGTGCCTTAAACCATAAAGATAGTGTAACTCACCTACCATGGACTCTGGTACAGATGGATTCCTGGTTTGCTAGGAGCTCTACAGTATCAGGCCACTGAGTTGGTGTTTCTGCATTTCTCTTAGCCTTCCCTTTTTAGCTGCAATTTGGCAACTGCTATTCCAGACATCGCACAACTATATTCATGCAGAAAGCAGGGGGCAGGTGATATGTTGGTGGTGAAATAGCTTTTTCTTCACAGGACTGGCTCTCTCTTTTATCAGGGAGCAGAATCTTTCCCACAAGAGAGCAGTCAGCTTATTTTATAATGCATTGGCTAAAATTAGTTAGCATACCCTCCCCTACAATAATCCTGCCCAAGGTAAATAGCATGCAGAAGACTGGCTTAGACCAGGCAGGACTTGTCCCAGTGCCTGGAGGACAGACCTGAGCATACTGCTACTGAACAAAGTAGTTACATTAGCAGTAAATGATGGGCAGATCTATGGTGTTATCACTGTTTGGTTCATCATAGTCATCTGGAGTACTGATTAAACCACAGATCTTGCATCCTGATCCTCTGAGTTTCTGCTTCAGTAGGTCTGACGTGGCACCAGTGAACTTGCATTTCTAACAACTTCTCAGGTGATGGCTGCCATGGTTGCTCTGGGTACCACTGGGTACCCAGAAAGGCAAACCTCAGCCTCTATTGCACAAATCCATAGGTTATAGGTAGCATCAAGGGTTCAGTTCAGTTGCTCAGTCGTGTTTGACTCTTTGTGACCCCATGAATTGCAGCATGCCAGGCCTCCCTGTCCATCACCAACTCCCAGAGTTCACTCAAACTCACGTCCATTGAGTCGGTGATGCCATCCAGTCATCTCATCCTCTGTTGTCCCCTTCTCCTCCTGCCCCCAATCCCTCCCAGCATCAGAATCTTTTCCAATGAGTCAACTCTTTGCATGAGGTGGCCAAAGTACTGGAGTTTCAGCTTTAGTGTCATTCCTTCCAAAGAACACCCAGGACTGATCTCCTTTAGAATGGACCGGTTGGATCTCCTTGCAGTCCAAGGGACTCTCAAAGGTCTTCTCCAGCATCACAGTTCAAAAGCATCAATTCTTCAGTGCTCAGCTTTCTTCACAGTCCAACTTTCACATCCATACATGACCACTGGAAAAACCATAGCCTTGACTAGATGGACCTTTGTTGGCAAAGTAATGTCTCTTCTTTTTAATATGCTATCTAGGTTGGTCATAACTTTCCTTCCAAAGAGTAAGCATCTTTTAATTTCATGGCTGCAATCATGATCTGCAGTGATTTTGGAGCCCCCCCAAATAAAGTCTGTCATCGTTTCCACTGTTTCCCTATATATTTGTCATGAAGTGATGGGACCAGATGCCACGATCTTAATTTTCTGAATGAGCTTTAAGCCAACTTTTTCACTCTCCTCTTTCATTTTCATCAAGAGGCTTTATAGTTTCTCTTCACTTTCTGCCATAAGGGTGGTGTCATCTGCATTGCTCAGTTGTGTCCAATTCTTTGTGACCCCATGGACTGCAGCACACCAGGCTTCCCTGTCCATCACCAACTCGTGGAGCTTGCTTAAACTCATGTCCATCAAGGTGGTGATGCCATCCAATCATCTCATCTTCTGTTGTCCCCTTCTCCTCCCGCCTTCAATCTTTCCCAGCATCAGGGTCTTTTCCAATGAGTCATTTCTTTGCATCAAGTGGCGTTTCATTTGAAACAAGTGGAGTTTCATCTGCAACATGTGGAGTTTCATCATCAGCATCAGTCTTTCCAATAAATATTCAGAACTGATTTCCTTTAGGATTGACAGGTTTGATCTCCTTGCAGTCCAAGGGACTCTCAAGAGTCTTCTCCAACACCATGGTTCAAAGCATCACTTCTTCGGTGCTCAGCTTTCTTTATGGTCCAGCTCTCACATCCATACATGACTACTAGAAAAGCCATAGTTTTCACTAGATGGACCTTTGTTGACAAAGTAATGTCTCTGCTTTTTAATATGCTATCTAGGTTGATCATAGGTTTCCTTCCAAGGAGTAAGTGTCTTTTAATTTCATGGCTGCAGTCACCATCTGCAGTGATTTTCAGTTCAGTTCAGTTCAGTTCAGTCGCTCAGTCGTGTCCGACTCTTTGCGACCCCATGAATCGCAGCAAGCCAGGCCTCCCTGTTCATCACCATCTCTCGGAGATCACTCAGACTCACATCCATCGAATCAGTGATGCCATCCAGCCATCTCATCCTCGGTCGTCCCCTTCTCCTCCTGCCCCCAATCCCTCCCAGCATCAGAGTCTTTTCCAATGAGTCAGCTCTTCGCATGAGGTGGCCAAAGTACTGGAGTTTCAGCTTCAGCATCATTCCTTCCAAAGAAATCCCAGGGCTGATCTCCTTCAGAATGGACTGGTTGGATCTCCTTGCAGTCCAAGGGACTCTCAAGAGTCTTCTC
>SJYT01052851.1:0-17178 GCA_006410635.1 Cephalophus harveyi | reverse complement strand
ATGGTTGGGTCGAATCATTTTTGCAAAGTAAGTTAACATAACTTAGCTTTAAATTTCTTCTCATAAAATGATTGGTTTCTAAAATTCAATAGTAATATTTAAGACTTGCAAATGTTTTCAATTCTATGATAAATGTTTTCAATATGTCTTGCAGTCTTAGGATCAAATTATAGGAAAATATATTAAATAAAAGTCACCAGGTAAGAAAACACACTGAAATATAAATCACATTTGAGCTAGAGTTCAGAAGGACAGTTCTGCTTCAAATGAATACTTTTCCACTTGAGTGTTACAGGGAGTAACTATTTTTTGGTCAGTCTCCAGCTTTAATTACTGGCACCTGTTAAAAAGCTAATTCCAGTGATTGATTTGCGGATATTGAAGAATCCTTGCATCCCTGGGATAAAGCCCACTTGGTCATGGTGTATGATCTTTTTAATGTGTTGTTGGATTCTCATTGCTAGAATTTTGTTAATGATTTTTGCATCTATGTTCATCAGTGATATTGGCCTGTAGTTTTCTTTTTTGGTGACATCTTTGTCAGGTTTTGGTATTAGGGTGATGGTGGCCTCATAGAATGAGTTTAGAAGTTTACCTTCCTCTGCAATTTTCTGGAAGAGTCTCAGTAGGATAGGTGTTAGTTCTTCTCTAAATTTTTGGTAGAATTCAGCTGTGAAGCCGTCTACATTAACAAATTGAAAAATAAAAGCCATATGATTATCTCAATAGATGCAGAGAAGGCCTTTGACAAAATTCAACATCCATTTACGATAAAAACTCTCCAGAAACTAGGAATAGAAGGAACATACCTCAACATAATAAAAGCTATATATGACAAACCCACAGCAAACATTATCCACAATGGTGAAAAATTGAAAGCATTTCCCCTAAAGTCAGGAACAAGACAAGGGTGCCCACTTTCACCGCTACTATTCAACATAGTTCTGGAAGTTTTGGCCACAGCAATCAGGGCAGAAAAAGAAATAAAAGGAATCCAAATTGGAAAAGAAGAAGTAAAACTCTCACTGTTTGCAGATGACATGATCCTCTACATAGAAAATCCTAAAGACTCCACCAGAAAATTATGTTCTAATGAGATGGATGAAACTGGAACCTATTATACAGAGTGAAGTAAGCCAGAAAGAAAAACACCAATACAGTATACTGACACATATATATGGAATTTAGAAAGATGGCAATGATGACCCTGTATGTGAGACAGCAAAAGAGACACAGATGTATAGAACGGACTTTTGGACTCTGTGGGAGAGGGAGAGGGTGGGATGATTTGGGAGAATGGCATTGAAATGTGTATACTATCATGTAAGAACGAAGCACAAGCCTATGTTCGATACAGGATACAGGATGCTTGGGGCTGGTGCACCGGGATGATCCAGAGAGATAATATGGAGTGGGAGGTGGGAGGGGGATTCAGGATTGGGAGCTAATATACACCCATGGTGGATTCATGTCAATGTATGGCAAAACCAATACGGTATTGTAAAGTAAAATAAAGTAAAAATAAAATTTAAAAAAAATTAAAAAATAAAAAGCTAATTCCTTTCATGGTTTCTTTCTTCACTGTATTTCAAAACATAGGACAATATCTATAAATTAAGATATTTTTATGAGACTGCCAGATTAAACATACTTGTTTATACAGTTTTTGTTTTAGAAACTTGCACATTGCTTTGGCAAGTAGAGAATTGAGTCCTAATTCTTAATCCAAAGCTCTTTTTACACAAGTATGGGTGGCTGGCTGTATAGTACCTAGTGGCTCAGATGGTAAAGAACCTGCCTGCCATGTAGGAAACCTGGGTTTGATCCCTGGGTCAGGAAGATCCCCTGGAGAAAGGAATGGCCACCCATTCCAGTATTCTTGCCTGGAGAATTCCATGGACAGAGGAACCTGGTGGGCTATAGTCCATCCGGTCACAAAGAATCTGATACAACTGAACAACTAACAATTTCACTTTTACACTTACAGACTAGGAAGAAAAATCCTAAACCAAGATTAAAGAGCATTGTGTCAAAAAGCTGCTATTGAGTATCAATTTCCACATTTTATAATATTAATGCAATGGTAATATTAGTAATAACTTCTTTTATAAGTTTGTTGGGGAAATTAAGTACAATGAAAAGTGTGTAGGATAGTGTCTGGCATACAGGAAGCATTCAATAAATGCTAATTATTACTATTATTCTGAAATATAATTTTCAAAAAAACCTGTATTCACTGAAATGTGGAAAAATCATCAAAACATGTTCAAATAATTCTCCTGTAGATATTTTGTGTTCTATTTTATGGCTGAATAGAGATACAATGCTAGGGCAGAAAATATATGTCTACTTAGTCACAAAAGAGGTAAGGAAACATCCCTACCAAAACCTCCTCCTCACTTCATGACACTCAATTTACTTTTCTAATATGATCTGGAATCAGATCAAGAAGCTGGGACTGAGCAGTGAACAGTCAGGGAAGAACGGTTATATTTAGAGCAAAGGTCAACAAGAACTCAATTAAGGGAGATTAAAACTGAGCCTTGAGAGGTAGCTTGTAAATAATCTGAGACTGACAATCCCATCAGCTCAGTTCAGTCCAGTTGCTCAGTTGTGTCTGACTCTGCAACTCCAGGGACTGCAGCACGCCAGGCATCCCTGTCCATCACCAACTCCCGGAGCTTGCTCAGACTCATGTCCATCGAGTCAGTGATGCCATCTCATCCTCTGTTATCCCCTTCTCCTCACGCCTTCAATCTTTCCCAGTATCAAGGTCTTTTCCAAGGAATCAGTTCTTTGCATCAGGTGGCCAAAGTATTAGAGTTTGAGCTTCAGCATCAGTCTTTCCAATGAATACTCTGGACTGATTTCCTTTAGGATTGACTGGCTTGAATCTCCTTACAGTCCAAGGGACTCTCAAGAGTCTTCTCTAACACCACAGTTCAAAAACATCAATTATTCGGCACTGAGCTTTCTTTATAGTTCAACTTTCACATCCATACATGACTACTGGAAAAACTATACTGAGTCACAATAGGGAAGAAGATGGAAAAAGACCCATATTAGGAATATTCCTTGTCTATTGACAAAGTAGGGGCAAACCCTCTTTAGAGAAAAGTTACATTAATTAAAGCGTAAAGATATTCCACAGATGAGCTCCAAAGAACAAGTCCAAGAATATCAGCAAGCAACAAAGAAAACATGAGACCCAATATGCCACAGCTACCAGAAATAGAAAATTATATTATTTTTTTCAAGGATCAAACATATTAGAATTGTCAGATTCCGAATGTCAGACAGCTCTATATGCAAGTATTATGGAAATAAAGTTTTCAAGGGGAAGCATGCAATAACAGATCATAAAAACAGATAAAATTATTGTACTTAGAATATTTAGTGACACTAAAATAAAAATTTTTTTAAATTTGATTGGTAGCCTAAGTATCTATTTAGAAATGTTGAAACATTTAGTGCAATAGAAGGTATAGAACCAGAAGATATATCAGAAATTATAGAATGACAAACACTGTATGATCTCTCTTACATATGAGATCTAAAGAAATAAAAACTCATAGATATAGACAACAAATTGGCAGTTGCCAGAGATAGAGGGTTGGAGTGAGAGAAATGGATTAAAAAGTTCAAAAGGTTAAAAAGAAAAAAAAATACCTTAGTAGATGGAATAGATGGAAAATAAGCTACCGGGGGGGCAGACAGCAAACATAATTACTCACATAAAAATAGCATTTCCACAAAAACAGGGAAAACATAGCATTATCTTCTACCTCTGTTATCAATCTAAGGTATAATAAAGACTTACTAAATTAATAAAATCAGTATTAAAAAAAGAAGCACAGAGATTGAAAGGAAAGACTCAGCTGTCACTA
Organism: Cephalophus harveyi; assembly: GCA_006410635.1. Classification (NCBI taxonomy): domain Eukaryota; kingdom Metazoa; phylum Chordata; class Mammalia; order Artiodactyla; family Bovidae; genus Cephalophus; species Cephalophus harveyi. The sequence continues at coordinate 13,291 of SJYT01052851.1, read as the reverse complement.
TTTGTAGACAATATCATCATCTGGGTAGAAAATGCCAGAAAGTCAAATGAAAATCTGTTAGAAATTACTAGACTTATAAGAAAGATACAAAATCAATACACCAGGATTCTATTCATTATTACCACACATACAAAAATATTGGAATTCTTAGGCATATTTATTATCAGAAACTATGTAAAATATGAATAAAATTGCAAAAGTTTATTGAAGGACACAAAAAAGGGTACAGTATGTCAAATATGAAGGAGTCTAGATGAGAGAGGAGTTTCAAGGAGAATGGATACATGTACATGTATGGCTGAGTTGCTCTGTTGTGCATCTGAAACTCTCCCAACCTTGTTAATTGGCTATACTCCAATATAAAAAAGTTAAAAGAAAAAAATAAAACAAGTGGAAAGACATTCTAGCAGTTGAATGAGTTTTGTTACTGTATGGATGTCAATTCTGCCTCAAGTTAATCTATAAATTCAATTCAATATTGATCAAATTTTTCTTAAATTCTTTGGTTATTAACTAAATTCTTTGAATTCTTAATAGACTTATTTTAAAGTTCAAATGTATGGACTATTTCTAGAAGAGCATATAAGAAGCTGGCAACATTACTTGCTTCTCAAGAAAGAACCAAATGATAGGCTATAGGAGACAATTTTTTTTTTAATTTTAATTGGAACTAATTACTTTACAATATTTTAGTGGGTTTTGCCATACATTGACATGAATCAGCCATGGATGTACGTGTGTTCCCCATCTTGAACCCCCCTTCCACCTCCTTCCCCATCCCATCTCTCAGGGTCTTCCCAGTGCACCAGCCCTGAGCATCCTGTCTCATGAATCTAACCTGGACTGGCAATCTATTTCACATATGATAATATACATGATTCAATGCTATTCTCTCAAATCATCCCACCCTCGCCTTCTCCCACAGAGTCCAAAAGTCTATTCTTTACATCTGTGTCTCTTTTTGCTGTCTCACATATGGGGTCATTGTTATCATCTTTCTAAATTCCATATACATGCATTAATATACTGTACTGAAGTTTTTCTTTTTGACTTCACTCTGTATAATATGTTCCACTTTCATCCACCTCATGAGAACTGATTCAAATGTATTCTTTTTAATGGCTGAGTAATAGTCCATTGTGTGTACATACCACAGCTTTCTTATCCATTCGTCCACCGATGGACATCTAGGTTGCTTCCATGTCCTGGCTATTGTAAACAGTGCTGCAATGAACATTGGGGTACCTGTGTCTCTTTCAATTCTGGTTTCCTCGGTGTTATTTACTAATTGTTTACTTTCTGTGTCTTGTTCAGTTCAGTTCAGTTGCTCAGTCGTGTCTGACTCTTTGCGACCCCATGAATCGCAGCACGCCAGGCTTCCCTGTCCATCACCAACTCCTGGAGTTCACTCAGACTCACGTCCATCGAGTCAGTGATGCCATCCAGCCATCTCATCCTATGTTGTCCCCTTCTCCTCCTGCCCCCAATCCCTCCCAGCATCAGAGTCTTTTCCAATATGTCTTGTATATGGTGCCAAATGTATTTTTCCCCAGATAACAAACAAAATAAAATTAAAATATAGGTTTCATGTGGTGAATATCTATTTTTTAAAAATCAAGTTGTTTCAGGAAAAAAAGTGTAATGATATCAGTAGAAAAATATACAATAAATAAAGTCATAACAAAAGGCTTTGTTATTGAGGCAAAAACAGTTGAATGCATCAATGGAGATTAATAGAGAATTAAAAGTAGGGTCATGTATATATGGTGATTCACTTTATGTTAAAGGTGGAATTTTACATAAACCAATGGGTTAAATAATGGACTATTGAATAAATACTAAATCTTAGTTTTCTCTCTGTAAAATCAAGGTTAGGATTCTTGGGAGGATTCATTGAAATAATGTTTGTTTAAAATAGAAATTACACAGAATGTATCACACAGTGGGAAAAATGGGAAACGTGAACAAATCTTAAAGAATATGAAGAGAATGGGATACATGTATATAACTGAGGTTTCCTAAGAAAAGAAGAGAGGAAAAAAAGAGGCAATGGTTGAAAAGATAAAAATGAAAATATTCTAAATTGTCAAGAAATATCACATACACACATATATGTATGTATGTATATACTAAACACTCATCCATGAAGATAAATTAAATCTTCAAATTAAAAGCATAAACACTAGAAAATAACACTTGAGCTAAGTAGTAAACTTTTAATCTGCAGATGATATGACTATTTACATAAAACTCCACAAAAATCTATAAATTAGTAAAATAGTAAAGATAATTTAGAAAAATGTCAAGCAGCATTCTACGTGAAATTTGACAAAATTATTTGAAAAGCAAAGGGCAAAAGTATATACCAAACATTCCTAAATTTATAAAAAGAATAAAATGTGGTTTTTTCTATCAGAAAAAAAAAAAACTTATAAAACTATAAAAATTAATATAGTTAATTTAGGTGCAAGAATTCCCAAATAGTTCCAACACTGAGTCCAGGAACAGTACTTATGGTACATGATAGAAATAACATTGAAGATCATTAAGAAATTGAATAATTATTCAATCCAAAAACTAAATAATAGATTACACAATTTAAAAAAATACACAAAGGATATGCAAAAAGCTTTATGCTGTGCTTAGTTGCTCATTTATGCCCAACTCTTTGCGACCCCACGGACTGTAGCCCACCAGGTACCTCTGTCCATGGGGATTCTCCAGGCAAGAATACTGGAGTGGGTTGCCATGCCATCCTCCAGGAGATCTTCCCAACCCAGGGACTGAACCCAGATTTCCTGCATTGCAGATGGATTCTTTACTGTCTGAGCCACTAGGGAAACCCATAAATACTGGAGTGGGTAGCTGATCACTTCTCCAGAGGGTCTTCTCGACCCAGGAATCAAACCAGGGTCTCCTGCATTGCAGGCGAATTCTTTACCTGCTGAGCTATGGCTAACATATGAAAAGACATTCAACCTCATTATTGATGTAAGAAATGTGAATCAAGGTCACAATAAAATACCATTTTACATTCATTATGTGGACAAATACTTAGGAACTTGACAATGCTGATATGCATATGGAGCAACAAAAACAGGTACTCTTCTGGAGGTTGTGATCAGCACAGCCATTTTGGAAAAACAACTTATTTTCCATTTTGTCAATGTGAAAACAAGTATAAACAGGGTCCAGCAAATTCCCATCCTAAGGAAACTCCTGCATACCTTCACCATAAGTAGGCCACAAGAATGTTCCAAATGACCAGTGGGGAAAACTCATCCATAGGAAAAACAAACCATGTTTGTGTAATTGTCATGAAGTACTATACAACACTGAAAAATGAATGGATTTCATCTATCTCATCTAAAAATAGCTTAGATGGATTTTAGATATATCACACTGAGCTAAAAATACAAATCATGGAAGACTACATATAATGCTTACAAAAAAGAAAAATTAATTATTTTACTGTTAGACATAATTATATAAATGGCAAAATTATTTTTTAAAGCTGGGAACTGATAAAGATATGGTTACATCTGAGGAAGAGTCAGGGGGATAAGATGAAGAACCCATACACAGGCAAAAGTCGTTGTTGAAGGAAATATATGATTATAAGGAAAAGAAGCCCTCTCAGTTAAGAAATCTACATATTGGATTCCCTTCCCTAAACACAGAAATCAAGCTTATGGTTGGTCAGTTCCCACCAGGTAAACTGGGAAATTCAGCCAAATGTTGTAAAAGTAAGAAATTATTCCTTAAAGTAGACATATTTGACTAGCCTCATTTGCTACCATAAGACATAATGGTATAAAAATGCCAATCAATTCAGGGAGAAAAGACTTGCCTTCCTGGAAAACTACTTAAAATGACAGCATTTTCCTAGTATTTTAGGTGGCTTTTTAATGGAAGGCCACATGGTTTCAAAGGGCAGCTTTTTCACTAAAAGTATGCTGGTTCAAGGTTGCCATTATAAAAGATTGCCTTAAAATATGCACATTGCGATGAAAATCAAATACAAAAAAAATGCGATGACTCACCAGTTGGCTAGAAACATCTGTCACTGAAATAATAGAATGTGGCAAGATGGTGTTCCTCCAAAGATAAAACAAAACTTGCTATGGCCTTCAACACACATTAGGACAGAAGCACGTTGGCTGCGACGGACCGCACAGAAGCGTGGCCAAGAGGAGCTATCCCTCGCCCGAGGTCAGGGGCGGCAGCGGAGAGGAGCAACCTCACGTCGAAGGAGCGGTGGCTGCACGGGCGCAGGAGAGCGGAGAGGAGCTATTCCACATTCAAGGTGAGGAGGGGTGACCTCGTCCAAGGTAAGGAGCCGCTGCGCTTTGCTGGAGCAGCCATGAAGAGATATTCCACGTCCAAGCTAAGAGAAACCCAAGTAAGACTGTAGGTGTTGTGAGAGGGCATCAGAGGGCAGACACACTGAAACCATAAACACAGAAAACTAGTCAGTCTAATCACACGGACCACAGCCTTGCCTAACTCAATGAAACTAAGCCATGGACTCATCGGAAAAGACTCTGGTGCTGGGAGGGATTGGGGGCAGGAGAGAAGGGGACGACAGAGGATGAGATGGCTGGATGGCATCACCAACTCGATGGACATGAGTTTGGTTGAACTCCAGGAGTTGGTGTTGGACAGGAAGGCCTGGCATGCTGCAATTCATGGGGTCACAAAGAGTCTGACAGGACTGAGCAACTGAGCTGAACTGAACTGATGGCCTTAAACAAGAATATGTTCAAAACGCAATTGAAATGTCAGACTTTTACGAGCAAATCTGTTAAAGAAATCTATAAATCATTTCCCAGGTTCGAGATTACCATTTAAAAACTTTGATTGCAGAAAGAGAAAGGGAACAGGGGCATAAGTATTTACTTGCTAGGGATCACAGGTTATTCTACTTTCTATATATTTCTCTACCAGACATGGGATCATGACTATCTTTTTTTCTAAAAATATTAAATCATTTAGTGAAAACACAGATATTTTATTGGGCAAATAAGCAGAATAAAGAAGTAGTATTAGTCTCAAAAGCACACAAAATTCTGAACAAATTAGAATATTACTTTTTAACTGTATATGTATATATGTATACATAATTTAAGTATTTTATAAATGATCAATTAGCTTGTTGATTTCCATTGTGCTTAATGCTATTAAAAGACCATCTAGAACCTGTGACCATCCAGAACCTGTGATAGATATCTCATAGAAAATACATCAGTTTCCTTCCAGTTTTAAAAGTCAGCAGCATTTATAAACTTTATAGACAAAAACACAACCATGAACACAGAGACCACATTTTAAGAAGTTATTATGTTGGGCACTCTATGTATGCTGATCTCCTAAATCTATAAAACAAGGTTTAGAGGTCATTGTTATTAAGCCACTTACAACCCAAACTCAGAAAGATAAACAATTTACATGAACAGGGTTTATGAGTATAAATATGTACATTCAAACCAAGATTGGCCTATTTCAAAATTCATGTTATTTGTTCCAAAATCAGGTTGATTGTCAACTTTACACAGTCTTACCCAATGTGCTAGCTCAATTCAGTCAGTCATGTTTTACTCTTTGCTACCCTATGGACTGTAGCCTGCCAGGCTTCTCTGTCCATGGGATTTTCCAGGCAAGAGAGTGGAGTAAGTTGCCTTGCCCTCCTCTAGGGGATCTTCCCGACTCAGGGATCGAACCCACTCAGGGATCAAATCTCTTGTCTCCTGCATTGGCAGGTGGATTCTTTACCACTAGTGCCACCTAGGAAGCCCTTCTCACCCTACACAAGCTCCTAAATGGCTCATTTTTTGACTGTTCATCCTCTGCTCATTTCATGTATTTGTTCCATAAATCATTACTGAGCACTTTCTCTCTATAAATCATCATACTATGGACTGAAAATAGAGAACTGCAGATTATAGTGTCTTTAGGATTAGAGTGTGTTTATGAGATCCTGACAGGAGACATCTATGAATGTAATTGCTCAAAGAGGCCTGACTGTGGCTTGCAAAAAAAAAAAAAAAATCCACAGGGCACTGACGGCAGGTACTCTCTGAGCAGTGGGAGAACTGTGAACAGTGACGAACAAGCAATAGCCACCTGGTAAGGGGGAAAGCAGTGCACCGCCACAGGGACAGGGGCTCTGGGTGCAGCAGACTTGGGTACGGCCTAAGCCCTCTTGGAGGAGGTCACCATTAGCCCCACCAAATAGCTTCCAGACCTTACACAGGACTGGGAAAATAGACTCTTGGAGGGCCCAAGCAGAATCTTGTATGCACTAGGACCCAGGAGAAAGGAGCAGTGAACCCACAAGAGACTGACCCAGACTTCCCTGTGAGTGTCCAGGAGTCTCCAGCAGAGGCCTGGGTTGGTGTGGCCTGCTTCTGGGTTGGGGGCAATGAGTGTAGCAGCACATGCATGGGATATTTTGAAGGAGGTCACCATCATTTTCATTACCTCCACCATAGTTTGGCCCCAGGTAAATAGCAGGGAAAACTCATCAGTGGCCACTGGACTGGAAAAGGTCAGTTTTCATTTCAATCCCTAAGAAAGGCAATGCCAAAGAATGTTCATACTACTGTACAATTGCACTCATCTTACATGCTAGTAAATTAATGCTCAAAATTCTCCAAGGCAGGCTTCAACGATATGTAAACTGTGAGCTTCTAGATGTTCAAGCTGATTTTAGAAAAGGCAGAGGAACCAGAGATCAAATTGCCAACATCTGTTGGATCATCAAAAAAGCGAGAGAGTTCCAGAAAAAACATATATTTCTGCCTTATTGACTATACCAAAGCCTTTGACTGTGTGGATCACAACAAACTGTGGAAAATTCTGAGAGAGATAGGAATACCAGATCACCTGACCTGCCTCTTGAGAAGTCTGTATGCAGGTCAGGAAGCAACAGTTAGAACTGGACATGGAACAACAGACTGGTTCTAAATAGGAAAAGTAGTACGTCAAGACTGTATATTGTCACTCTACTTATTTAACTTATTGCAGAGAATATCATGAGAAATGCTAGGCTGGATGAAGCACAAGCTGGGATCAAGATTGCCGGGAGAAATATCAATAACCTTAGATAAGCAGATGACACCATGTTTATGGCAGAAAGTGAAGAAGAATTAAAGAGTCTCTTGATGAAAGTAAAAGAGGAGAGTGAAAAAGTTGGCTTAAAGCTCAACATTTAGGAAACTAAGATCATGGCATCCGTTCCCATCACTTCATGGGAAATAGATGGGGAAACAGCGGCAGACTTTATTTTGGGGGGCTCCAAAATCACTGCAGATGGTGATTGCAGCCATGAAATTAAAAGATGCTTGCTTCTTGGAAGGAAAGTTGTGACCAACTTAGAAGCATATTAAAGAGCAGAGACATTACTTTGCCAACAAAGATCCTTCTAGTCAAAAATATGGTTTTTCCAGTAGTCATGTATGGATGTGAGAGTTGAACCATAAAGAAAGCTGAGTGTGGAAGAATTGATGTTTTTGAACTGTGATGTTGGAGAAGACACTTGCAAGTCCCTTGGACTGCAAGGAGATCCAACTAGTCCATCCTAAATAAGATCAGTCCTGAATATTCATTGGAAGGACTGATGTTGCAGCTGAAACTCCAATACTTTGGCCATCTGAGGTGACGAGTTGACTCATTGGAAAAGACCCTGATGCTGGGAAAGATTGAGGGCAGGAGGAGAAAGGGATGACAGAGTATGAGGTGGTTGGATGGCATCACCGACTCAATAGACATGAGTTTGAGTAGACTTTGGGAGTTGGTGATGGACAGGGAGGCCTGGTGTGCTGCAGTCCATGGGGTCGCAAAGAGTTGGATATGACTGAGTGACTGAACTGAACTGAAGAGGGGAAGGGATGGTAGGTTACTCTGGAGTTATAAAGGCTGGGTTTGGAACCAGAGCTTGGCCATCCACCAGCTCTGCAAACTTGAACAGTTAGCTGAACCTTTCCTATTCTATCCTCAGCTGTAAAATGGGATAATATGTCTGACTCTTTACTACCCCATGTACTATAACCCACCAGGCTCCTCTGTCCATGGATTCTCCAGGCAAGAGCATTGCTGGGATATTTTGAAGGAGGTCACCATTATCTTCATTGTTTCCACCATAGTTTGGCCCCAGGTAAATAGCAGGGAAAACTCATCAGTGGCCACAGGACTGGAAAAGGTCAGTTTTCACTCCAATCCCTAAGAAAGGCAATGCCAGAGAATGTTCACACTACTGCACAATTCGGAGAAGGCAATGGCACCCCACTCCAGTACTCTTGCCTGGAAAATCCCATGGATGGAGGAGGCTGGTGGGCTGCAGTCCATGGGGTCGCTGAGAGTTGGACATGACTCAGTGACCTCACTTTCACTTTTCACTTTCATGCATTGGAGAAGGAAATGGCAACCCACTCCAATGTTCTTGCCTGGAGAATCCCAGGGATGGCAGAGCCTGGTGGGAACCCCTATGGGGTCGCACAGAGTTGGACACGACTGATGCGACTTGGCAGCAGCAGCAGCAGCAGCACCACACAATTGCACTCATCTTACACTCTACTAAAGTAATGCTCAAAATTCTCCAAGCCAGGCTTCAGCAATATGCAAACTGTGAACATGCATGGGATATTTTGAAGGAGGTCGCCATTATGTTCATTACCTCCACCAGTTTGGCCCCAGATAAATCTAGAAAAATGGTACAGGTGAATGTATTTTAGGATGGGAATAGACATGAAGACCTAGTGAATGGACTTAAGAGCACAGTAGGGGAAGGGACGGGACAAATTGGGAGAGTAGCATTGACATATAAGCACTGTGCACGCATGCGTGCTAAGTCCCCTCCGTCGTGTCTGACTCTGTGACTCTGTGAACTATAGCCTGCCAAGCTCCTCTGTCCATGGGATTCTCTGGGCAAGGATACTGGAGTGGGTTATCATGCCTTCCTCCAGGGTTTCTTCCTGACCCAGGGATTGAGCCCATGTCTCTTAGGTCGTCTGCATTGGTAGGCGAGTTCTTTACCACTAGCGTTATCTGGGAATCCCCAACATATTCATTACCAGATGTAAAACATAACCAGTGCGAAGTTGCTGTATAGCAAAGGAAGCTCTGCTTGGTGCTCTGTGATGACTTAGAGGGCTGGGGAGAGGGGCTGGGAGGGAGGTTCAAGATGTAGGGGACATATGTATACATTTTGCTGATTTGCTTCACTATATAGCAGAAAATAACACAATATTTTAAAACAATTTTATCTCAATTAAAAAAGAAAAAATAAATTAAAAAAATATATAGTCAACTTACAATATTGTTAGTTTCACGTGTACTTCATACAGACGGACTATGTTTGTAATTTAGTTAAAAATTTTAAAAATACCATTAAATGCAGTGATAAAGTTGGTAACATTCATGCCAGCCACTGCATTATGATTGATAGTTTCACATCTGTTAAAAACCTTATAGTAACTTTATCATTATCTCCATTTACAGTTGAGGGCACTGAAATTAAGCAACATTAAATGGAGGTGACAGAGGTTGAACATGGCAGAAGCATAATTTGAACCTAGATATATTTGGCTCCTGTAGCAAATGAGCCAAAGAATTAACTTTACTTTGAGTCAGTGAGTGAAGAATGTCCTTTGGGAGATCACTGGTTATATAAAACAAAGAGAAATTGGATTTCTCTTCAAGGCACCAGGACAGCACTTTATTAAGCTAGTGGAGAAGCAAATTCTGCTCTTTCCATGTATGCTAATCTCACGTATGAGTGCTTAAAAGCTCTTTCATGGAAGAGCACACATCAGGCAAATAATTGCAGGAGAAAGAAAAGCTGAGATTGCACATCTTACTCTGCTTATTTACTAGAAAGTTACATAACATTCTGGAAACACATGAGGCTTTTATTATGATTTTTTTTCCAATATTTGCAAGGAGGTGAGATGTAATAAAATCGTTCCATTTTAATAGACCAAAAAAGTTGAAAGTGTGAAAAAAGTATTCTTAACAAAAAATCCTATCATTTTGCCTGTTCATACTGTTCATGGGGTTCTCAAGGCAAGAATACTGAAGTGGCTTGCCATTCCCTTCTCCAGTGGACCACATTCTGTCAGCCCTCTCCACCATGACCCGCCCGCCTTGGGTTGCCCTGCAGGCATGGCTTGGTTTCATTGAGTTAGACAAGGCTATGGTCCTAGTGTGATTAGATTGACTAGTTTTCTGTGAGTATAGTTTCAGTATGTCTGCCCTCTGATGCCCTCTTGCAGCACCTATCATCTTACTTGGGTTTCTCTTACCTTGGGTGTGGGGTATCCCTTCACGGATGCTTCAGCAAAGCACAGCCGCTGCTCCTTACCTTGGACAAGGGGCCGTTCCTGACCTTCAACGTGGGATAGATCCTCTAGGCCCTCCTGCTGATCCTTGGGTTGCTCCTCCCGCTGCGGGCCCTGGCCTCGGGCGTGGGTGGCTCCTCTCAGCTGCCGCCTCTGGCCTCGGGCTCAGGCTCAGGGTCACCGCCCTTGGCTCTTGATGAACAGGGAGGCCTGGCGTGCTGCGATTCATGGGGTCGCAAAGAGTCGGACACGACTGAGCGACTGAACTGAACTGAACTGAACAAAAAATACAAAAAATAATTCAAAACATTACTGGAAGACTGGCCATTAGTTTTTATCAGTGCATGTGAGAATGATTTTATTTTGTTAATTATGTAGTTAATTACTTCTGAGAATTCACTACATCTGGACACCTGGCATTTTGTAGTTCTGAAAACCGGATTGCATGCATAAATGTTTTGTATGTGCTTAAGTTAATTGTACGTGTTGGCATTTCCTGGATAGTAGCAATTGCTAATTACACATGCATTTAGAATGGACAAACAGGTCAACTGCAAACAATGATAGGTATGGAAACTGGCCCTCAGTGGTCTAGCTGTCTATGAAATGTCCCTCATGACAAATATCTCTCTGCCTCATTTCCTCTGGCCTGGAAGTAACTTGGTGCTCCCACCCCTTCTTCATCCCCTATCCCAGGTGGGCTGATTACCCAGCCTCAAAGGCACCATTCACACTTGAGTTGTTTTCCAAAGGTGTCATTTATTGGGTTGACCAAAAAGTTCATTTGGGTTTTTCCACTGAAGCTTATGGAACCCAAACGAACTTTTTGGTCACCCCAATATGTAAACTATAATGTGGAAGGTCCTTCCTGTGAACATGCCACTTTGTGACCCTGACCTGGCCTCCTGCTTACCTTCTCAGCCTCCTGGCGCCACACTGGCTCTTGCCATGTTCATCGTAGTGGCTTCTTTCCAGGGTAACCAAATGCGGCATGCTTGTTCTCCCCTAGAAGCTCTGCACTGAAGCTCCCTTCCTTACTCAGTCAACAAACATTTAAAACAGGTGGTTGCCAGAGAGTGGTGTGTGGAGAGGATAAGAGAAATAGGTAAAGAAAAATAGAAGGTACAAACTTCCAGTTACAAAATGAATGAGCTGAGAGGATGAAATGTACAGTGTGGGGAATATAGTCAATAAAAACATAATATCTTTGAATAGTGAAAGGTTGGAACTAGACTGTAGAATATATAACAATCGTTGAGAGTAAATCCTAAGATTTCTTATAATAATTTTTTTCTCTTTCTTTAATTTTGTATTGTGTGTACTGATGTAATGATCCACGTCTATGGTAGCACAAGTGTTGAAGCCCTGCTGGGGACTTATTTTTGACAGATGAATGGATCAAGGAGATGTGGTGTACACACATACACACACACACACGCAAAATGGAACATTACTCAGCTATAAAAAAATAATAATGTAATGCCATTTGCAACAATGTGGATGGACCCAAAGTAAGTTAAAAAGAGAAAGACAGATACCATATGATATTACTTATATGTGGAATCTAAACAAATGATACTGCTGCTGCTGCTGCTGCTAAGTCGCTTCAGTCGTGTCCGATTCTGTGCGACCTCATAAACGGCAGCCCACCAGGCTCCCCCGTCCCTGGGATTCTCCAGGCAAGAACACTGGAGCGGGTTGCCATTTCCTCCTCCAATGCATGAAAGTGAAAAGTGAAAGTGAAGATGCTCAGTCATGTCTGACTCTTAGCGACCCCATGGACTGCAGCCCAACAGGCTGCTCCATCTATGGGATTTTCCAGGCAAGAGAACTGGAGTGGGGTGCCATTGCCTTCTCTGAACAAATGATACAAATGACTTGATTTAAAAAATGGAAGTAGACTCACAGAGTAAACCAATGAGGAGGGATAAATTAGGATTTGGGAATTAATACATACACACTCAATTCAGTTCAGTCACTCAGCCATGTCCGACTCTTTGCAACCCCATGAACCGCAGCAAGCCAGGACTCCCTGTCCATCACCAACTCCTGGAGTTCACTCAGACTCACGTCCATTGAGTCAGTGATGCCATCCAACCATCTCATTCTCTGTCGTACCCTTCTCCTCCTGCCCCCAATCCCTCCCAGCATCAGAGTCTTTTCCAATGAGTCAACTCTTCGCATGAGGTGGCCAAAGTACTGGAGTTTCAGCTTTAGCATCATTCCTTCCAAAGAAATCCTAGTCTCTTCACATGAGGTGGCCAAAGTACTGGAGTTTCAGCTTTAGCATCATTCCTTCCAAAGAAATCCCAGGAGTGACTCATAAAACTCAGAGAAATATTTTATGTATTAGATTGCTTGTTTATTACAAGGATTTAACTCAGGAACAGCCAGATGGAAGAGATGCATAGGGCAAGGTTTAGGAAAGGGGTGCAGAGTTTCCATGCTCTCTACAAACACACCATTTTCCCCAAATCTCCATGTGTTCACCAACCTGGAAGTTCTCTGAACCTAGTCCTTTTGGGGTTTTATGGAGGCTTCATTACCAAGGCACGATTGATTATATCATGTTATTGAGTCCAAGCTCATTCTGTTCACTGCATGACAGGCTAGTTAACCCAGGCCAGTCAACCTGGGAGGCAAGGTGCTAAGGCAAGGAACATGACTTTATTCAGAAAGTCTGACTGAGAAGATGGAAGACTAACGTCTCAAAATAACCATCTTATTGGGGTCTGGATGCCAGGTTCTTTTATAGAACAGAGAGGGGAGAGGTGAGGAAGCAAAGTAGAAAGTCCATTAATCTTGCAAATATCTCCTGAAATGGCTAGCCTTGGGGACTGGATGTGTTCACGTCTTCATCCCTGTAGCCATCCACAGGTGGACAGGGTCCTGAACAAAGGCATTTGGATTTGATATTCAGGCAGAGGGGCAGGGTTCCCCGAGGCAGGCCATTA
>SJYT01052827.1:83457-151015 GCA_006410635.1 Cephalophus harveyi | reverse complement strand
AATTGGAATGAAAACTGACCTTTTCCAGTCCTGTGGCCACTGCTGAGTTTTCCAAATTTGCTGGCAGATTGAGTGCAGCACTTTCACAGCATCATCTTTCAGGATTTGAAACAGCTCAACTGGAATTCCATCACCTCCACTAGCTTTGTTCGTAGTGATGCTTTCTAAGGCCCACTTGACTTCACATTCCAAGATGTCTGGCTCTAGATGAGTGATCACATCATCATGATTATCTGGGTCGTGAAGATCTTTTTTGTACAGCTGTTCTGTGTATTCTTGCCACCTCTTCTTAATATCTTCTGCTTCCGTGAGGTCCATACCATTTCTGTCCTTTATCGAGCCCAGCTTTGCATGAAATGTTCCCTTGGTATCTCTAATTTTCTTGAAGAGATCTCTAGTCTTTCCCATTCTGTTGTTTTCCTCTATTTCTTTGCACTGATCACTGAGGAAGGCTTTCTTATCTCTTCTTGCTATTCTTTGGAACTCTGCATTCAGATGCTTATATCTTTCCTTTTCTGCTTTGCTTTTCACTTTTCTTCTCTTCACAGCTATTTGTAAGGCCTCCCCAGACAGCCATTTTGCTTTTTTGCATTTCTTTTCCATGGGGATGGTCTTGATCCCTGTCTCCTGTACACTAGGGTACAGTTTTGGTTTCATGTATTCTATGGATTTTGGCATGTGTCTGATACACGAATTCACCATAGTTTCATAGAGGATAGTTTCTCTGCCCTAAAGACCCTCCATGCTTCACCTGTTTATCCCTCCCTACCCCTAACCACTGGCAACCGCTGATCTTCTGCTATCTCCATCATTTTACGTTTTCCAGAATATCGTATGGTTGTATATATGTAGTAGGCTTTTTGTGTTGGATTCTTTCACTGACTAATAGGCATTTTAAGTTTCCTCCACGTCTTTCCATTCCTTGATACCTCATTTCTTTTTGCACGGAATCATATTCCATTGTTGGGATGTACCACAGTTCATCCATTTACCTGATAAAAGATGTTTTGATTGCTTCCAAGTTTTGGCAATTATGCATAAAGCTCCTGTAAACATCTGTGTGCAGGTTTTTGTGTGGATGTAAGCTTTCAGTGTGTTTGGGTAGATACCAAGGAGCACAACTGTCGGATCGTATGATAAGAGTATGCTTAATTTTATAAGAAACTCCTAAACCTTTTGCAAAGTGCTGTACCATTTTGTATTCTTGCCAGCAATGAATAGCGGTTCCTGTTGCCATCCAGCCTCACCTGCATTTGGTGGTGTCAGTGATTTGGGTTTTGGTGTTTCTAATAGGTTTTCTTTGCAATTCCCTTATAACATATGAAGTTAGACATCTTTTTATAGTCTTACTTGATATCTGTAGCTCTTTCTTGGTGGGATGTCTGTTAAGGTCTTTGATCTATTTTTTAATCAGGTTGGTTTTTTTTATTGTTGAGTTTTAAGAATTCTTTGTATGTTTTGGATAATAGCCTTTTAACAGATGTGTCTTTTGCAGATATTTTCTCCTAGACTGTTGCTCTGTGGCTTGTCTTCTCATTCTCTTAGCATAACCATTCACAGAGCAGAAGTTCTTTAAGTTTAATGAAATCCATCCTATCTGTGATTTCTTTCAGGGATCATGGCTTAGGCGGCATATCTAAAAAGTCATGGCCATACTTGAGTTTGTCTAGGTTTTCTGCTGTGCTATTTTCTAGGGGGTTTAGAGTATTGTGTTTTGCTTTTAAGTCTGTGATTCGTTTTGAGTTATATTTGTGAAGGCTATGAGGTCTGTGTCTATTTAATAGATTCTTTTTTTTTTCCACATACGGATGTCCAGTTGTTCCAGGCCCATTTGTTGAAAATGCTGTCTTTTTGCATCGCACTGTCTTTGCTCCCTTGTCACAGATCACCTGGGGGTATTTTTGTGGGTCTGCCTGCTCTTCTGCCGGCCGCACACTGTTGAGCTTGCTGTGGCTCCGCAGCTGAGGGTCGAAGCTGAGCACCGAGCAGTGTGAGCCCTCCTGCTTCGCCCTTCTACGCTGAGACTGAGCTGGCTCTTCTGGCTCTTTTGCCTCTCTATATAAACGTTAGAATCCGTTTGTCAGTATCCACAAAATAACTTGCTCAGATTTTGATTAGGATTGTTTCGAATTTATAGATCAAGTTAGGAAGAACTGAAATCTTGACACTGAGTCTTTCTGTCCGTGAACATGGAATATTTCTCCATTTACTCAGTTTTTCTTTGATATCTTTCCTCAGAGTTTTGTAGTTTTTCTCATATACATGTTACATATATATTGTTAGACTTATTCTTAAGTATTTTTTTAAATTTTACTTTTTGGGGTGCAACTGAAGTGGGAATGTTTTAGCTTCCAATTCCACTTATTCATTGCTGATGAGGAAAGCAATTAACTTTTATATTTACCTTGTATCCTAAAGTCTTGCTATTATTAGTATCAACTTGTTTTAACAGTTCCTTCAGATTTTCTGTATATCCTCTCATCAGACGCCATGTCGTCTGTGAACAGGCTGTTTTGTGCCTTCCTTCCCACATGTATCCTTTACTTTCTCCAGAACGATATTGAAAAGTGATGGTGAAATGAGACATCCCTGCCTTGTAAGCGTTGTTAGGTAGAAACTTTATAATCTATGTGCATCTTTCAGTGGGTTTCTTATAGACAACATGAGATGGGCCTTGTCTTTTGGTCCACTCTGACAGTCTGTTTTACCTGGCATATTTAGAACACTGAGGTGAGGTGTGAGGAGGAGGAGGAAGTGTGTTTCACAGGCAGCGGTCTCGGTCTTTTGGCAAGCCTGTGCCCCGGACTACGAACTTCAGCCAGGCTTTACCCGCCGCCCGCCACCCCTTTAAGTGGCTCAGGATGACTAGAATGGGCTGAAGTTGGGTATTCCCCCTCCTCCAATTAGGTTAGACTCTGGGAAAATATTTTCTTCTGATTCTACACCTTGTTGAGAAGAACAGAATGCTTTGTCGTATTTTAAAATGATTACTTTCTCCTTCCTCCTGCCAGAACAAAAGGGAATTTTTCTCCAGGATATGCTGTTAGAACTCAGTAGAACTCTTGGAGTTAAAACTCACAAAATTATGACTCCGTCCCTCTGGGGTTTTTAACTCTCAGACTTGTCCACCCTGAGCCTCTATCGGTTTGTCAGCTTAAGCTAGTTTTCCTGTCCTGGGGCTGTTTCCATGGACTTCTGCTGGTGGCTTTCTGTCTGCAGAGCTGTGACTCTCTGCCTGTCTCTCCAGTTTGGGGGCAGCGCTTTTGCCCACTGACTTCGCTTCTCTGACAGAGCTGAAAAGCGTTGATTTTTCCATTTACCTTTTCACTTGTTGTCAGGGTAGAATGGTGACTTTTAATCTCCTTACATGCCAGACTAGAAACCTGGAAACCAGAAGTTGGAAATATTTTCATTTCTGTTTGTCTGTTTTAAATGTGGGAAAATAAGGAAATAGTGGTAGAGTGATAAAGTAGTCATACTCCTTCTAACAAAGGCAACCGTTGTTATTTTGATAAATATCTTTCCATCCTTTGTGTAGTTTTTAAAAAATTTATACAAGTGAGATTATCTAGTTTTGCTATCATCATAATATCCTCAAACCCAAAACAGAACTAGATGTCTCCTTCCCTAAACTATCTTTTTCGTGTTATCTGGATCATTTCGGATAACTCACTCACCAGGCCAGGAACCTGGAATTGTCTCTGACTTCCCTCACACCTCTTCAGATCCTAAGTCATGACAGTTACAATTCTAAATATTTTTGGCTACCTCTCTCTCTCCCTTCTATTACCACTTCTGCTG
Source organism: Cephalophus harveyi (assembly GCA_006410635.1). NCBI lineage: Eukaryota > Metazoa > Chordata > Mammalia > Artiodactyla > Bovidae > Cephalophus > Cephalophus harveyi. The sequence continues at coordinate 147,214 of SJYT01052827.1, read as the reverse complement.
GTCAAAGCCCTCAATGATTTTTTCCCTGAACTTCTGCAATAATAAGCCTGACTCTAGCATTATCCCCTTCATATTCTGCATAAGTGTCACTTGGATGATACATTCCCAAACGCGTATCTGACCATGTGACTGTCCTAGTTAAAGTCCCTCAAAGCCATCATTGGCGCCTCACTGCCGTTAGGCTGAATCTAAGCCCCTGAGCCTGGTCTGTGTGCCTCCCTGCGGGCGGAACCTTGGCCTGCCTCTCCAGATTTGTGTCCTGGCGCTCCCTGTCCCCTTCTTCATGTCCCACTATCACTGATCTCCTTATGCTCCCGCCTCCTGAACCTTCTTCCTGCCACTGTGTGATGTGTTCTTACCTGTGTGCTTCCCACAGGCTTCCCTGCTTAGAATGCCTTTTCCCCTCTCTTTTCACCTCATCAGTGCCTACTCATTTCTTAAGGCAGGCTAGCTGTTAGCTCCTCCTCAGAAACCTCACTCTGACTTTTGGATATCCCTGTTCCCCAAGCTGGGCTTCTAGGTACAAATCTCTATCATTACATTTCCTCTTATTCATTTATTCATTCCACCAACTAACAAACAGTGTTCGTGTTGGGCAGAATTTTAAGCACTGGGATACAGCAGACAATGAGGGGGGAAAGCGCCTCTCCTAATGGAGTTTATATCCTAGTGAAGGGAGGTACATAATAAGTAAGTAATAAAAACATGTGTCAGTAGCTATGATGAAAAATAGAGTAAGAGGGATGGATGTTCTGAGGTTGGGGAGGAGGCCACTGGTTAAAGAACATGGTCAGGGAAGGCCTCGTTGATCATGTGGCCTTTGAGCAGAGCCCTGATGGGAGCGGCAGTGAGCCACACACACACGTGAAGAAACCTGTGCACGAGTGTGCTTCGAGTGTCCCATGAGCAGCAAGCAGGCCTGGTGCTTTCAGCACATGGGTGAGGGGGAATGCGGCGGAAGATGAGTTCAAGAGCTAATTACAGCCAGAGTCAAATTCTGGCATTTGGCTTTTACTCTGAGACCAGGAACCACGGATTCTTTTGTACAAAGTGACGGTACCTGACTGTGTGCTAAAAGATGACCTTGATTCCCGGGTTGAAGATAGAGTTGGGTAGAGAGAGGTCGGGCTCAGAACAGGCAGAGGCATGGAGACCAGTTAGGACGTTGTTGCAGTAACCCAGATAAAAGCTGATGATGGCGTGGGCTGACCGAAGTAGAGCCAGGGGAGGTGGTGATTAGTGATTGGAGTTGGGATGTATTTTGAAGGTAGAGCCAACAGGATTTATAAAGCCTTGGATAAGGGACATGAGAAAAAGCAGGAGTCCAGAATGATTTCCAGGTTTTGTATCTGAACAACAAGAAGGGACAGAGTTGCTGTGAAGTGGGCGGAAGATGGCAGGGGAGTTCGGATTTAAGTTTAAGAAGCTGATTGGGCCTCCAGTTGGAGATGTTCAGTGGGTAGTTGCAAGTGTGCATCTGGAGTTCAGAGGAAGGGTCTGAGCGAAAGATATAAATCTGAAACCTCTGAGCATTTAGATGTTTCAAAGGTGTGGAATCAGATGAGAGAGAAGATAAGACGTGAGATGACAGTCCTGGAGCAAAGAAAACTTTAGAGGCCCAAGTGGTGCAGAGGACCCTGCAGAGGAACCAGAGAGGGCAGGCGCGAGCGAGAAATGCGTCTTAGAGGGCGGGGAGTGATGGCCTGTGTCCAGAGCTGCAGGCAGGTCGCTGTATCGTAGACCTGCTCATGTGTGTTTGTCTCCTCAGTTGGCTGAGAACTCGAGAGCAGACACATTTGGCAGTGTTGTTACTGACAGCTTTGAAATCAGTGAGACATGGGCATGCCATTTAATGGCTGTTTTTCTTTAGGCTGGTTGTTCTCTCAGTCTCTTTGAGCTTCAGTCTCATCTGTGAAATGGGAAGGTTAGAATATCTTGTAAGGATCAAATGGGATCATCCAGATGGCACACCAAGCAGAGTCCCTCTCATGCAGTCAAACCCATACCAGTTATCATAATGATTAATTCAGTGCACCCAGCCCTTCCTCCTCAGCAGCATTCACTGAATGAACCAGTGAACTGCATGTTCATTTTAATATTTCATTCAGGGCATTTCCCTGTGTGCTTGTGAAGCGTTAACGTGGCATTTCTGGGGGTTCCTCCAGGATCGCGTGCTGACCCTCACCAAGCGTTTCTGGAAGAAGAGAGGAAGGGGGGTCCTTGGACAGAGCTGGCGCGATGGAGCTCCCCAACTACAGCCGGCAGCTGCTGCAGCAGCTCTACACGCTCTGCAAGGAGCAGCAGTTCTGTGACTGCACCATCTCCATCGGGACCATTTACTTCCGGGCCCACAAGCTGGTCCTGGCTGCTGCCAGCCTCCTGTTCAAAACCCTGCTGGACAACACAGACACCATCTCCATCGATGCATCCGTCGTGAGCCCCGAGGAGTTTGCCCTCTTGTTGGAAATGATGTACACCGGCAAACTGCCCGTGGGCAAGCACAACTTCTCCAAAATCATCTCCTTAGCCGACAGCCTACAGATGTTCGACGTGGCCGTTAGTTGTAAAAACCTTCTGGCCAGCCTCGTAAACTGCTCTGTCCAGGGTCAGGTGGTGAGGGACGTCTCCACACCTCCAGAGCCGTCCAGGAAGGAGTCGGAGAAGCCTGAAACGGAAATCCTTTCCTCCGAGGGTGCTGGAGAGCATCACGCTTCCCCGGAGGTCTCCACTCCTCCAGGGGGCCCCGTGAGAGCGGAGGTGAAGCACGGGGTCCATACGGCGGTGCAAGAGATGAGAGTGGATCCTCCCGCTGCCCAGGAGGTTCAGGGGCACACAGACACCCCAGTGTCTCATTCAGCTGAAGTCTGTCCCTCCTCCCCTGTTGTACAAACCTTTAGGGAGGCAAAGGAAGCAGAACAAGGTAATATTCACTTAATCGTTGTTTTGTAACCTATCCTTCTATTATGGACTCAGTGACCTTTATGAGTTTTTTTTGTTTCATTGGTAAACTTGTCAAAAACCACTGTTAGATTGGAAACCAAGATCCAATGCAATAATTGTACTAGGGCATTCTTCTTTTAAGCACGTCTGTGGTTTTAAGTGTTGGAAGCCTGAAGGTGAACCACAGAGCAGAAAAGCAGCATTGTATTGAAATAACCATGTACCGTTTTTTATTTTTACTCATTATCTTAACTAGGATGAAGATGACACAAAGGAGGAAGCTGTAAGAAATGGTGTTTTCTGCTGCTCATAAGAGATATGTTAGATACCATTTATAAATGCAGTGCATGACCTAAAAGTTCTCAGCTTGCACTTGTAAAAATCATTTCAAGTAATCAACCACTGATTTTTTAAATTTTGTTTTGTTTTACATTCAGAGTATGAGGGGAAACATTACCAGCTGAATTTTCTTCTAGAAAATGAAAAAATCTTTTCAGACGCACTCTTGATTACCCAGGATGTTTTAAAAAGACTAGAAGAGTGTTCAGAAATTAAAGATGTGCAAAAGCAGGTAGGTACCATGAGTTTTATTTGTTTGCTGGTTCCATGTTCTCAGGATAGCAGATCAGGTATCAGAGTCTCAATTTTTTTCAAACCTTAAGCTTTTTTTTTGGCAGGGGTAGCGGGGGGCATTTACCCCCTAAAGGACAATCTTGCAAAAGTGCTAGGCAAGGTACTTTCAAAACAAAGACACGTTTTGATCACTAGGTGAATCCCTAGTGTTGAACCGGGATACTTAACTGAGGTTACCATTTCCTCCTGATTAATCAGGGATAAAATGAGGCAGAAAGTAGTCATAGATAACCCGAAATCATAGATCAAATAATAGAAACAAAAAACAAAATACCCATAAATACTGAAAGCATGATACAAAAAGGATTTAGTATAAACTTACATAGTAAATTGCATCCAGTTTTTAGGAATACGGTCACTATTTTCAGACAATAATGGGAGCTTTTATTGACTATTTTACCTGTGCTATGCTTGGTACATGTGTTAGTTATCTCATTTAATCCTCACAAAGATCACTGAAGTGGATACTATTTTATTATTTTATATCCCTGTTTTACCAATGAGAAGAAGTATCACAAAGAAGTGATATAGCTTGGCCAGGGTTGCAGAGGTCATGAAACTAAACTCTGAGCAAGGAATCAAACCTAAGCATTCTGACATTAGAGCTCTTGTGTTACACACTGAGTTATTTCTTCTCACCGGGGTAAAAATGATTGGTGTATGTCACGTATGTATAAATGTTCAGTGTTGCCTACAGAAACCGGGCAAATGCCTATCATCTCTGTTACTTGATTGATGCTTTCTGTGTGTTCGTCATCTCGGTGAGATGCGTCCCCACCAGTGGGCTCCCTCGCCACGCAGCTCCTCACGCCTGACAGTGCAGGACTGACCGCACGGCCACTCTCGGGCCCCCTCGCCTCCCCTTTCTCGTGGCCTCGCCTCTTATTCTGAGGGCTGCTGGCGGAGGGAGCAGGCGCTGCCCTGCAGGCTTGCTCAGCTGACCGGCGGGCCCGGTGGGGAGGCCTCCTCTGGGGCGGTAGGCAGTTTAGTGGCCATTAGTGGCTGCTGGTGACTGAGTTGGTAAAGAATCTACCTGCAGTGCCGGAGACCATGTTGATCCCTGGATCGGGAGGATCCCCTGGAGAAGGAAATGGCAACCCACCCCAGTATTCTTGCCCGGAAAATCCCATGGACAGAGGAACTTGGTGGGCTACAATCCATGAGGTCGCAAGAGTCGAACATGACTTAGTGACTAAATCACCAGTTACTATTCATCCAAGCAATGCACGCCTTCTACTATTTGAATAGTTCCCTAATTCATAGCAAGTTACTTTTTATTTTATTGTTTAATTTTTAATTGGAGGATAGTTGCTTTATACTGTTGTGTTGATTTCTGCTGAACAACGCAAATCGGCCCCAAGTGTATGTGTACATATCCCCTTCCTCTTGAGCCTCTCTTGCTCTGCCCCACCACAAGTTACTTTTTTGAAAAAACAAATTCAAGGTCAAGTGTTTACTGCAACCATGGTTTACTGACAATTGGCTATAAATTGTTTTCTTGAGAGATAAACTGTTTACAAGACTGTGTGGACCCTGATGACTCTCTTAGGGGAGGTTTCAGATTGTAAATCCTTGGTACTCTTTGTACTGATTATGCAGAAGGACATGATGGTTTTATATTTTTGCACTTGGATGTTCTCTTAACAGTCCAATCCATCATTTTTGTCACTAGTTTGTTACCTTGATAGCTTAGAGACACACCTCTTCATTTTCTGTTATGACTTCCTGTCCACTAACTTGGGTTACAGAGGGGTATCATCACTCCTTAGACCAGCAGTCCTCAAATTATTAGTGTCAGCTGTGTACTCACTCAAACTGTGTCTTATGCATTTTGTTTCCTAACACGGGTACCTAAAAGTGTCTGGCACGTAACAGGTGCTCAAAATATACTTGATGTATAAGGATTCATTCAGCATTTCCCCCCTTCTCCTTGCCCTAATCCTTTGATGGCCACAATGTTAATAGTACTTTGTAACAACACTGATTCTCTGTAGGTGATCTTTATAGGATTATGTTATTTCTTCCTCAGTTTTAGAGGTCAGAGTAAGAGCTCTACAAAACACTTGGTGGCTACATTTAAAACTGATTCTGTTTTATTCTATAATAAATTGTTCAGCTACAGAAAGAAAAAGGGAAAATACTGTAAGAACATAAGATTAAATTAAATTAAACATAGAGTTGGAGGAGGAATTCCTTGGTGGACTTGCCGCTTCCACTGCAGGGGTCCCAGGTTCAGTCCTTGGTTGGGGAGCTAAGATCCAGTAAACTGCGTGGCAGGGCCAAAAAAAAATGTGTATATATGTAGAGCGAGCAAGCGGGAGAGAGTTAAGAGTCCCTGCCTTGTACATAGGCCCTGGATACTTCTTTCTCTCACTTTCTCTCTCCCACTCTCACTTCTTTTAGACAGCTTGAGGTATGATTGACATACAGCAAACTGCACATATTTAAAGGTTGCAGTTTGCTAAGTTTCAAAACCTGAAATCATCATCACAGTCGAGATAGTGGCCATGGCCATCCTCCCCGCTAGAAATATTTTCACGTCCCTTGGCAATCCAGCCGTCCTGCCCCTTCCCACTCGCCCTTCCCCAGGTGACGCTGGTCTGCTTTCCCTCTCGATGAATGTGCATCTTCTCGAGTATTACATAAATGGAGTCCTGTAGTCTGTGTTCCTTTTGGTCTGGCTTCTTGCATTCAGCAACTGTTTTGAGGTTCACCCAGGTTGTTGCATATTCATTCCTTTTTATTGCTGAGCAGGGTTCAACTGTATGTATATACCATTTATTTATCTAGCTCTACTATTTACTAGCTCTGGAGTAGAAAATGGCATCCCACGCCAGTATTCTTGGCTGGAAATTTCCGTGGGCAGAGCAGCCTGGCAGACTATAGTCCATAGGGCCGCAAAGAGTCAGACAGGACTGGGTGACTGAGCGTGCACACACACACCCCCCATTTACTAGCCTTGTGACCTTCCTCAGCTTAATCTCTGTAAGTCTTGATTTCCTAATTTGTAAAATTTGGGAGTGTTATCACCTACATCATAGGGTCATTGTGAATTAATTAAGATTTATGTAAAACTCATACTAAAATGCCAGGCACATAAAAGGAGCTCAACAGGGGATGACTGCTGTTGTTTGCTGATACATTAACTCAGTGTTTTTGGACTCAGTCAGCCTTGAAACTCCTTTTTCACTTAATGCCTTATAATATCCTAGTACTGTGGTCACTTGGTTTGACATGAGATGGTTTGCTGTCGATGTTTAAGCTTAATTTGCAAGTCATGCTTTCACATGGGCACCATTACCCTTGAAAGTAGTTTTCTGACCTGCAGGTGTCGTGTCTCTCGTGAAGCCGTCAGTCTCTAGAATAACAATTCAGTGTATATAAAAACGATCTTGTTAAAATGTACGCCTCCAGACCACATTTCCAGAGTCTGAATCTTACATTCTGGTAGAGCTTGGGAATCTCCATCTTGAACAAGTTCCCCGTGGATCACGGCTTTTTTGGTACCTCTAGACTACATTTTGAGAAGCGTTGCTGGAGAAGTTAACGGCCTACAAAATTCTTAATGTGTGATGGCAGATGTCACAGCGTCTATGCTGACAGCTCTCAGTGTTTTGAGGAGTTGCTGAATACCCATTTTCCCAAGTGTTATTCTTTGCTTTCCTCTTGATTCAGCAAATATTTACTAAGCAACTGGTATGTGCCAGGCATTGAGCTGGTTACTTGGAAAAAACATAAATAAGGCTGGATCCCTATCCTTATAGAATGTCTTGACAACAAAGAAATCCTGGCACATAGCCATTCTACATTTCAGCTACAGTTTTAAAGGTTGTTTGGGGAGTTTGTTTGCTGTTGTTGTTCTGTTTATACATTTCTAGCTCCCAGACAGCTTTGAATGTTTTTTTGTGGGTGATGGTGGTGGTGGTGATTTGGTTAATCATCATCACATTAAAAAAAAAAAATTAGCTTGGGCCTCCCTGGTGGCTGAGTGGTAAAGACTCCACCTGCCAATTCGGGGGACACAGGTTCGATCCCTGGTCCGGGAAGATCCCACATGCTGCAGAGCATGTAACCCTGTGTGCCGCAGCTACCGAGCGTGTGCTCTGGAGCCCAGGAATTGCAACTCCTGGAGCCTGTGCACCCTAGAGCCCATGTTCCACAAGAGAAGCCGCTGTAATGAGAAGCCCATGCCCCACAGCTGGAGAGTGGCCCCTGCTCGTCGCAACTAGAGAAAAGCCCACTCAGCAACAAAGAGCCAACACAGCCAAAAATAAATTAATAAAATTATATAAAAAAAGATAGCTCAATGTTAAAAATAATTTACACTTTGATGTGTAATTTTGAGGCCTGTTAAGGTTATAAGTGATATTCTGATTGAGATGGACCAGTCAGTTCCTTTTTTTTCTTTTTTCCTAAAAAACAGATACGAGATAGGCAGTTGGCCTGGATTGAGTTAAGGGAGGACGCGTGAACCAGTGTCCTGACTGTTCTGTTTCCTGAGATGCGTGATGAAAGGTGGCAAAGCCATTGCCTGAGCAGCGAGTGCAGCAGCATGAGAAGAGGCTGGGCAGCTTGACTTGTGTGAAGCCAAAGCCAGCACTGATGAAGGAGAGATCTCTGGGGTGCTGGGGTGGGCAAGTGTCTTCTGCTTGTCTTTATCTCAGTGTGATCTCTGACCCTTTAGGAAAAGCTGACCTAAAGGGCTTTTGGCTGAGCTCAGTAAAAGACAAGTGTGGCAGTGTTAGTTGCTCAGTTGTGTCTGACGCTTTGCAACCTCAGGGACTGTAGCCCCCCAGGCTCCTCTGTCTGTGGGATTTCCCAGGGAAGAATCCTGGAGTGGGTAGCCATTTCCTTCTCCAGGGGATCTTCCCAAGCAAGGGATCGAACCTCCGTCTCCTGAAGGCAGACAGATTCTTTACCGCCTGGAACCACCAGAAACGTATACTTTTTTTCAGCTTTTATGCTAAAACATTTAATTGTCTACTTTCTTTATTCCTAGCCATGGCCCTGCTTTTTAATCACTGTGTATATAGCAAAGTGAGTCTGACTAGGATAAGGAGATCTCTCTTTCTACTGTTGATTTCCTTGCTGTTTGATCTACTTTTCACCTAAAGTTCTAGAAAGACTTCCCAAACCAAAGGCCTGGTAGCATCGTTTTTTCCCTTCACCTTTGTTTCAAAGGCAAATAACATTGAAGGCTCTTACGTGAACCTGGTGTTTTCAACTGTGTCGTGACTTCAAGGGTTTGTTAAGAAGTGCAGGTCTGTGTTTTGTGGGCTGTGCTCACTGACAAAATTGGGTAACTTCCTTGAGAAGTGAAGGGGTAGGATTCACTTTACAGATCTATGAGAGATAAACTTACGTTGTTTTTTCAAATATCTTCTAATTATCAAGTCTAAGATATGCAGCTATAGCTCAAAGGGCTGGTGGTCTTATGGGAAGGCAATTTCATTCAGTTAAATAAATATTTATTAAGCACCTATTTATACTGGTCTCCACACTAATCATTGAGACCAGGAGGAATGGTATAGATTGTCTGGAGGCTAACCAGTGATCCTTCTGATGTTGATCCTAATAAGTCCAATAAAATCCAGTGAAATGGATTTGTTTACACTCAAAATCTAGAAGATGAACCTTGCCCAAGAGGCGCCAGGTTAGTGGAGGGAGCTGGCGTTTCATCCTGGTCTTCTGCTCACCAGCCACGCAGCCTTGGGCGAGTTACTTCGCCCCTCTGACTCCCCTTTAGGTGGTCGTGGTAATGCCTGCGGGCTCTGGCCTGATCCGCGTATTGCACAGCGTCTGGGCTGGCGCTGAGCTCTCGTGGCCTGTCTCGGTGTTACCCTTGTCTGGCCCTCAGCATTCAGGGAAGGCCTGAGCAAACAAGAGTGTGGTGTAACCCAGACAAGTCCAAAGGCAGTAGGCAGGCAGTTGGGAAAATAAGTAAATGCCATTAAAAGATCTGAGTGTAAGGGAAACATTTTTTTCACAGACAACAGAGGGAAAGGAAACTGTTCCATCTTGAAATATATTCACCCGTATTTCACTCATAGATAAAAGTACTTTGAGTACTTGTGTGACCATGAATTGGTACGAATTTATTGAAGTACTTTTAACTGTAAGAATCAAAGGGGTTCTAAATGTCTGGTTGAAGAATAAAAGTCTGTTTTGGTTCATTTTCCTAGAGTTCTGTTCCATGATAGCAATCAGTGAGTTCCAGCCTGTTGCAATATGTGACACCCTTCTGTTTAGGCAGATTCCCTATTTCCAGAAAAGGGCTTACTCCGCTGTGGTGCCCCAGGCAGCCTAAGGCGCTGATGGAGCTAACAGTTAACTGCGCTGGCTCTGATGCAGGTCCGCAGTAGGTTCTGGAAGAAAGAGAAGGGAGCAGGGCCGTCCCGGCAGCTGACTGCTCACTCCTGGCCCTTTCATCAGCCCAGCCCCGCTTCTCTTCCCAGATGGCCACCCTGGTGTCACTGCTGAGCAATGAAGTTAACAAATGTTTCAATTTCACTGCTGAGCAGTTCCGCAGAGGAGGAGACGGTGGTGAGGATAATGAGCAGCACGTCAGATCCCACCGTTGATGAAAGCTTCTCCTCCCCACCGGCTCAAATGATAATGCAGACAAATTGGATGCTGAGAGAGGCGGACCTGGGATATCGGAGAGCTTCGGGTGAATGAAAAGTGGCCTAGGATACCATGAGATAGCTCTAGGCTGTTATCAACTACGTGCAAGAGTCGGTCGGAGGGAGGGAGGAAGGAAGTGGAAAATAAAGAGGAAGAAGCTGGTTTAAAACTAAGGGTATGAGCAATCGTGGGTCTTTAGGAGATACCTATTCCCATGTTCCTACGTTGAATGGATTTCTCTTAAACTTTAGCAGCTTTAAAGAATAAGCATCTATGCCCTCATGGTTTCTAGGGGTCAGAAATCCAGGCACAGCTCAGCTGAGTCCCCAGCTCAGTGTCCCTCACGGAGCTGCCCTCAGGCCATGAGCCTGGGCTGCAGACCTGCCGAGGCTCAGCTGGGGACGTCTCTTCCTGAGCTCACTCATTTGTTTGTTGGCCAGGGACTGACTTCCTTGCCATGAGGGCCTCTCTCTTGGGCACCTCCTAGCATGGCAGCCTGCATCCCCCAGAGCAAAGACGCTGAGAGAGTCCACACAGGGGCGAGATGGCAGCCACAGTGACCTCACGCTTGCCTGCTCACTGCCTGTCCCCTATTCTTTTTCTTAGAAGCGAGTCACGAGGCTCAGCCAAGGGTATGAAAACCTGGAGGCGGGCATACTAGGAGCCATTTCAGAGGCTGCCTGCCGCAGGTCCCTACTGCTGTCGAGGAAGAGGCGTTCTAAAGAGACTGTAGGCCAACTGCTGAAAGCCAGAAAGCCTGAATAAATGAGACCAAAGAGAATTAGGCATGCAACTGGTATCTTTATCTTATTTATTATTTTTAAAATAGAGACAAAATGATTTATATTTTGTTCATGAAAGTTGCTTATTCCAGTAAAATCTTAGTGTGAATTATGTATTTTATCCTTGTTTACTTTTGGAGATGGCCGAAAAACATAGGAACCTTTTTTTTTTTTTTTTTAAGTTAGCTTTATGCTGTCCTTTCTGATCAGGAAACAAGCTCGAGCAAACTCAAGAAACAGAGTCTGACTCATTTATAATCCTGTTTATTTGGGAGGCAAGGAGATCAAGTCTCTCTAAACAATAATTTTAAACATGTAATTACTGTCAGAATATGTAATAACTGGGTGAACTTTGCCAGTGTACATATTCATGAGATCCTTTTGTGTTGTGTATATTGCTGTGTGTGTGTGTGTGTGTGTGTGTGTGTATGTCTAGAAAACCTTAGATTTTTGTTCTCTAAAGGCTCTCCTTAGAAAACTATTTTCTTTTGTGGTATCAATACGAAAAAGCATCCGAGGTAGGTTGTAGTTTTGCCAAGTAGGAATATAAAGATTATACATAATGCTATCCACATGAAATTAAGTTTTGATTACCACATTTCTCATTACTGCTGAGATAGAAATATTAATTCTGCCTTCCAGTTGGCCTTCCTCTCATCTACATGAGGTGCTCAGTCGAATGCTAACATTGTTTATTTTACCCCTGGAGCTGTTGGCATTTTAGTGCTCTAGGTTTAAAGAGTCGTGGAGGTGAGTTGAGTGTTGGGCATGTGGTGCTGAGACCCCTGGGGGATCCGGCACATCCAGCAGACAGTGTGGCTCTGGATTGAAACAGAGTTCAGGACGAGCACGCTGGTCTTCAGGGTCATCTTCATAAAGCGACACGCGTGAGAGCTTCTCAAAAGGAGAGTGTATAAAGGAGAAAAAACAGAGTTGGGACCAGTCTCAGGTACTGCTTTCGGTTACGGATTTGGAAGAAGAGCCATCGAGGAAGGCAGAGAAAGAGCGGCCAGAAAGGTCCTGGACCCTGGGCTGCCCTGGCGGCTCAGACGGTAAAGCGTCTGCCCGCAGTGCGGGAGACCCGGCTTCCATCCCTGTGCTGCAGAGAGCATATTAAGGAGTTACTAGACGGGAGCTTCCCCGGCGGCTCAGACGGTAAAGCGTCCGCCTGCAGCGCGGGAGGCCCGGCTTCCATCCCTGTGCTGCAGAGAGCATATTAAGGAGTTACTAGACGGGAGCTTCCCCGGCAGCTCAGACGGTAAAGCGTCTGCCCGCTGTGCGGGAGACCCGGCTTCGATCCCTGGGTCGGGAAGATCCTCTGGAGAAGGAAATGGCAACCCACTCCAGTATTCTTGCCTGGAAAACCCTATGGACAGAGGAACCTGGTAGGCTACAGTCCACGGGGTCACAAAGAGTCAGACACAACTGAGCGACTTCAGTTCAGAAAGGCAGGTTCTTACCAAAACACTTCTGTGTCAGGAAGTCAGAGAATTGTGTTGCAGAAGCGATAGTAACATCAAGTGTTGTAGAAAGGTCATGTCAGCGGGGATCATACTGTTGAGGGCCTGCTTGCCCAATCCAAGAAGCATAGGATTCCAGACTCATCACTTTCTGGGCACTTGTGTTCTGCAGACCATAATGGAATGCCTTGAGGGTGAAGGACAATCAGCATTTCAGAGAATCCTGGATAAAGTAAGAAGTGAGAGCCTGGATGTTCAGACCGTTGTGTCCCTGTTGCAGCTGTACCAGGATTCCAATCCTGCAGTCCAGACAGCACTGTCTGACAGAAAGCCGGAGGCTGCAGAAGCAGAGCAGGCAAAAGGTAGGAGAAACCCCACCCACCCGAGTGACTGCGTTTTGTTCTGGGAACATGCTACAAAGCTTGCTCGAGTGATCCCATTTTTTCAGTGGCTTATTATTAAGTGATTTGCACATAAATTTCTACCTGTAGTTCCAGAGGCTGCGTGTTAACATATACAAACTGAATTTGAGTCTTCATTTCTGCCCCCTAGTTAGCTAAATCTGACACCTTGAAGTTGCAGAATATCATCCGTGTTCTCCTGCCCTTCAAAAGCCACACGTCCAAATCAGTGTCTGGCGTGCCCAGGGTAGACTGGTTTGCTGACAGCACGTAAAGGCTGAGGTTTCTCTCGTTTGGGTTAGGTACAAAGCGGTGGCCTTGCCAACCAGACATTAACCTCTGGCTGGCTCTACCGCTTTGTGTTTCGACAGATAAATGAAACATTTTCCCTTTCATAGAAGAGTTTAAACGGAATAATAAAGTATTTTCCTCTCCAAAAAGAGATTCTGTGTTCGGGTGCTCAGAACAGGCTGAGAACCACTTTACTATTCTGTTAGATCTCTCTTGACAAACCACACTGTCATTTTCTTCAAATTGACTAGCTTCCCTTGTCCGTCTCCAGCTCTTTCTCCCCCAGGGAGCACAGAGGAGGGAAAGACCTTGTCTGTTCTGTTAGTGGAACACAAAGAGGACCTGATCCGGTGTGTAACACAGCTGAGACCCATTTTGGAGTTCCTGGAAACAGTGGAGGAGGAATTCCTGCCTGGCTCTGAGAAAAGGGTAACTGTCCAGTGTCTCTTGCTCCCTCCTGAACTCATGTGATGCTTATTTTTAAGCCTCTCTTGTGGCACAGAGCACCTTTCCCCTTGCAGTATTTCTTCACATGCTACACAGTAAGTGCCTTAAAGCTTGGGTTCTTACTTCACGCCTCCTGTATCCCCTGCGTCTTTAGATGCATGGACGGATGGCTCTCCCTGCTCTGACTCCGTAAGATTCTGACTCTGTAACTCTTTTGCCCCCAAAAGAGTTAGGTATGTGTGTGTTTAGGCACATTTCTAATTATTATGACACTTTTTACAGAAATGGTAACACTGTTCATCTTTAGTGATGAAGTCACTAAAGTAAGTAGTCACTTACTAAAGTAAGTAAGTAAGTACTAAAGTAAAGAAGTCGCAACTGGGAAAGTAAGCAGAAAGGAAAAAACCTAAGCCTCCCAGCATCTCAGCACTCAGAGATCGTCACTGCTAACATTTTGGAGCCTGTGCTCCCACTTTTCTCATCTAAATCACCCTGGGACGGGAGTATCATATAGTTTGGTGAGTTTATTTTTTAACGGAATATATTGTGAATGTATTTCCGTACCTGCGGTATGGATTACGGTAGCTGTATGCTGTTCTAATGGCTATACCATGATTCTCTAATGCTTTCCTGTTGGGCATTCTTTTCTTATTTTTTGCTGTTCCAGTATTTTGCTATCGTAAACGATGCTGCAGGGATCATTTTGCACATAGGTCTTTGCATACATCTCAGATTATTTTCTCAGAGGAATTTCTAAGAAGTGAGATTTCGGAAGAGAGAGTGTCAAGTTTTTCAAGTGTTTGATCTATATTGCCAAATTGCCCTTCAGGAAGGTTGTACCAATTTACTCTCCCACCAGCCAGCTGCTAAAATCCTCATAAAACTGCTGGCATGACTTCTCAAGTCAACTAGATAACTGTATTTGTTGGTGTTATCGATTTCAACTTTGTGCTAAAAATATTTTGATATTGGGAAGGAAGAAATAGGGAGATAGAACTTTCATGCCATCAAACTGTGGGAAGTGGTTTAGCTGTTCAGGAGAGAAAATGTTTATGAACCTTGGTGTGATGGCTGAGTATTGGATTGACAGTGAGGGAATGGATCCTAGATATTCTGATTCTCAACAATATTGCATTGCCGTTTTTTTCATATACAATGGGAAAACTTTTCATCTCAAAATTGTATTTTGAAAATTATATTTTTAAAAATTTAACTCCCCCTATTTTCTCCTTAGACTTCAGCTTAAGTGTAATTTTAGGCATTCAGTTTAAGTAAGTTGCTTCTAGCTCTAGAAGTACCCCATTCCTTGTTTAGTGATTTCATTCAATTACTCATTCAGACTCTTTCCTCATTAGCTGGATTGACTGTGTCCTCTGAGCTGTCTCATTGTCTTGGTAAAGCAGCACTTACAGGTAGGGCCCAGGCTCAGCCTCACTCTCCGCAGCTCGGCAGGCCACACTGTCATTTTCTTCTGTCACTTTCAGTTTGCTTGACAGAGAGGGCTGAAGGAGAAGAACTTAAATTAGGTATAAATCACAAAAACACTTCTTAGGATTGGGGTTCCACCAGAGCTTCATTAAGCTACTCTGTCTCGCGAAGATTGAAGGAGCGTAATAAGGCAGGAGCGCAGAGGCGGATGTCGAGCACAGAGGCACAGTGCTTCCATACCATCTGGAACGAGCTCTTCCGGGCCTGTGGAGCGTCCTCTCTCCTGGAGTGATGCTAATCACAAGTACCACGGCCCTTCTGCAAACATGCCTTGGGCCCTGTAAGAAGTGGTAAGTAGGCATTTCTTCAGGCTTGGGGACAGATACAGAAGTAGTGACGACTGTAGCTGCCACACATTTATTGCTTCCTGTGTGTCAAGCAAGGTGCTGAGGACCCTTCAAGCCTTACTGAATTCTACCCTTGTTGTAACTTTATGGGGGGAAAAGAAAGTGAAAGTGAAGTTGCTTAGTCGTGTCCGACTCTTTGCGACCCCATGGACAATAGCCTACCAGGCTCCTCCATCCACAGGATTTTTCAGGCGAGGGAACTGGAGTGGGTTGCCATTTCCCATATTACCCTAATTCAAAGATGAAGAAACAGAAGCTTTAGAAGTGTGAGCGGCGCACCCAGAGGCACACTTGATTGGGGCCAGCACGGGAGGCCAGACTTCTAAACAAAGCATATCTGGGGCTTCCCTGCTGGTCCAGTGGCTAACATTTCACCTTCCAAGGCAAGGGGTGCCGGTTCGATACCTGGTTGGGGAGCTAAGATCCTACATGCCCCGTGGCCAAGAAACCAAAACATAAAACAGAAACAAGATTGTAGCAAATTCAATAAAGACTTTAAAAATGGTCCACATTAAAAAAAAAATTTTTTTTTAATAAGTAAGTGAACAAAGCACACCTCTTAGCCCCTGTGCATCCTGGTCCCTATTAATATTGGTAACCACTGTCATTTCCTAGCAATCACCTGCCCTGGGAGTTAGGCTTGGCTCTACAAACGGGAACTTCATTGTAGAGAATCCTCATAACAACTGTGCAAGAGTTGGTATTGTTATTTTCTTTTACAGATGAGGAAATTAAGGTTTAAAGACTTAACTAACTTGCCCAAGGTCACAGAGGCCATACATTTTAGAACTTGGTTTCAAACTAGGCCTGTCTGGCTTAGCAGTTCCTTCTCACTCCTAACAGTATCCACCCGTCTCATTTTGGATCAGGTTATCTCTTAGGATCTAAGAGGTAACATGGAAGTCAGAATAGCTTTTAGATACAAGCTCTTATTTTAAATTATGTCTCATTTAGTAGATAGAAATCTGATATGTATGAGACCTTAAAGAGAATGACTGTGTTCTGTACGGACAAGAAATATGACAACTTAATTTATTAATATATATACATGCCTTTCAAAGATATAATACTCCTTTTACATCTATAAAACCAATTTGGTTTTATACCTGGATTTATTATTTTTAAAATGGGAGTAATTTGATAGTGACATCCTCTGACATGCAACAATGACTGATCTGCCTAACTCTTTCCCCTGAGAGCCAACATTTTCCCAAAGGAAACCTCAGGATTCAGTTACTGTGAACCTATAGACTACATGTACTGAAATAATCCCCAAAGTCATCCACAAGAACCAAGTTAAATAGAGTGAGTTGCAGCCCATGAAGAATTAGTTCTATAGCTGTAAAGTAACTGTCGGGGATTTGACTTTTCACCCTTTTGCTGGAGCCCTGTGCCCTGTTGACTCAGAGAACCCTCTAGCACACCAGGGAAGAACCAGTGGGTAGAACCGTGGGGTGATGCCTGGAACTGGTACCTGTGGCCACTGGGGAGGAGAGGGGCAATGAGGAACCCACAAGGGAAATAATCTGGAAGTGCACTGTAAATCTGTTATTTCGGAGATCACAGACAAACAAAGTATCTGGATATTCAAATTGCTGTATCAGCAAAGGAAGGAAAGTAATAGAATTGCTCTGAACTTGCAACTTCTGGCCACTTTATTGAATAAAATGGGAAAACACTGTAACCATGTTTATTAATTGCTAGTTGATTTCTCAATCTTAGTGTCTGAACAGACTCAGTCTAAAGCTTTGATGTAAACTGCTCACTCTGTCACATAGGCCTAGCGTAAGAATATTTTCGCAAAATGCAGTGAGGTAAAGGATGTGCACAGACCTGCAGTTGAAAGAGAAGGATTTTCATAGAGCTGTTTATTTGGAGAATGCTTTGGATTTTATTGAAACAGAATAAGGAAGAGACTGAGACAGCTGGCTCTAGAGATGAGCAGAAGACTTGGAGATGGGGCAGCCTGTAATGCGGTCTTGCTGGGCTTTCCAGTGGTGTGTCAGATACACTTTGAATTGCCAGTAACTGGTGTCGGGTTGATTGCTCGCCACTGCAGGTGATTCTGAATTGCTGTGAGGGCCGAACACCCAAGGAGACGATAGAAAGTCTGTTGCACAGAATGTCTGAAGAGAAGACCCCGAGTGCTGAGAGTCTGGTGAAACTGCTGCAGGCTGTGAAGATGGCGTTCCCAGACCTGGGCCTTCTGCTGGAGAACTTGCAGAAATCAGCGGCTTTGCCGAGCACCACAGGTATAAGTTAATTATTGACTCTTTGGACTGGGATCACTGTTACAGAAAACAATAGCTTAAAACTCCCCATTTGGCTCCTCACCGGGGAGATAAGACAGTGTTAGGAAAGGCCATTGTGAAAGAGAAACTTGCCGTCTCCCATCAGTGATTCTCAGCGTTTCTGGAGTTAGGATTGGAAATCCGAGAATTTCTTCTCCATTAAACTCCCCTGTGATGTTCCCCTGATTCAGGGTTTACGAAAGTACGGCTTTCCCGGGGCTGAACGCCTGTGGAGCAGATGGGCTCACAGACACGAGCAGCAGGAACTCACTTGCCGACGCCCTCACGCCCATTGGAGTGCTGTCTGCTTCCAGGAGTGCCCAGAGTGGGCCACCCCTTGTGTCCAGCCAGTTTGGGTTAATGGGCCGACATCCCATCCCTTAGAAAAACAACCCAGCTCTAGCCAATCCTACTCCCAGCCCCCGCCCCCATCCCAGAGCATTTGAGACTGAGGTGGGTTTCAGAAAAACGTATTTGGGAAGTGAGACAACTTTTTTACTAGCTGATAGAAATAACATATCCTTGTACAAACCTGAACTGTTCAAAAAATAAAGAACGAAAGAAGCTCAAATCCCACTTGATTATGTCAGTATTAACACATTCTGTCACATTATTTTTACAGTATTGAGATACTCTACTACATTTTATCATTTCCCCCACCTAACAGTGTTACCTAAACATTCTCCAGATTTCAGAATACTCCCTAGAGTTCTGGATTTTTTTTTTTAGGGCTGTATAGTCCACCATCAGGATACATAGGCTGTTTTACTTGTGCCCATATCCAGGGGCACGTGTAACCTAACAGTGAAGTCTACCAAGATTCCCAGGGTTTGCATCCTGCCTTCTTTGGTAGCTGTGTGACCCTGAGTAAGTGACTTAACCTTTCTGAACCTCATTCTTTCCTCCACGAGATAGGGGTAAGAAGGGTACCTACTCCTTCATTCTCATGGCTACTATCAGATAATATGTAAACATTGATCTCAGAGCTCAGCACATAATTTTGTCCTTGTCTAGTCGCCAAGTCGTGTCAGACTCTTTGCAGCCCCATGGACTACAACTTGCCAGGCTTCCCTGTCCCTCACCATGGCCTGGAGTTTGCCCAAGTTCATGTCCGTTGAGTCGGTAATGCCATCCAACCCTCTCATCCTCTGTTGCCCTCTTCTCCTTCTGCCTTCAATCTTCCAGCATCAGGGTCTTTTCCAATGAGTTAGCTGTTTGCTATCAGGTAGCCAAAGTATTGGAGCTTCAGCTTCAGCATCAGTCCTTCCAAAGAGTACTCAGGGTTGATTTCCTTTAAGGTTGACTAATTGGATCTCCTTGCTTTCCAAAGGACTCTCAAGAGTCTTCTCCAGCACCACAGTTTGAAAGCGTCGATTCATCAGCACTCCACCTTCTTTATGGTCCAGCTCTCACATCCGTACAAGGCTACTGGAAAAACCATAGGCTTCACTATACACATGATAGGCACTCAGTACATGTTAGTTATTTTCTTCATCATCGTCATCTCAAGTTTCTTAGCGGCAAATACCTTTTTTTTAATTGGAGGGTAATTGCTTTACAATATTGTGCTGGCTTTTGCCATACATCAACTTGAATCAGCCATAGGTATACATAGTGGCAGAAATCTTTGTACACAGATTTTTTTTTTTTTTTTTTGCCTTCAGATGATTTCTTAAGGCTAGATTCCCAGAAGTGGAGTTACTGGGCCAGAGAGAATAAATTTTTAAATATCTGCAGAGCTAAAGGGAATGCCTGATAGTTTTGATTTTTCTTTGCTTTCAAATAAATATGACCTCTTGAAAGAGAGCCGCTAACAGATTGGCTCCGAGGGCATCTAAACAGAAGGATGGGTCAGCTTCACTACCGCACTTGCGACTCAGGCCCGCCTGTACTTGGGATCACCACGTGGATGCTTTACCTCGGGCCTGATGGATAATATCCCTTGAATCTGTACATCTGAATCTCTTACAAGTGCAGCCTTCTAATTACTCCCCTGTTGAGCAATCACTAGCTTCTCCCACTGGGCGCTAACTTTCAAAGTGCTGGTGGGTTTTGTGGCCCTGCAGCAGTGAGTGATTAAGTGTAGCCCAGAGGAGATGCGAGCACATGTGTGTGAGGCCCCATGCCGGGAGCTGCAGCTGTGCTCCAAAGGAGACCAGGCTCCCACACCGATCGGCTCCTCCGCCCGCATTTGCAACTCCCCTCACGTCACCTGGAAGAAGGCCTTAAGGAGGCTTTGTCACATCAAACGTTGTTGTTGTGCTAATATCCTTACAGCCCAAGCAAACCCTGATGATTATGGGATTGAACTATTGAGACGGTATCATGAGAACCTCTCTGAGATTTTCACAGACAACCAGATGTTACTAAGAATGATCCCACACGTGAAGGGTATAGTCCCTGCAGAAAAAGAGGTAAGAGAGAGGGAGGAAGGGTGGGCATAATGAGAGAGAAGGGAAAAGATTAACATATATATATATTTTTTGTTGTTTAATATATATTCTATATAAGCACCACAGCCATGTTGAGAAATGATAGGCTAGGAAGTCAGCAGAGAAGGAGAAATAGAAGGCGATTCCGTTTCTAAGGCAGAGTGACAAGTAGGGTAGTTGTAATGTCTGCAGTGATGTAAGGAAGGGCTTTCCAAAGGAGGAATGGAAAACCTTCTCATGCATCAACATCTCTCATGTTGAAGGAGGTGAAGGATGTTGAAAAACTCCCCAGAAATACGTTCACTGTGACGCAGCACCCAGACACACAGTTCTGTGGCCGGACCGCCGGCTAGAAAGGGCCTTACGTGTGTGTCTGTGCTGTGTCCTGAAGGTCATGGAGAAGCTCGTGAGACGTGGCGCTGGTTCTGGTGGTTTCCACGCTCTGATGGCAGCAGTTCTGGAGAAGCACACGGTGTCGGCAGCGGCCGTCTGGCAACTGCTCCTGGTGGCCCAGGAGACGAAGCCCTGCCCATTGAGTCTGCTCGTGGAGGAGATACGACGGGAGCCCGGCGCTCACGCTTTCTTCCGGGCAGGTAGGGTGTCAGGGACTCTGTGCTCGCTTTGCCCCACCAGAGGTTATTGTCAGTCTTGCCAGGAAATAGAGCTCTCTTTCAGTCTTCCGCATCCCAACCAGTAGAAGTAAGGACCAGCAGTTTTGTTCAAGGAAATGGGAGTTTGTAAACCTTTTAAAGTAAAATATGAGCAGTTATTCTACACTTCTATTAATAATATCATTTCTTCAACTTCAGTGCTGTTTGCCATTCCCCCACCCCCGGCCCCCGCCAAGGTGGGAGCCAGATAAAATAGATTCTTATGCTAAAGAATTGAGTGGAGAAAAGGGGAAAGGGGAAAATGGAGCTCAGAGTTCTGCTCATGAGTTTTCAATCCTTCTTTGTTCAGTGATGACCCCAGAAACTGCTGCCTTCGAGACCATCCTGAGGCATCACAGGTCGATCGTAGAGGCCATCCAGCAAACAGCTCAACTCCAGTGCCTGGCCTCAGAGGAAGAGCAGCTGGCGGAGACCGTGAAAGAGGTGTGCTGGGGATGAAGACGCAGCGTCTGGGGAGTTCTACAGCGTCGGTGTCCAGGACCGTATTCTCCCCTCGGGGAGAAACCAGCTCCTGTTCTGTGACTGCTGTGGGCGGGCCGGGGCCGAGTGGCGCTTGTCACGCTTTGGCTCTTTTAATCCTCCCAGCTCTGCATGGAAGGTGCTGTCAGCCACGTTTTACAGATAAGGGACCTGGGGCTCCGAGGGGTCAGTGACAGGTCTAGGATGTGCCAGCCGGCCAGAGAAGCAGCCAGGATTGGAATGCGGGTTCAAGTGACTCAGATGCAGATTGAGTCTGTTTGTCTGAACCTAAGAAAACTCAGAGGGAACCATGATACTTTCCTGTCACATGTTCCAAAAAGCAACTTTTTTCAGAGGAGGAAAAGTAAAATTGGTCTTGTTACATGCTCTATTCTGGCTTCTAGAAAGAGCCAAAATAAACATAGAAAGAACAAAGCTTTTGCCCATATGGGGTAGCAAATAGTGCCAACTCATTTTCTGTAAGGCTTCTCGCAATGTGGCCAGCATCCCAGAAAAACCAGGTGGGGATGGCGGGGGGAATTCACGGATGTTCATCCCAGGATCATGTGCATCTTGAGTGCAAAAGAATCATAAAGGAACATGAAATTTAGCTACAGATTCACCTGTGGTGCTTTTTGATCCAGATGGGCGTGGCTGTGGTGTGTAGAAGGGCGGTTTCTAACCCTCCACACAGGTGACAGCCCCACCTTGGTCTGACTCTCAGATGGGCAGAAGATGGCACACGTTTCTGTGGGGCTTCAGAGGAGAGATTCATCTGCTAGACTCTCTCCAGCATGCCTCGCACTTCTGAGATGGGGCTTCTGCCGTTGATCAGTTTTAGCCTCACTAATTGGTCTCATGCCTGCCTCCAGGGACATCAGGTTTACTTAGATAGACTTGAAAAGAGCAGAAATAAAATATCCCCCAAAATGAAAATTCCATTTGGCCATCTGCGGATGGTTTGGTTTTATTTCTCAGCATACTGATTGTTTCTGCTGATAGCTCTAACATTCTGAGAGGGTGGCTTTGAAATAATATTCTTGGCCTCTTTAAAGCCCCTATTTGAACCTTCTTTAAAAAGCTGAGTTTCTTTATGAAAGAAAATGATGTTTAAAAGGGTACATCTAAGTATCTAAAAATGTGAAGCCTGCACTGATCATGCAGAATTGCTTCCCGACGCTGAGACCATTATATACAATGAAAAATTATCTCAGTCTTCAAGACAGAAATGCCAACAGCCACGTCCTATAGCTCTCCCCAAGCATTTGATACTGAGATCTAGAAAAGTTCTTTAGGAGACTCCTGCTTTCTGAGAAGACATTTCTCATAGAAAATCCTCAACGATTCCTTGCTTGCACCTTTGTATTTTCACAGTGGTCTTCACATGTGTCTCCTTGTTTAAATTTTGTGAATTTCCCTGCGCTTGGAGAAAAGGGGCAGGGGGGCTCTCTGCTATATGTATAGCGAGAAATGTGTTATTTATTATAGATGGGGCAATGCTTCTCTGAAATTAGCTTTGTTTTCTAAGTTGAAAACCATAGAGAAAATCTGCTGATGTTAACCACAAACCTTGGTCTCGTGGTATTCATTTAGATTCTGAGCAGCTCCTCTGAGACAGCCAGCCTCGAAGCTTCCCTGGGAGCTCTGCTGAGCAGAGCTGCGGAAAAATCCATCTCAGCCACTGAAATATGTCAGCTCCTGTGCAGCGTCCACAGATCCTCCCCAGGCCTGCAGCCCGTCATGCGGGAGTTAGCGTGCACTGGTAAGAAACGGCGGGTGGGGTCCTGTTCGGCCCCCAGCTTGTCTCCTTGTTGGAGAGAAGAGGCAGCAGGTCATGGACGAGTTCATCCTTCACTACCTTATTTATTCTGTGAGCTCGCAAATGCTTAGAGAAGTCACAGACCATAGACCTAATTTGTGTTTGTCAGAGAGAAGAGTTGATAATGATATTTCATTAGAGTTTGAGGCAGGTCCTAAGTAGTTTCCAGTCTCCCCCAAAGAAGGAAAGTTAGAAAGCAAAGTAGAAGCCAGGAGAATTCCCAGAGCCATGCAATCTCTCTCCTGCACAGGTTTCCTTACTCAGGAAAAGGGAGAGAAGGAAAGGTGGACAGTGAGTGGTAAATTTCACTCTGAAGGCAAGGACAAAGCAGGTGAAAAGCCAGCTGGAGAAGAGTGCCAGCCTGGAAACCAGGACGGTCAAGGAGAGACGGCTGCCTTGCCCGAACAACAGGAGAAAGACGCGTCCGCCTCCCCAGACTTGGCCAAGAAGAGCTTCGTCTGTAAGGCCTGCGACAAGAGCTTTCACTTCTACTGCCGCCTCAAGGTACACATGAAGCGCTGCCGGGTGGCCAAGAGCAGGCAGGCGCAGTGCACGGAGTGCAGCGAGACCAAGGGCTCCAAGAAGGAGCTGGAGAAGCACCAGCTGGAGGCCCATGGCGCGGGCGGAGAGCCCAGCGTCCCCAAGAAGAAGAAGAAGAGGCTCCCGGTGACCTGTGACCTCTGCGGACGAGAATTTGCTCATGCCTCAGGTACGTTCAAGAAGGCGTGGTCACGGAGGATGATAAATCAACACAGTGAGCCCCCTACATACGAATGACTCCTGTTCTGAGAGCGCGTGCGTTAAGTCCAGCACAGTTAGCCTAGGTACCCCGCTAACAGGGTTGGCTGTGTAGCACTGTATTATAATGGGTTTATAATACTTTTCACACAAACAGTACATAAAAAAAACCACAGAAAACATTTTAAATCTTACAGTACAGTACCTTGAAAAATATAGTAGTCCAGTTCAGCAGCTGGCATACAGGGGCATGTTCTCATCTTTGAAAGTTTGCAACCCGAAGATTTGTATGTAAGGCACTTACTGTGTTGTAGTTTGGATTCCAGGCCTTGCCTCCAGAATACGGGAAGGACTGTGTAAGTGCTTAGAAAATACAGCAGAGGCAGGGGACTGTTTTGAGAAGAGCAGGAGCCTGGGAATCGGCATCCTGAGCTTTCATTTCCCCCTCTGTCAAATAGGTACCCTGATTAACACCCACTGTTTGGGATTGTTATGAAGACTTAGGGCTTCCCTGGTGGCTCAGCTGGTAAAGAATCTGCCTGCAGTGTGGGAGACCTGGGTTCGTTCCCTGGGTTGGGAAGATCCCCTGAGAAGGGCAAGGCTACCCACTGTAGTACTCTGGCCTGGAGAATCCCATGGACTGTACAGTTCATGGGGTCGCAGAGTCGGACACGACTGAGCGACGTTTCGCTTTCATGAAGATTTAAGACGGTGTAGCTGAAACACCTGGAGCAGTGCCTTCAGTAGAGTTGGTGCTCAGTAAACTGTGGCTGTTGGTATTCATAACGATAGCCAGCTCTTTCTCACCTGATAACTCTGGCTTCCAAGTATCACTGGTTTCTGCAGAGTAAACAAGCGTCCTAGAAACCAGCAGAAGTAGATTGTTTTCCCTTGCCTGAGACCTAATGAAACAGAAAAGTGAGATCACGCCGTGCTCTCTCTCGAGGCCTGGCCTGGCAGTGCTCAGGTGTGTCCGGCTGGATTCATAGCTCTGATCGCTCGTATCTCTGGTCCTTGGCACGGCTTCCCTAGGCATGCAGTACCACAAACTGACGGAGCATTTTGACGAGAAGCCATTCTCCTGTGAAGAGTGTGGGGCAAAGTTTGCGGCCAATTCTACCCTGAAGAACCACCTTCGCCTTCACACGGGGGACCGGCCGTTCATGTGCAAGCACTGCCTGATGACCTTCACCCAGGCCTCTGCCCTGGCCTACCACACCAAGAAGAAGCACTCGGAAGGTAGGGCCTGGAGGACGTCTTTATTCTTCCTGCAAACATTAACAGTGTGAGCTGCCTAAAAACCCACTGGAAATTAGGCATGATAAAAGAATCTCAGGTAGATCAAAAGCAGAAACAGACACAGAATCTCCAGGCCCATAGACGATGGGAATACCTTTGTGCACAGACATGTAAGATGCTTATGGTGAGTGTCTCTAAAGAGTGGCCAGCTGACATAATATGGTGACTTTACGGTTACAGAATTTACATAAAGCCAGGAATCCCATGGGCTTCGAGGTGGAGGTCAGGCATAAGGAAAGCGGGGCAGTGGCGGGTGCTAAGTGTCTTCCCTGGAATCCCTGTGAGCACGGACGTGATGGTCTCGAGTGTCTCTAGTGTAGCGACAGAGACCTCAGTGGTGAGAGGTGGACTAAGACCATTACAGGGACACACAGAAGGCAGGCGTAGGGCTTCTAGTCCAGTGGGAGGTGGGGAGGCGTGTGGTCAGGGAAGGCTTCCCGGAGGAGGCTGCGCATCTTTTGGAGCAGATGCGTGTGAGCACGAACGCCGCCATCACCTCATCTGGGTCACTTGTCGCGTCCTAACTGGTCTCCCCCTCACCCCCTTTCTCTGGGCAGCGTGCTCAACGCACAGGCTCAAGTGAGCCTCTGAAAGCTAAACCATAGCAGGCCACATCTCTGCTCAAAGCCCCACAAAGGTTTTTCACCTCAGTTGGTGTGAACTCTGAAGGTAGCCTGCTGGCCTCCTGATCAAGTCCCCAGATGCCCATCTGACCTCATCGCTTACTCTCTCCTTGCTCGCCCTGCTTCAGCTGCTCCAGCCTCCCTGCGAGGCCTCTGACCGGCAGGCCGCCTCCTGCTGACCTCTGCTTGGAAGGCCTTCCCTTCGGACGCCTCCAGGCTTCAGTTCCTCCCCACCTACAAGTCCTCACGCATGCCTCGCGCTTCCCGTGAGGCCTCCCCTGCCCACTCTGTGTGACATCTCAGCACTCCAGCCCCGCTGTGTTGGTTTTCTCCATAGAGCTTACCATAGGATCAACCTGTCATCTGCCGTCTTAATTTATTTTGTTTACAGTTGATCTCCCCCCGTTAGAATGCAAGCTGCAAGCTGTAGAGCACCCAGTCTTTTTCCCCCTCCTTCCGCTGTTATCTGTGGAACTTAGAATAGTACTCAGCAAGAGGAGGCCCTCAATAAACGTTTACAGAGTGAATGAGTTTCTTGAGCATCATTCCAGGTGCTAGAGATAGTGCAACTATACACACCCTCATGGAACTTACCTTCCAGTGGGTAAAACCGACCATATATCAGTGTATAACATCGAGTCAGATAGTGGTCATTGCAGTGAGGAAAATAAAGCCAAGCAAGCAGTGGGGGTGGGGGTCGGGCCCTGTACATTTGTGTCAACAGTGAGGGCAGGTGAGATCTGAGTAGAGAGCTGGATGCAGTGAAGATGGGACCAGTGGAGGATCTACGAGAACATCACGGTGCGGACCACACCCCTACATCCCACACGGGAGGGAAACAGCCTCACCTGCTCGAGGGGCCCCAGAGAACTAGAAGGGGCTGAAGCACAGTCCGCGAGGGTCCAGTGTTGAGAAATAAGGTCAGAGAGGTCACCAAAGGCCGGCTCTTACAGGATCTTAGGAGCCACGGTAAGGACTTGGCTTTTAATGTGAGGAGTGTTAGTTTCTATGGTTGCTATAAAAAATTTCCAGAAACAGTGGCTTGAAACAGCTTCAGTGTATTATCTTTTACCATTTTGAAGGTTAAAAATCCAAAATGGGTCTTAGGAAGCTTAGCACCAAAGTTTCGGTGGAGTGCGTTCCTCCTGGAGGATCTCAGGGAGTTTGTTCCCTGCTTCTCACAGCTGCCAGAGGGGCTTCTGTAGCTGCAGTCTCTGCCTCGTCATTGTGCCCCCCGCTTGCTTGTCCTCCCTGCCTCTTTGAAGGACCTTAGCGATTCCATTTGGGCCTACTGGGGTAACCCAGGGTGCCCTCATCTCCTTAGTCGCATGTGCCAAGTCCCTTTGCCATGTAAGGTGACATGTGCACAAGCCTTAAGGGCGAGGGTGTGGACCTCTTCGGGACCTTTGTTCTGTCTACCAAACGGAGGGGTAGGATCTGACGCACAGTTTGTCAGGTTAACTCTGACCACTCTGGACAGTAAGCCCTAACAAGGCAGGCGTGTAGTATAAACAAAGAGATGGTGAGTCCATTGTGGAGGTGCTGGGCTTCAAAGAGATGGTGAGTCCATTGTGGAGGTGCTGGGCTTTAAATTAGAGATGGTTAGCCCATTGTGGAGGTGATGGGCTTTAAATTAGAGATGGTTAGTCCATTGTGGAGGTGCTGGGCTTCAAAGAGATGGTGAGTCCATTGTGGAGGTGCTGGGCTTTAAATTAGAGATGGTTAGTCCATTGGAGGTAATGGGCTTTAAAGAGATGGTGAGTCCATTGTGGAGGTGCTGGGCTTTAAAGAGATGATGGTTAGTCCATTGTGGAGGTGATGGGCTTCAAAGAGATGGTGAGTCCATTGTGGAGGTGCTGGGCTTTAAATTAGAGATGGTTAGTCCATTGGAGGTAATGGGCTTTAAAGAGATGGTGAGTCCATTGTGGAGGTGCTGGGCTTTAAAGAGATGATGGTTAGTCCATTGTGGAGGTGATGGGCTTCAAAGAGATGGTGAGTCCATTGTGGAGGTGCTGGGCTTTAAATTAGAGATGGTTAGTCCATTGGAGATAATGGGCTTTAAAGAGATGGTGAGTCCATTGTGGAGGTGCTGGGCTTTAAAGAGATGATGGTTAGTCCATTGTGGAGGTGATGGGCTTTAAAGAGATGGTTAGTCCATTGTGGAAGTGCTGGGCTTTAAAGAGATGGTTAATCCATTGTGGAGGTGATGGGCTTTTTGATGAGAGCTGTGTTGGGGAGGTGTAAAAAAACGTTCAAGTTGGGGGCTGTATTGTTGAAAGTGGAAGCGATAGGATGGAGAATGGATTAGATGTGGGATGTGAGGGAATGAGAGGCATTAAGGATGGCTTAAGGGTTTAGACAGGAGCAACCAGGCAAGTGATGCTGCCCTTTAAGGAAATGGGGGAAACTGGAGAGGGAGAGGGAGAGTGTGTGTGGGTGAGGGGCAGGTAGAGCATCCGGAGCTCTGTCTTAGTATATGGTAATTTGAGATGCCTCTTGGGCCTCCAAGTGGAGAGGAAGACTGGTGGGCAGTGACTGTGAGTCTGGAGCTGATGCTCTAAACGTGGGAGCTCTGAGTGTGCAGATGGAACGCAAGGCTCTGAGATGAGATCATCCAGAGGTGGAGGTGGAGAGGCCTAAGGCTGAGTCCTGGGCTTCTCAATAATTTCAGCTCTTGATTCTAGAAACCCTTTTCTTTCCTAACAAAATTTTATTCCAAAGGGTAAACATACAAAAAAGTGAAAATGAGGCTGATCCCCCTAGTTAAGGTCGACCCTATGATCTGGGGGGTCTGGACCCTAACCTTATAGGTTTTCCCCCTTTGTTGTTGGCCCATAAGGGAGATTGGAGGTAGAGTTGTTCTAGCTTTTTTTTTTTTTTTTTTTAACAAGTACCAGGTTTCCAGACACGCTCTTTACCAGTGTTTTCTAATACTCTTCGGCAGTCTAGTCTGGTCGTTGTATTTTCATTCCATGCATGAGAAAATAGAGAAGGCAAGAGAATCTTTAGAGCAAGTTGCTGGCAGAAAACTCTCATTCCTCTCTGAAGCCGTGTCTGTCATTTTTCTGTGCATTTCTGCCCTATGTGTTTTCGAAGGGGTCCAGACTCAGGTGTTCCTGGGCTCACGAATATATCTGTTTCCCGGGAATGGAATAAGCTCTTCCACACTTGCAGTGGCCAGCTTAACAGACGGCTAGTCTTGTGTGGTGAGAACTCTGGCCTTCACCCCAGGGCGGGGAGACCACACTGCCACCCTCTCTGTGCGGTCAGCTGTGTTGGTGAGGTGCCAACTGATCGGATGGCCCAGACCTCGCACCCAGTGCGTCACACATTGCCTGATGTTCTCCTGTCACCGCCTGGGTTGTATTTCCCTGCCGTGTGCCTTAGAACGTGGTCGTGTCTTCATGAATGCCCTACATGTCCGCTGCTGCTCTGATCGACTCCCGTGTGTCTCCAGGGAAAATGTACGCCTGCCAGTACTGCGATGCTGTGTTTGCCCAGTCCATCGAGCTGTCGCGCCACGTGAGGACCCACACCGGCGACAAGCCGTATGTCTGCAGGGACTGTGGCAAGGGCTTCCGGCAGGCCAACGGCCTTTCCATCCACCTGCACACCTTTCACAGTACGTACTGAGGCTGCGGATATCAGGCACTGGGCACCGGCCAGGCCCTGGGAAGGCACACGGCCGTCCTCACCGCGGCTGTCTCTCCACCCTCTTGGGCCCCCAGCCAGCGCCTTCCCCTCCCCTGTCCTCCTGCAAAAAGCTGGAGTCCCTCTTTGCTATTTCCAGAAGAATCCCATTTTAACGTGTCTCTGTGTGATGCCTCATTTCCCTGTCCAGGCTATTTCCTTGTCTTCTGGTTTAGCCCACCTGGCTCTGCTTGGCTGACAGAGGCCAATTATTTTTGAAGGAAAGAGCCTCTGTGACAGACAGGCTCACAGGGCCCCAGAATATTTCCCATTTGTCCACTGAGCTGCTTTCTTCTCCTCCCACCTCGCCTCCCCCCACTCTCCTTCTGGTCGTAACCTGCCTTTCCCCCAGGAGCAGCCCAGACACTTTGTGAAGCACTGCGCAGCGTGTGGCCCCTCACCATGCTCCTTAATCACCGTGCTCCTTAACAGCTGCTGCCCGGCATCCTCTTCTGGATGCCTTGTGTTAACTCAGTTAGTGGGGTCTGCCCCGTCTTTGTCCCCTTCGACTGGAGCTGCTTCAGGTAGAGACACACGTCCATTCTACACACACGGCAGGGAGGGAGAGGAGATTCTGTGATCCCCCATCATCAAGAAAGGGCTTCTTCCCCGGTGCTCAGTGGGTAAAGAACCCGCCTGCAATGCAGGAGACACAGCAGATGCGGGTTCAGTCCCCAGGTTGGGACGATCCCCTGGAGGAGGAGGGCATGGCAACCCACTCCAGTAATCTTGCCTGGAAAATCCCATGGACAGAGGAGCCTGGTGGGCTACACCCCATGGGGTCGCCAGGAGTCGGACGTAACTGAAGCAACTGAGCACGCGCTCACGCATCAGCAGGAAATCAGCAAGGAGATATCTGCGGTCACCCCGTCTCCAGCTGCTCTAATTGTCGCAGGCGTGTGATCAGCACAGTCCAGCAGGGGCTTAAGAGCCCAGGTCTGAAATCACAGGGGCCTGGGTTTGAATCTTGGCTACTCTGCCATTTACTTCCTCGAGGCCTTAAACAGATTTCCTTATCTCGCTAAGCTCTGCCCCTTCTGTAAGCTAGAGGAAATCCTAACGCTGCCACAGTGGGTTGCTGGGAGAGCAGAAGAGATCGCACACATAAAGCGTGAGGCTCCACGCCTGACACCCAGAAAATGCTCAGTGAACGCCAGATAGCGCTGGTGGCGAGAGCAGCCGCCCCCAGTGCCACCTGCCACCGGCAGAGCCCATCTTTCTCGTGCCCCGCACCTTGCACCCCCTTCTTCCCTTCCCCTCCCTGCCTCTGTTCCCCACTCACCAGTTTCTAGCTGTTGGCAAATACAGTATCTCACAAACATGTGCTTTCTGTCAACACATTCAGGCCTGTTGTCAGCCAGCCAGCAAGGCACTTGGCCAGAGCTTGCATGTGCCCAGCATGTGGCTGGACACTGGGCAGTGCAGGAAAGATAAAGTGCCTCCCACCCTGACCCTCCGTCCCCCTCAAGGAGTTTTACAAGGTTGCCCAGCAGATCTAGTTGTGGTAGCTTGCAGACGAGTGAGATCTGGCCTGGAGCCGGTGCCGCAACTGGGAAGTCCTCTCAGCCTCTCTCAGTGGCCTTCTGCTCCAGTCACATTGTCCCAGTAGCGTTACGTAGGGTCAGGAGAGGGGCAGACTTCTTCAGTTTTCAGAGCAGAGCAGACCCTGAACGCTCTGCCATGGCTTGGTGCGCGTCACCGGCAGCAGGTCCAGCTTCCAGGCCCCTCTTGTCAACTGCTCTTGCCTGTTTCGTGGTCTCCTCGCTGCTTCTGGAGAATTCCGTCAGGTGTCTTAGACGGCAGTGTGAACCTGAGGTCTCACGAGCTCATGTCCACGGGGAAACTAGTTAACGATCCCGAGTGCTGCTGCGTGTCGGAATTCCCAAGTTAATCTGAATCAGCACACACAGGAGATTGGCTTGTGGGCTGGGCCTTTCTTGTGGGCAAAGGATTTTATCATTAAAACATCTTGCTTTCTGTTCAGCGAAAGGACTGAAGTCTCCTGCCGCAGGGCTGGCAGATGTAGCCTTCATCAATGCTAGTCCTCATTCTTGAGTTTCCCCCGAGGAGTCGCCTTGTCCAGTTAAGCATGCAGTGCAGAGGGTGGCCTTGTTACCCAGCTCCGCGGCATCCTACTCACGCCATTCTCTAAAGCTCGATTTTCCTAATCTGTGAAGTAGGACTGGTCATAGCATCTGCACATAGGGTTATTGGAAGGGTTGAGTGAATGAGGGCGTGGAGGGCACTTAAAACTCACCCGTCATATGGCGCTTAGTAGACACGGCTTAGGAAAATGTTTGTCATTGAATCTAAAGTGGGGATCAAGGATGCATTCCTCCTCTTGAGTCATCCTACTGGCCGCAGAGGAAGTAGTGATGCTTCAGGAGTGGTGTGTGGACAGTCTCTGTAGAGGATTCGAAAACTTCACAGCAGCCCCCACTGTCGGGGCAAGGGAAGAGCCATGCTTCCTGGAAAATAGTGAAATGAAGTTTGACCTGTAAGATGCGAAGTGAGGATCGAGGTACACTGCTTAATGCTCAGTTCAGTTCAGTCGCTCAGCCGTGTCCGACTCTTTGTGACCCGATGGACTGCAGCACGCCAGGCCTCCCTGTCCATCACCAACTCCCGGAGCTTACTCAAACTCACGTCCATTGGTCGGTGATGCCATCCAACCATCTCATCCTCCGTCGTCCCCTTCTCCTCCCGCCTTCAATCTTTCCCAGCATCAGGGTCTTTTCAGATGAGTCAGTTCTTTGCGTCAGGTGGCCAGAGTGGTGGAGCTTCAGCTTCCGCATCCGTCCTTAAATGCTCAGTCTGTAAATGGCGCTTAGTCCAGAAGCCTCGGAGGAGCCTCAGCCCCGCCCCGGGACGAGGGTGGAACGGGGCTGCACGGTAGATGCAGTGCCTCCCGGCCCTTGGCTCCGTGGCCCTGCGTGACCTCTGAGCAGTCTTGCCTCTGGAACTGTACACAGCCAGCCGCTCCTCACTGACTGTTGCCTGTGGTGTCCCCCGCCCACCAGACATCGAAGACCCATATGACTGCAAGAAGTGCAGGATGAGCTTCGCCACCCTGCAGGACCACCGCAAGCACATCCACGAGGTGCACTCCAAGGAGTACCACCCTTGCCCAACGTGCGGCAAGATCTTCAGCGCCCCGTCCATGCTGGAGCGGCACATGGTGACCCACGTTGGGGGGAAGCCCTTCAGCTGCGGGATTCGGCCCTTCCCATAGCCGTGCAGGTGCTGTCTCTTATACACATCTAGATGTGTATAAGAGACAGCCCCCACCCTCCCTCTGGTCTCCCTCGGCGCCCCCCGGGGCTGGCGGCTTGTGGGACACCCCTGGTCTCCAGGATATGACCAGGCGGCTGGTTCTCACGAAGCATGCAGTTCGTAGCTTACTCAGCTCCTCTGCCGTGACTGGTCAGAGTGGGGCTGGCGAGGAGCTTTAATTGGAGCCAAAAGTCCTTGCCCTCCTTCTCTTAGAGTTCAGCCTTGTCCTGTACTGAATGCTGCTTTTCCCCTGGATACTCAACATTCTTTGGAACCTATTAATCTGTGTGTCAAGGGATGTGAGGATGACAATAGCTGGAATTATCTTGTTTAGTAGAATTACTGGTGTTTTGTGGGTTTCTTCTTTTTTTTCCTTAACTCCTAGGGAAGAGCTCTGTTTTTGTTTTGGTTTTTTTACCTTAGAGTTCGCTATGTAATTAAGTGAAACCCCCTATGGATCTAAAAAGAAACTACATCTATGAAAAGCTCTCTGAGACCACAGAGCAGAGGATGGCCCTTGCTGGCGTCTGTAACATTTGTGTACAGAGAGATGCCCAGCAGCTCATTTCAGTTCAACTGAAATGGACAGGTAGCTCTGTTCTGAGCCTTGTGCTGAGACGTTGGCTTTGCAGAGCCGGGTGAGACCTGGGCTGAGTCTCTAGGAAACCCTGGAACTGTGGGGAGAGTGTCACAGCGCCGCCCCGGCACCCGGGAAGAAGGGACGCTGGCTTTCGGAGCTGGCACCCCAGCCTCTCTCCAGAAGGTCTCCCTCCTGCGCCCTGGGCCTCTGAGAGACAGCTGGGTGCTGAAGGACAGTTTCTGCAGTGGACGGGCCAGGGTGTGACTCCTGGTGCTTCTTCTTGCTGATCGTGTGGCCTTGGGCACCGCAGAGAGCCTAGCGCCTCCCTCCGAGGCTTACTGTGAGGCTGCGCCTCTGAAGGGCCCAGCCCTGCCCTGTAGTGGCCTCGGTAACTACACGGGCCCTTGTTCCCATGAACACCAGCCTCCCCTCTGCTGTCAGCGCGGCGATGGCTAATAGTGAGACTCCAGGTCGACTAACTAACTGGGCTCCCCACTCCTCGGAGCTCCTTTCTGTCTGCTAAGATTGGGTGCTGCCTTATTCAAATCAATTTTTGCTCAAGTAGACTCCTTAAAAAAAAAAAAAAAAGAGTGGGACTCCAGATCATAAGCTTCCCTGGGAGCACCTGTCTCTCCTGAGTCTGTGAACCCTCTAGCTTGCCGGAACATTGAAGACCTGATGCTTGCCACATTCCTTTCAGCAACTGTCCGGCTTGTGGTACCACAATCGGACCCACCACCCGGACGTGTTTGCTGCTCAGAACCATCGATCTTCCAAGTTCTCGTCCCTCCAGTGCAGCTCCTGTGACAGAACCTTCTCCAACACGCTTGAGCACAAGAGGCACGTCAAAGCAGAGCATGCAGGTGCAGTGGGGTGCCCCAGACAGGGAGTGGGGGCTGGCGGGAGGGGCTTGGAGCCTTAGGCCCCAATCGCTCCTCCCCGTGCTGGAGGCACGTCAAAGCAGAGCATGCAGGTGCAGTGGGGTGCCCCAGACAGGGAGTGGGGGCTGGCGGGAGGGGCTTGGAGCCTTAGGCCCCAATCGCTCCTCCCCGTGCTGGAGGCACGTCAAAGCAGAGCATGCAGGTGCAGTGGGGTGCCCCAGACAGGGAGTGGGGGCTGGCGGGAGGGGCTTGGAGCCTTAGGCCCCAATCGCTCCTCCCCGTGCTGGAGGCACGTCAAAGCAGAGCATGCAGGTGCAGTGGGGTGCCCCAGACAGGGAGTGGGGGCTGGCGGGAGGGGCTTGGAGCCTTAGGCCCCAATCGCTCCTCCCCGTGCTGGAGGCACGTCAAAGCAGAGCATGCAGGTGCAGTGGGGTGCCCCAGACAGGGAGTGGGGGCTGGCGGGAGGGGCTTGGAGCCTTAGGCCCCAATCGCTCCTCCCCGTGCTGGAGGCACGTCAAAGCAGAGCATGCAGGTGCAGTGGGGTGCCCCAGACAGGGAGTGGGGGCTGGCGGGAGGGGCTTGGAGCCTTAGGCCCCAATCGCTCCTCCCCGTGCTGGAGGCACGTCAAAGCAGAGCATGCAGGTGCAGTGGGGTGCCCCAGACAGGGAGTGGGGGCTGGCGGGAGGGGCTTGGAGCCTTAGGCCCCAATCGCTCCTCCCCGTGCTGGAGGCACGTCAAAGCAGAGCATGCAGGTGCAGTGGGGTGCCCCAGACAGGGAGTGGGGGCTGGCGGGAGGGGCTTGGAGCCTTAGGCCCCAATCGCTCCTCCCCGTGCTGGAGGCACGTCAAAGCAGAGCATGCAGGTGCAGTGGGGTGCCCCAGTGAGCCTAGCGCCTCCCTCCGAGGCTTACTGTGAGGCTGCGCCTCTGAAGGGCCCAGCCCTGCCCTGTAGTGGCCTCGGTAACTACACGGGCCCTTGTTCCCATGAACACCAGCCTCCCCTCTGCTGTCAGCGCGGCGATGGCTAATAGTGAGACTCCAGGTCGACTAACTAACTGGGCTCCCCACTCCTCGGAGCTCCTTTCTGTCTGCTAAGATTGGGTGCTGCCTTATTCAAATCAATTTTTGCTCAAGTAGACTCCTTAAAAAAAAAAAAAAAAGAGTGGGACTCCAGATCATAAGCTTCCCTGGGAGCACCTGTCTCTCCTGAGTCTGTGAACCCTCTAGCTTGCCGGAACATTGAAGACCTGATGCTTGCCACATTCCTTTCAGCAACTGTCCGGCTTGTGGTACCACAATCGGACCCACCACCCGGACGTGTTTGCTGCTCAGAACCATCGATCTTCCAAGTTCTCGTCCCTCCAGTGCAGCTCCTGTGACAGAACCTTCTCCAACACGCTTGAGCACAAGAGGCACGTCAAAGCAGAGCATGCAGGTGCAGTGGGGTGCCCCAGACAGGGAGTGGGGGCTGGCGGGAGGGGCTTGGAGCCTTAGGCCCCAATCGCTCCTCCCCGTGCTGGAGGCACGTCAAAGCAGAGCATGCAGGTGCAGTGGGGTGCCCCAGGCGGGGAGTGGGGGCTGGCGAGGGGGAGGGGCTTGGAGCCTTAGGGCCCTGGGCTCCGGCCCCAAATCGCTCCTCCCCGTGCTGGAGCGCGGGGGCTTCGGTGACTCCCCCTCATGTCCCGGCACACGCGCGGGCACCACGTCAGTCAGTCCACCCGTGACACTGGCTTGAGGAGCAGAGGTTCTGGAACCTGGGGCAGCGTGACTCCTGCCAGGTGGCACGCAGGTCGGGGTGGGAATCCTGACTCCAGTGTGTGACCTTGGAAAGTGACCCCTCGCTCTGAACCCATTTCCTTCTCTTCAGAAGGTCAATTATTCGCGCCTGTGTGGCCGGTAAATGGGGGCATAGTGACGGCAGCTCGCACTCAGGGAGGGTTTCCTGAGTGCATGGCACGTCGCTGAGCACCGGGTGTTTCCTCCTTTGATTCTGCAGTAATCCCCCTACATCCAGGCATTCTGGCGCTCTTTACCACACGTTTCGCTGGTGTATTGGGTTGGCCAGCAGCCAACATCGGGCAGAAAGACCGAACAACCTTTTGGGCCAGCCCCTAGCCTAGGTGTCGGTTCCTAGCACTTGGCAGATGCCCGCTACTGTGCGCCCTCGCCCAGCCCCGTTACTCCCCAGCCTGTGAGTTTTCCTTTTCGCTCTTTCCATGCCTCTGCTCATGCGCCACGCAGACGTGAAGTTCCACGAGTGTGACCAGTGCAAGGAGCTCTTCCCCACGCCAGCGCTGCTGCAGGTCCACATCAAGTGCCAGCATTCAGGTTGGTGCCCGCGAGGCGCCCCAGGGCAGGGCAGCCCGGGGTGTTCCCCTCCCCGTCCCCTTACAGCCGCACAGCCCAGACCAAGTGACAGCCGAGTTGTGCCTCAGCTACAACACGGGGCCGACGGTACTGCCTCCCTCGCAGGGTAACCGTGAGAGCCGAACACGTTAGTGCACGGAACACTCTCCAGGCCCCGCACAGGGAGGCATCTTGCGCATGACCTGTGATTAGCGGTGTTCCTGCTCTGTCCCATCACACCTAAATGCCAGGTGTTTAAGAGGCACCATTTTTGACTAACCATTAGAAAAACTGGTTATCCTGAGTTCTGCTCCGGGCTCAATTTGACGTAGATTTTTACGCACTCTCGTCTGCCATTAAGTAAGTTGATTAACATAAGAACCCAGCTTCCCAGAGCCGCGCTCAGGTGAGACTGCTGGCATGCCTGTTACTCCACACGGGGCCGTCCTCTGCCATCGAGGGCGCCAGTCAGGGAGCGCGTGGTGGCGCCTGCGGTTTTGGTCTCCTGAGCATTAACGTAGAGCTAGTCTCTTCTGATTCCTGCTCTGGGAAAGCCGCTGACCATTCAACCCTGACCCCTCATTTAACTCACATTTGGTTCCTGTGAGGTAGAAACACGCACCGCTCCCTCTCGGGGCTTTTCTTTCAGGCAGTGGACCAGCATCCTGCAGGTCTCCATGCTGCCCCTTTAGGCGTGCGCGCACAGGCGCTTGTGGACAGTTACACCCGACCTCCGCGGCTTGCAGCAGCGGTAGCTGTCATTGATCCCATGTCAGAGATGTTAAAAGTGACAAAATAGCGTCATTACCATTGAATGAATGAATAATGGGCTTTGGCAGAGGCAGACTTAGCCTGAATCAGCCGCTAATGAAGCTGGACTTGGTCCTGTCACTGGCGGGACTTTTCCGAAGCTCTGCCCCTAATCCTGTTTGTGTGAATTTGTACTCATTTCCTAAAGAGGCCTCCCCAAGTTGTTCAAGCTCCAGGCCCCACGCGAGCTGAAGAGCTGCCTCTGGACGCCCCGCCCCTTCCCGGCCCCGCCCCACCCTGGCTGCCCCAGCCACGCCTCCGTCCCCCTCCCGCAGGGTCGCAGCCCTTCCGCTGCCTGTACTGTGCGGCCACCTTCCGCTTCCCGGGGGCCCTTCAGCACCACGTCACCACTGAACACTTCAAGCAGTCGGAGAGCACCTTCCCCTGTGAGCTCTGCGGGGAGCTCTTCACCTCCCAGGCCCAGCTGGACTGCCACCTGGAGTCTGAGCACCCGAAGGTGCTAGGCGCTGAGGCCCAGTCGCAGATGCTGCAGGTGACTGTGGGGCCTTGGGTGCGGGGTTGCGGACCCAGGGGTCTTGAGGCTTCTCCGGAGGCAGCCCCTTCAGACAACTAGCCTTTCTCCCTGGGACTCTCAAGGGGCCCCGTGAGTGATGACTTCATGGCCAGGAGGACCTTGCAGAAGATTCTCTGGACCACCTGGTGGCTACCTGTGATGCGGCCCCTGGGTATAGAGAGGCTGGAAAAAGAATTCTAAAAGCAGAGTGACCTGGGCCTGTCCTTCCCATTCACACCCTCGCTCACCCTCTGCGGACCACCGTGGGGTGTGGTCAGAGTTGCAGGAACCCTTGAAGGAAGTGGGTGAGCTCTTTGTTGGGACCACCTTCGGTTGAAAGCTCTAAGCTTGATGGCCCCTGTGGGCTGGGCTCAGAGCATGTTTGAATGTCCGGGCTTTTCTGGGGGAAAAAGCCGCCTCTTCTCAGGTCTCAAGGCTGTGTTTGCTCCCGCCCCTCTTTGTGTCTCTGGAACTCTTACTGTTCTTCCCATCTTCTCCAGAGAGGGTGGGCAGAAGAGGAAATGAAGCTCCATTCTGTTGATTAACAGTAAATTGCAGATGGACCAGAGAGGGACTGTGAGCTGGCCTGGCTGCGCCCCATCCCGTCCCGTTGAGCGGTCCCTTTAGCCGAGTTCCTGCAGGCCTCTGTTCAGAGCAGAGGGCAGGGCAGGTGCCCAGGCCTCTGGGTGCTGCTCCTGCTGCCATTTCAAGAACAGCTCTGCTTTATATTATTATATATATATTAGGATTTTTGGTAAGATGTCCTTTGCATGGGGGAAACAGAAAAGAGTCCGTTGCTAAAAGAAAATGACAGTTTGAAAGCTTCTGTCCTAGATGATTTTTTATTGAGCGTCACAGTCAGCCTCTTCCCTCTCACAGCAGAGACGTGGCTGAGCTTGGCGTGCCCGTCTCTCCACTCCTGTCTAGAGGAGGACACTCTCCGCTCTCGGCCGCCCCTCAGGAATCAGGTGGCTGAGCCCTCTACGGGCGCTCCGCATTGACAGCGTCAGCTATTCCGAGCTCCATGGCTCAGAAGGTTGAGGTTCAGGCAGGAAGTAGGTGTTCTTAAGCAGACTAGTCTCCCGGTGAGGGGGATGTCATCTCTAAGAGCGGATGCCCATTTGAAAGGGGTGCATGTGGCCTGTAGAAACTTGTGCCTCCAGTGGGGGGAGCTGCACGGGGGAGCTGACAGAAGCCACATTTTGCCCACCTGTTCTTCCTCCTGTAGCCACCTAGCCTCCCAAGTGAGGCCCTCCGCCTAATCAAGGCCCAGACACGCCACCTACGGCAAGCCGAGGCGTCCAGTCAGCCATCCCTGTTTCCCCGGTCCAAGCATGACACGAACCACCTTCATTCAGTAGCATTCCTTTCACATGGCACTTAGCTCTGTGGTGTAATCCTCGAGACAGGAAAACCAGTGTGAGAAACTGAGCCCACGTTCACTGGTGTGTAATCATAGAGTCCGGGCGCCCTGAGATGGCGTACTGAGCTAAATTATAGCAATTTAGCACACAGAGTTATTTAAATTGTTTGCCTGCCTTCTCTTTTGCATCACGGGTGTGTTAGACTTGCCTCTTCCCATTAGGCACATGTAATTGCTCTCCTCAGGTGAAAACATAAATACCATCATTACAGCGTGAGAGGAAAACCATGTAAATTCTGGGGAGCCCGCTGTGGACACTGCCCAGCCCTGCCTCGCGGTCTTTCCCTTGCAGGTGATCCAGACTCCAGAGCCCGTGGCCCCGACGGAGCAGGTGGTCACGTTGGAGGAGACCCAGCTTGCTGGCTCGCAGGTGTTCGTGACATTGCCGGATTCACAGACAGCCCAGACCAGCTCTGAGCTCGTGGCCGTGGCCGTGGAGGACTTGCTGGACGGGACTGTGACCCTGATCTGTGGGGAGGCCAAATGAGTGGCTGCTCACGGCGAGGGGGGTCCTGCGTGTGCAGTGGAGGAAAGCTCCACACTTGCCTGTTGCCCTTCCTCCCTGGCACAGTATCGAGCATCTTAGCTTCGCACCAACCTGAGTGGTCTCCCTTGGGAAGGGGGCAGAAGCATGGCTGTTCTCATAAAACCAGCTTCTGAGTCATTGGCAGCCAACACGACCACCCCCCGTGGCCGGCAGGCCCGTTCCCCACAGGCCTCCCGCGGCGGCCTCTATGACCCTGTCCTCCTGCAAGCGGAGTGTGGCTTCTGAAACAGAGGCTGAAGGAGCAGTGGGGCCAGGGCCAGTGGTCAGAGGGACAGGTGTCACGCGCTGGCAGCCCTCAGTGTGCTGAGGGGCGGTTCCAGGCGGGACCGTGGCCCGCGGAGTGGGCCAGCACACGCTGCCAGGGCCTTCCGGCCATTGAAAAGCGAGAGAACCGCACCGTCAGGCCGTGCAGGATCCCTTTCCTCATGTCTGGCATCCTCCCAGCCCCTTGCGTGGCAGCCGTAGGCCTGGTAGCAGCGTGCCCATCAGGAAGGCCTCGTTTCCAGGCCGAGGCCCACCCCGTCGGTTCCCTCGGCCCTTCCCATAGCCGTGCAGGTGTCCGGCGTGAGGCCACGTGGCTGCAAACCACGCCTGCCCTCCCGGAAACTCCTCATGGTGTTGTGCACTGGAGGCTGGTTCCCACAGCGTTTCCGCGGTGTCCTTATCCCCTTTGCTTGACCAAAGCCTCACGCTGCCGCCCAGCCTGGAGGCCTCGCCCCCGACGCCTCCTGCTGCCCCGGTCTGCCCCGCCTGTGTGCAGCCCCACCGGCAGCGCCCCGCCCGGCTGCCACGGGGAGTCTGGCCAGCGGGCCTCTGGAGTCGGAGTTTCACAAAGCTTTTTTTTTGTATTCAGTTCCCAAAATATAATCCGATAATTAATGGTTTGTGGAATCCATTATGAAGTGCAATTAGATGGATATAGGTTCCCGCCGTTCAGAGGGAATGGCTAGCATTTATCTTCCTTTCCTTGATGCCAGAAGGTTGATGTCTGCGAGGGCAGCGTGTCCACGCCCAGCACGGCTCCCTGCCAGCTTGTGCGGCTGACCCCCTGTCTGATCCCTCACCCTCACGATACAGGCCACCCAAAGACACGGCCACCGCTCCTCTCTAAGCACGTTCACCTCACCAGACACCAGCAGGGGCGGGCTCGACTCGCGTCACGGCCAGTCCTTTCATCGCCATCACTCTGCCGGAAGGGCCACAGTAGGGCCCTCACCACCGGCCGCTCTCTGCAGGCAGCTCGGCAGCTCGCTCCCACCTCCAGCCGCGTGCTCATTTTCTGTGCAAATCGCTTGAGCTTGTCAGTTCAGGGATCTTCCCGTTAGGAAGTAAATGAAGTTTTCAAAGGCCAATGACTGACCAGAAGATGGTGCTCAAACCTTTAAGACTTGGCCTCCCTGTGAGGCCCTCACTGCTTCTGCCAGGGCTGTTTCTGTCTTCTTAAGGTTTCTCGGCCCCATGAGCTGTCAGACCAGGACTGCTCTTGATCAGCAAGTGACGAGATGACACCGAACCTCCGCTTGGCACCAGATAAAACCCCACTGAAATTACGGAGCTGTCCAACCTGCAGGGCCTGGACGCCGAACCTGGAAGATAAGAAGGCATGGGTACTTGGGAATCGCAGAAGCATCAAAACTTCTTTCAGCCAAAAAAAGAAAAAATGTGAAAATTAATGACTGGGGACCTGTAGGGGAAAGTGATTTTTTTCTTCTTTAAAAAGTCCTGTGAATAAAGAAAGCTATAAACTTTCGACCCAACTTTCCGATCCTTTTGAGTACCGAGACAGCCTTTTCTCAGGTTTCGGACAGAGACCCGGGTGGAGGCAGGACGCTCCTTCGCCCCAGACCCGCTGGACCTGCAGCTTGCTTGGCCGAGAGCAGGCAGGGAAGCGGGCCTTGCCGCCAGCTGCACTCTGAACCCCAGCACGGTCAGCCAGCGGGAGCACGAGGCCTGTGCTGGTTCTGGTCAGCACGAGGGGAAGGTCCACCCAGAGTCTCGTTTCTGCTCCAAGCGGACCTCTGTGAGATGCCGCATCAACAGTGATTTTTACACCATTGCTCCCTGGAGACCCCCAAGCATGGATCCCATTGTAGGAAGACTTTCCTAGTTCTGTCTGCCCAAGAGACTCTCTAGATTGCCGCCAGGGAGGACGCTGTTACCCGGGTCTCTCTGTCCACGTCACGGGCTCTGCGTGGCCTTTGCTGCTGGGTTGCTGCCCCGACGGTCTCGGGGCTGAACCTTGGGGCACTGGCTGTGGTACCCAGGAGTCTGTGGGCTTTCTTGGAACCCTGGGATTTATTCACCCCTCCTTCTCTAATCCCAGAGCTCGTGAAGCACCTGGTGAGGAAGAAAGGGCAGGCAGGTTCCAGGCTGGAGTCTGACTCCGTGGGAACAGTGAGGGAATCCGTGATGGAAAGGCATTCGCTCATCACAGGTGAGTGAGGCAGACAGCAAATAGATGCTCAGGAACGCGGCCTGCCCCGGGAAGGTGGGCCCAGGCAAGTGTGGACAGAGCCTGAAAGGGAGTGAAGCAGAGACAGTGGTCTGTACTTGGTTATTTGACAAAGCCTGGCTCTTCCGTCTCAGAAGCTGTACGTTTGGGAAACTCTGAGCCCAGAAAGCACCACAATGTACGGTGTGAAAGCAGGCTCCCCTGGGGGTTCAAGCCCTCCCTGAGGAAGCTGTCTGACTCTCCCCGCGCCCCCCTCCCCAACCACGGAGTGTTCTTCAGCTTCATTCCCTGGAGAAGAGCCCTGAGGGCCGCAAGCTGAGAGTGAAGGAGACCCAGTCAAACAGGGGCACACAGGGAGACCAGGAGCCTGCTCTCTGCCAGTGGTATAACTAGCACCAAGGAGAAAGGACGGGCCCAGAGTTTCTCTATCCCAGGTGCCGCTGCAGCCACCATACCATAGGCTAACTACATATTAGTACTAGGGGGGTGGGGGATTGTTTATATCTCACGTCCCTGAGGTCTACGAATGGACCAAGGGTTGGAGGAACTGCCAGCCTTACGAATGGTTCCAGGGGACAAGCGGTATCGCTGTGAGATTGGGGTAGATAGTTGGGCAGCGGTGGAGAAAATCCTGGGGTGCTTTCATCCCAGGAGGGCTTGAGCAGCCTCTGCCCAGCTCCACTGAGCCCGGTGTGTTCCAGGGTTCTGGGGAGTCAGGGAGAAAGTGGGCGCGAAAGAGTGATCTGGGGTCGAAGAGAGTGTCTTGAGGCCATGGAAAACCTTGGGGCTGGTAGGACTTGGGCCCAAAGCTCAGCAGCACAGCCAGAAAGAAGTCGGAAAGTTGCTCCCCTCTGACTCAGCCTGGGAGGAAGGGAGAAGATGTTGTGCTTTGGGGATGACATTGTTGGAAAAAAAAAAAAAAAATTATCCTCTGGGCTAATTTAGATTTCTTCCCAATCGGGGAAATGTTTGATCACGTGCCTTACAAAGGCCAGCTACACCGGCTACTACCCGTGGTGAGGGCAGCTAGCCAGCACAGGATGCTGTTGAGACGATTACAGACCATTAATTCGCATTCAACTTGCACTACTCTATATAAATAAAATACGTACTTTGGAAAGAATTATGCTGTGTGAGTTTCAAATGGACTGTGATAATAGACCCGTGTTCTCTGTGGTTGCGGGCAGCTGTCAGATGGGACCAGGCTGGACAGGCCTGCCTTCCTAGGGGCTCTTGAACCCGTGGACCGTGTGAGCGCGGCCTGGGGGCAGCCAGGAGCTCGCCTGTCGGGGGGAGTCTCCTTTTCCTGGGCCCT
The DNA here is from genome assembly GCA_006410635.1 of Cephalophus harveyi. Classification (NCBI taxonomy): domain Eukaryota; kingdom Metazoa; phylum Chordata; class Mammalia; order Artiodactyla; family Bovidae; genus Cephalophus; species Cephalophus harveyi. Next base: position 103,639 of record SJYT01052827.1, on the reverse strand, counting down.
CGCTCCCAGGGAGCAGGCGTGGTGTCCAGCTTACAGAGACCAGCCCCGGCGCATCCCAGCGCTGCCACTTTGTGACTCTGTGACCTTGGTGAGATCCTTATCCTCTTCTAAGCTCCCTCCTCCCAGCGCTCATTCACAAATAGAGGAAATTATTGTATTCACCCCACAGAATTGTAGTTCTAATTAAAAGCCTGGATTTAATGAATTTGGTGTTGAAAATTGTAGTTGTTATTAATAAGTCCTTCACATACAGGTCAGCCGTTGCCTACATTTTCTGGCACTGTGGAGAGCGTGCATTCCTTCCCCTTTACGTGTCTCACCTCTTCCCCTCTCTCTCTGCATCCTTGGGGATCTTGAGAACACCCACCACTTTCCATTTATCTCTTGAACCTCAACTGCCCCCAAAGCGCAAAGTGCTGAGCAGATAACTGTGAAATAAGCAGAAACCTTTCGTGGTGAACAGCTGAAAATGTCACGTTGCTGGCAGCCAACATGGAAACGAGAGGCAGACACGCGGACAGGATGTTCAGAATTTCCGCAGTGAGAGTCCTGCGGGGAAGGCGGGGGCATTGTACCCCGCACCCTCCTAGGCTCAGGCCCGCCCGAGCTGGGGTGGGGGGTCTCTGCTCACGTCTGGGGCAGTCCTGACCCTTGCCCAGAGCCCACGAGGCTTCTAGGATGTAGGCCCTTCTGCCTGGGTAGTGTGTCGGGGGAGGGGCTGAAGCCATCAGTCGTGTCTGGAGCAGTGATCCTGGGGTGTCCCCAGGAGCTGGGCTCTGGCCGTGGAGGTGAGTGCGCACAGAGGTGAAGTGCTGCTCTGGGTCAGGAGTGGCTGAGCAGAGGTAGGAAAAAGGGGCCCAGCGATTCGCCGGCGGTGTCCTTACCTTCAGTCTAGGCCAGGGGGTCGGCTGCTGGAGGCAGAGCCGTGGTGCAACTTCCCAGCCCCAGCTCCCAGCTGACCGTGACCTTGGGTGACTCATTCCTGACGATAGCTGGAGGGGGAGAGTCAACATCTGTAAAATGCCCAAATGGTACAGATGCTTCATAGATGACGTCTGTTCCTGATTCTAGTACTTGAACCTGAAGGAAGAAGGCAGAGAAGGGCAGGAAATGCCCTAAGAGGGAGGGCCTGGAGCAGAGGGCAGGGGAGACCCAGACCCAGAAGGGCCTGTGGAGCTCCCCAGGCCACACTACATACAACAATCCAGAGCCTCTGTCTCAGGCCGGGAGCGACAGCGATAAGGGGGACAGGACCTGCCAGGAAGGAGCCGGGATTCTCGGAGCTCCTTGGCTCCACAGCCTCGGGCTCCCGTCCGAGGAAGGGCACAGACTGGAGCTCTGGTGGGCACGCATCCAGCAAGAGGGCGGGAAGCGGAAGCACCGAGGATGCGATGGCGTCCGGCTGTCCCGCCTTGCCTCTGGAGCTCTCGGATTCGTTGTTCATCTTCCCTTGCACGAGCTGGTACTCAAGCACGTGTTTGGGTAAAAAAGAAAGAGCTTACAGCTCCACGTGCCTTGTCCTCGACCTTTGCTGGGAAGCACTCCAGGACTCACGGTTTTACCGAGAGAGAATCTAGGGCATGGCTGGGGGCTGGTGCGGCGGGGGCGAGCTCAGCTTCCTGTGAATGCTCGCCAGGCCTTCCTTGTGCGTCTGTGCTGCCTTCTGCTCTGTCACCCGGTGCTACCAGAGCGTTGGTCCCACGTCCACTGGACAGTTGTATTTCCCACACGCCTGGCACCAGACAGGGAGCTTTGGGAGTTTGGCGGGTGCCCCTCCTGCCCAGCCAGGGACCCGCAGAGCCCCTCCAGTTGCCCTCACACTCTCAGGCAGGACCCACCTTCCACCTCTCCCCACCACCAGCGAGTGGGCCCCCCCTCCACTGGTTACCTATGGGCGGGTCCATCAGGACATCCTCCTCTCTCTGTCCTCTGAGAAGAGCCGGGCAGAAGGCTGACAGCAGCTTGCCCAGCACAGAGCTCCCCAGCTGCTCTGATCAAACACCACTCCTGCCGGCTCTGCGTGCACCAGTTCCCCCAGCGCAGGCCGGAAACCGCTGATCAAACACATCGGACAAGGTTGGTCCAGGGACCCACAGTACCCCTCCAGGAGAGATTTCACAAACCTGCCATCAGGAGGGTCTGATAAAAACAGACAGGGGGTGGGGAACGGGCCCACGGGGGTGGCCCGGGACCAAAGAGCTTCTCACTCCATTTTGAAACCTCTGTGCTCCACACAGAGTTCAGACCAAAGCCCGCATTTCCAGACAGGCCAGGGCCAGCACTGCCTGTGAGCCCAGGGAGCCAAGGGGACGTGTGTGGGCACACAGGCCTGTGGGGTGAGAGACGCCAGGTAGGAGCGCGTGGGCGTGGGAGCGTGGGACTGTGAGATTGTCACAGGATGACTTGAGATCCTCCCTTGCTAAACTGTGACCCTTTCAAGGGCAAGAGCTGTGTGTTATCCTTTCTGTTCACACACACACAGTCAGGCTGGCACAGCAGGTGTCCTTCCAGCTGAAGTTCTGGAGCCTGTGGGGTCCTACTGTGTACATGGTCCCGTGCCCGACGCTGTGGAGGCTGAGGATGGATCAACCTTGCTAATACAGCAAGGAGATCAAACCAGTCCATCCTAAAGGAAATTAACCCTGAATATTCACTGGAAGGACTGATGCTGAAGCTGAAGCTCCAATACTTTGGCCACCCGATGGGAAGAACCAGGACCCAGACCTCGATGCTGGGAAGGATTGAGGGCAGGAGGAGAAGGGGGGTGGCAGAGGATGAGATGGTTAAATAACATGACTGACTCAGTGGACCGTGAGTTTGAGCAAACTCCGAGGGCAGTGAAAGACAGGGGAGCTTGGTGTGCTGCAGCCCTCAGGGTTGCAAAGAGTCAGACACCACTTGGTCAACACGACTGGACAGCGGCAGCAACAGGCTAAGACAGTGTGTGATGCCCGCTCCGATGGGGCTGCTAACCCGGTCGGCCAGGCGAGCGTGCGCATGAGAAATACGTGTGAAGAGCAGCCAGCCGGCCAGTGCAGATGCACAGCCTCAGTGCCTATAAGTGCATGTTCCTTTGTCTCCCTTTTTTTTTTTTTTAGTTTTGTCTTTTTCACTGGTGGCGGGGGGGATTAATATTTTCCAGAAATGCTCTCATAGTTAATAATTGGTGTTAGTAAGTGCTCAGCACATGATGGATGCTGGATGGAGAGCTTCATGTAAGTTTCACTTCCCCAGCACCATGGTGTAGGGGCTGTTGTTGCCCCACATTTCAGGCAAGGACACCCACACCGGGAAAGTCACCTGACGGGTACACGGCCAACGAGAAGCTCAGCTGGGACATGATCCAGCCTGCTTGACTCCAGAGCTCCATCTTTTTTTAAACTTTTTGTTTTGTATTGGGGTATGGCCGATTAACAATGTTGTGATAGTTCAGCCATACATATACATGTGTCCATTCTCCCCCAAGCCCCGCTCCCATCCAGGCCGCCCAGAGTTCACTCCTAAACACCAGGCTACATCCAGGCATGTCCTGCTTGACACCCAGTTAGCCAGAAGAGACCCGGGCCGCCAGCTTCTCAGCCCTTGGGCCGCTGGCCAGGGCTGCCTGGACGGCCACAGACCTACCGCATCCCCTGACCTGCCTTCTCCTTGACCTCCCCCTCCGTCTCTCCCGCCTGAGACAGCCAAGCAGGCCGGAAACTCTGCTTTTATCAGATGGAAATGTGTCCAGTAGCAACAGGAGTCGTGCCCTTTGCCTTGTTTTGGGACTGATGGTTTGTGGTCTAGGAACTGTCACTTTGGGGGGCCCCTGCTACCTCTCACCATGTCCCCAGTCCTCAGTGGACCCTTGATGGCTCAGCCAGGGCTCTTCCTTCAAATCAGAGGACCATCCAGGCCCTGTCTGAGCTCCCGCTGAGCCCAGCCTGGGGTCGGGCACGAGTGTGTGAGGGTGCTTCCCCCCTCACAGCCTCTGCCTTCCCCATCTCTCCTCTTATCCTGGGATCCTGAAGGAGGCAGTGTTCCCTAGAACAGCAGGCATTGTTTTCAAGAGAACTCAGGATCAGGAGACAGTGGAGACTGCAATGGTTCAGAGCCCGTTGTGGAGCTGCTCAAATCCGAGTTCAGATCCCTGCTGTGTCCCTTGATAGGTGTGTGCTTTGGGCATGTTTGCATGTCTATTCCTGATTGTTTTTCTTCTCTGTAAACTGGAGGTAATGAAAATCTCAAGGTAATCGTGGAGATGAAAAGGAACACCTGTGAGATTCTGGTATCGGTCATCTGGGTGTCGCTAGTGGTAAAGAACCCACTTGCCAATGCAGGAGACCTAAGAGACACCAGTTTGATCCCTGCATTTGATAAGATTCCCCTGGAGGAGGGCGTGGCAACACACTCCAGTATTCTTGCCTGGAGAATCCCATGGACAGAGGAGCCTGGTGGGCTCCATTCCACAGGGTCGCAAAGAGGCAGATATGGCTGGAGCGGCTTTGCATGCATGCATAGGTCATGGTATGTAGGAAATGCTCCCTAAAAATGATACCATTCATCAAGGGACCCAAAGTCAGGGGCAGTCCTTGCCCCAGTGCAGAGATCCCACGGGGTGCTTCCAAAGCTCAAGTAGGGTCGACTTCTGTGGGGGAGTGGAAGGTGAAAAGAGGCCCAGCCGGACAGCGTCCCTGGAGGGCAGGGCCGGCCTGGGCGTCTCTCTGTTCCCCGTTTCCTTGATGTCTGGCGTCCGGGGAGCACCTTATGTAAGGCTGGAGAGCGGCAAGCCCAGGGCTGAGGTCTGGATGCCTGGAACCGTGCTTCTGCTGCTCCTCCCTGCTGCGCCTCGGGGCCACCTGGAGCGAGATCCTACAGCCCACGGGACGGGTCCCAGGGGCAAGCAGACTTCCTGGATAGAAGCCGGCCCTGTGGCCCCAGTGGGCTCGCTGTCTTGTCCTGGCATCAGCAGAACAGGTCGTCTCGACCCATTTCTGTGCCAACCTGGTCTCTTGGGTTGCAGCAGGAAAGCCCTGGGGTGGGGGAGGGGTAGGGGGGAGGGGGCGTGGAGCACAGAAAGGAGAGGAGGTGGCAGGTCTTGGCCCAGAGACTGGGCCGCCCTCGGGGTTTGCAAGAGCAGCGGATCCGTAATGCCTTATGCTTGAGGAGCAATCTGCTGCTCTCAGATCACTTCCATCTGCGTCACCTGTCCTCATGGTAACATGAAAGCGTAGAGTCAGTATCTTCACGGTTACCCTTTCCCAGTGAAGGAATTCAGACGCGGCCTCCTCTGAGGACCTAAGGGTCCTCAGCTAGTGAGATGGTTTGGATACCAGATGGAGCCTTTCCCCACCTAGCCACGCTGCCCTGTGACGCTCTGGTCCCCCCAGTGACTTCATGACTTGGAGTCATTTGCTTGCTTGACTCTGGGCAGCATCGCCCTGAGGCTGGAAGGGCTTGAATGAATATTTTGCAGATGAAGAAATTGAGGTTCCAGGAGGTGACGTCACTCGGTCCCGTGGGAAATCAGTAGCAGAAATGCAGTCAGAGCAGCTGGACCCGGCATTACCTTGACTTTGCAAGGAAGGGCACACCTGAGCCCAGGTGAGGCAGGGGACTCGGGGCTCAGCCAGAGTCTCCCTGGAGGGACAGGCTGAGCATCCGTTACTGCCCTCTGCCTGGGCAGGTGGGCACCCCCCGCCCAGTGCAGGTCACAGGGGAGCCCCCTCCGACAGGACTCTCTCTGAGGATGGAGGTGGTCTATCCTGCACTGTCCCATGTGGGACCACCATCAGATGTGGCTTTGAGCACTTGAAATGTGGCCAGCATGGCCAAGAAGCCGGATTTTGAATTTTAAACGGTCGTGTGTGGCTGGTGGCTGTCGTCTAGATGGCAGAGAGAGGGGTGGAGGCTCAGAGGTGATCACTGTGCAGAAGGTGGCTGAGCCTGTATTCAAACCCAGGTCCGTCAGGCTCCAAAGCCCACCACCTTTCCCCTCCTGTCAGGAGGGAAGTGCAGTAAGCGAGTGGCAAACAGCGGCCTCGAGGTTCAGAACACCTAGTTCCCTTCAGAAAGGCTTCCCTGAAGCCTTCATGCTTGCACACTCGGCGTCTCCCCTGCTCTGGGCCCGCCCCGTCTTCATCCTCATCCTTGTCCACACCCTCTGTGCCAGGGGCTCTGCCTCCCTGCTGACTGACCCTGATACGTCCTCTACAGTGACGGTCCTGCCGTCCCATTTTACCTGTGAGTGAGTACGTGGATGCTCCAAAGGGCAGAGAAACTCGTCCAAGCTGGGCGATCTCTTGCTGGTAGAGTCACACTGGCATGAACACACGATGCCCAGTTCTTGCTCCAGCTCCACACCAGAGCTGAGCTGAACTTAGAGGGTGCCACGGAGGCAGCCGAGAAGCCCCCTGCCCTTCCCGTCCTTGAGAAGACATGGCACTGAGCTCACCGCCTGGGCACCGGCCACTGTCCACCCCGGAGCGAGGCGGCAGGGGCTTCAGTGTGCACACCCTTTGTGTGTTTCCTATTGCAGCAGAAGGCACTTGCCTCAAACACGTTTTTGTTTTTTTTTTTTTAAAAGACTACCGCAATCTCAAATGTGAGTTTTGTTTATCTTGGAACTAGCAGGATTTGTGGCAGCAGGCCAGCACGTTTCTAATGAGAGTCATGGGAAAACTAAACTCATTGTCACTCACGAGCCGGCTGACCTTGGACAGGTCTCCTCTGCCCCACCCCAGCCAGCGGGTTAGATGACCACTAAGGGCCCTTCTCCAACATTCTGCGACTGCTTATAGAGCACAGGCGGTGGAGAAATCAGGATTCGGGGCCCGACTCTGCTACTTCCACATCGTGTGACTTGTCTCTGAGCCTCTGGCTCCTCACCTGGGCTGGCGCTGCCCCTGCAGAGCGGAGGCCTGGGCCAGGCATGGGGCTGCCACATGGTGAGGGGGCAGGGCGCTGCTGGTGGGCTTCGGGGGGCTCACACAGTGCCCAGCAGTACCTCATCGCCCCGCTCTCAAGGAAGAGACAATGGAGGAACTCCCGGTCCTCAGGGAGGAGGGGGACGCGACCCCGTCGGGCCAAGATGCTGGCAGAGGTGCTGAGAGCTGTGCCAAAGAGAGCCTCCCAAGGCGCCCTCCGTTCCGTCCAGCCCCGCCTCCCCCCTCCCAGTGGGGGCCGCGCCCTCCGCTGGCAGGGCACAGCGGCACAGTGGGAGGAGCTGGCGGGACAGGTGACAACAGCCCCCAGGCCTTCCTGGAGCTTGTGGGGAGGAGCTGACCTGGAGGGGAGGGGATGTTAGCACAGTGGCCCTGCAAGCCCCGCGCCGCCGGGGTCGCCCCAGGGCTGAGTGGGCAGGGCTGTGGGGTCACGTGGTCAAAGGTCAGCCCTGCCACTGCCCAGTTCTCTGGCTCTGGGCAAACTACATAACCTCTCGGGCCTTATTCTCCTCATCTACGAAACGGGGGCTTCCCTGATAGCTCAGTTGGTAAAGAATCCACCTGCAAAGCAGGAGACCCTGGTTTGATTCCTGGGTTGGGAAGATCCGCTGGAGAAGGGATAGGCTACCCATTCCAGTATTCTTGGGCTTCCCTTGTGGCTCAGCTGGTAAAGAATCTGCCTGCAGTGTGGGAGACCTGGGTTCGATCCCTGGGTTGGGAAGATTCCCTGGAGAAGGGAAAGGCTACCCATTCCAATATTGTGGCCTAGAGAATTCCAGGGACTGTATGGGGTCTCAAAGAGTCGGGCATGACTGAGCAACTTTCACTTCACTTGATTTCACATGAAATTGGGAGGATAATAGTCCTTGTCTGCCTCTTAGGATTATAAAATAACCCCCGTGAAGGCCCTGACCTACCCTGCGGAGCAGGGACTCAGTGAGTGGTCATTAGCTTCCCCGGCCCCTGACCCCAGAAAGGTCAGCTGTTGCAGGACGAGGCTATGATTCACAGCCGGGACTCTGAGGCCCACGGGGTAAGAGCGGAGGAAGTGCCTGCTAGGAGTTCCGCCCCTGACCTTGGTTAGGATGCGGCTTTTGCAGTGACAGGGAGAGGCCTGAGAGGCTAGGCAGTGGAGACCAGAACCCCAGGTTTATGAGGGTCTTCCTTACCCCAGCCATCAGGCAGCCTGAGGAGAGAGGATCCCTGGTTCCCACAGACTGCCCCCATCTCCCTGTCAGAGTCTTCCCCACAGGCTGTCTTGAGGGCTCACGCCCAGGCCCTGAGAGGGGACAGGGATTCAAGGCTCCCAGTATGGCCCATCGACCCCAGCCAAACACAGATATTCTGGGCCAAGCTCACCTCCAGGCCCAAGCTGGCCCCGTGGCCCACGCATGCCCTCTGCCGACCTTTTCCACCCGGCTTCTCCCCATCCTTCAAGGACCAGCCTGAGTGACTTCCACTCTAGAAAGTCTCCACCAGTCATCCCAGCCAAAAGGGTTGGCCTCTGGACTTCTCTGATCCCTTATATGATCCACAGTATTAAAGCACTTGATAATATGTGTTCATGCCTTCTCTTTTTACTTTTTTTTTTTTTTTGGTGGCAAAATAAATATACCATTTACCCTTGTGGCCGTTTGTTCAGTGGCAACAGCTGCTCTACTCACACTGCTGCACAGCCACCACCGGTCCGTCTCCAGAACTTTCTTGCCACTTCATACTGAAACTCGGTTCCCACTGAACATTTTCATCACCGTTGAAGGTGGCTCCATTCCTGTGAGCATCAGCCCTTGGTCCCCCTCCTCCTGGACACCATATTCCTGTCTCTGACTGGCTAGTCTAGGTTTATCATCAGTTCAGTTGGTCCATCATGTCCAACTCTCGGCGACCCCATGGACTGCAGCACGCCAGGCTTCCCTCTCCATCACCAGCTGGAAGTGGAATTAGTGAAATTATGTAGTATCTGTGTTCATGGCTTAACCCTCCATGGAGCCCTGTGCCTCTGTGAGTGACTGGGGAAGAGGGGCAGTGAAGGAGCAGAAGAACAAAGGTGATGATGCCTAAGGCTCCCAAGACAGGCCTGGCCCCCCGCCACGCCCCCTCACACTGCGTACCTAGAATCCATTCATTCAACAGCGGGCATCTATTAAGCTCGCTGTGGCCGAGGCAGGGTTCTAGGTGCTCTAGACACCACGGTGAACAGAACAGAATAAAATCCCTGCCCTCACGGAGCTCATATTCTAGTAGGAGAGACTCTCCATGAGTCAATGGTCTGCTGGAGAATGTTGAGTGTCCAAGAGAACAATTAACAAAATAAAAGTTTTAAAAGAGAGAGAACGATTATATCGACAGGGGACAGAGGGGCCTGGCAGAGGTGTGGATAGGAGGCTGGGAAAAGCCTCACTTTTTAAGTGACTCCAGCAAAGACCTGATGGCTTCCATGGCCTGGCCCTGTGAATGTCAGTGTCTACAGGAGAGCTTCCCCAGCAGTGGGGACAGCTTGTGCAAGAACCCCGAGGCGTGTGCATGTGGCTGGTGTGAGGAGTATGGAGGAAGCCAGTGTAGCTGGAGCAGGGTGGGCCAGGGAGAGCCTAGGAGGAGATCCAGTTAGAGAAGTGGTTAGGGGGACCTCCCTGGTGGCCCAGTGTCTGAGACTCCACTGAGTGCAGGGGGCCCCGGCTCAATCCCTGGTCAGGGAAGTAGATCCCACGTCCCGCAGTAAAGATCGAAGATCCCGTGTGCCACAGGTAAGACCCTCGCAGCCTGATAAAAAATAAAAAGAACTATTAAAAGAAAGAAAAGTAGTCAGGCCAGATTACCTAGGACCTTCCACGGCCTTGTAAGGGTTTGGCCAGTGGCAGGTTTTGAGTGAGTGCTGCGGCTGCTATGTAGAGAATAAATATATGGAGAGAGAGTGGGTGCTGGGAGATTACTTAGGGGTTATTGCAGTATCTCATCACAGAAGAATTTCATAAAGATTAAAAATTAAAATGAGGCTGCAACCTAAATAAGTTTCTGAGTGGCTCATTTGTTAGCCGAGCAGGGGAATGATGAGGGCCTGGACCAGGGCGCTGGCGAGGGTGGTCAGATGCTGACAGTGGAGCAGACAGGGTTTGCTGATGGATTAGGCATGGGATCTGAGAAAAAAGAGAAGCCTGAAGAATGATTCCCAAGCTTGGTCTGAAAGTGGGAGCATGAAGTCGCCATAGGCTGTGGAGGGGAGAAGAGCGAGGGGCAGGTTTTGGAGGAAAGAGAAGGAATACAACTGGGGGCGTGTTAATCTTGAGGTTTCAGTTAAACACCCAAGGAGGCACTTGCAACATGAGTCTGGAGTCAGGGACCTTAGTGATCACCCTGCCCAGCGTTCCTATTTTGTTTTCTGAGGCCCAGCTGGCACCTGGCATCAAGAGAGCTTTCTAGAAACCCAGGTGTCACAATCTGCCATCCTTTGCACATCTGTCCATCTATCCATCCATTCATCCACCCACTCATCCATTCATCCACCCACTCATCCATTCATCCACCCACACATCCATCCATCCATTCATCCACCCACCCATCCATCCATCCACCCACTCATCCATTCATCCACCCACACATCCATCCATCCACCCACTCATCCATTCATCCACCCACTCATCTACCCATCCATCCATTCATCCATCCACCTATCCATTCATCCACCCACTCATCCGTCCATCCATCCATCCATTCACCCACCCACTCATCCATCCATCCATCCACCCACTCATCCATCCATCCATTCATCCACCCATGCATCCATCCATTCATCCATCTACTCATCCACCCACTCATCCATCCATTCATCCATTTATCCATCCATCCACCCATTCATTCGTCCATCCATCCATTCATCCACCCACTCATCCATCCATCCATTCATGCACCCACTCATCCTTCCATCCATCCATCCACCCACACATCCATCCATTCATCCATCCACTCATACATCCATTCATCTGTCCATTCATTCATCCATCCATCACCCATTCATCCATCCACCCACTCATCCATCCATCCAACCATCCATCTGCCCATCTGCCCATGCATCTATCCATCCACTCTTCATCTGTTCATCTGTTGATCCACCATGCCCTGTACATCTAACCTGTGTCAGACATGGTGTCAGGTGCTGGGAATACAGGAGTTAGGAAAACACATCTTCCCCTCAACAGGCTTACAGTCTTGTTACAAATTCTCTAGGCCTTCCACTCTTCCCTTGGCCTCAATCTCTCCATTGGTAAAATGAGTTTGGGCCAGATAATCTTGAAGGGCTCTGCCAACTCGGATCTCCCATAACCTCACAAGGCCAAATTGCCCTCACCCTCCTCTGAGCTGGGCCCCCCAGCTGGGGTGGATGGATCTAGGCTGAGGTCCATGTTGCCTTCCTGCTCCCATTACACCCACCTGACCTAGCAAAATTGCCCTAACCTTGGTTTTGCCATGTTCATCTTCCACCGAGAAGTGATTAACTCTTGGTGAAGCAATTAAGTCAATCGAGCAAGTGTGATTTGCAGGCCACGGGACTCACAAGTGATGTGGGTTAAGGTTAAGGGGGATGTGCTCAGTCACTAAGTCATGTCTGACTCTTTGTGACCCCATGGACTGTAGCCTGCCAAGCTCCTCCATCCTTAGGATTTTCCCAGCAATAACACCGGAGTGGGTTGCCATTTCCTTCTCCAAGAGATCTTCCCAACCCAGGGATCAAACCCACATCTCCTGCATCTCCTATATTGCAGGAAGATTTTTTTTTTTTTTACTGCTGAGACAATGGAAAAGCCCAATTAAGGGGGATGATATTTGGCAATTGGAGGGTGAAAAAAATCTTACTCTTTTTGTGTATAAAGTGCATAGATGTGTAGAGTACATACGCAAACATACACTGTATCTATAGTATGAAAATTTCATGAGCATGGAGAATCAGGGGAGAAGATGTCTTAAAAGGCTCCTTGGGGAGCAATCCTGGAAAAAAGAGTGAGAAGCACCAGGTTAAGAGAGGGAGGGAGGGTCAGAGTTTGGAGCAGACAATAATAGGGCTCAGTCCTCATGCTGGGGACAGAGGTGACCAAGCTCAGAGAACCTCCCTGCAGCTGCAATCTAGTGAGGGACAGGCGGGAAACTAGACAATCGTTACACACGGTGAAAAGCGCTGTGCGGAGGCCGGGGTAGGGCTAGGGGTGTGGCTAGCGCCAGGAAGGCTCCAGGGATGTTGCCGAGCAGACAGGGCTGCATGGGTGACCAGGCAGCTCTGGGCAAGGGCGGCCTACTGACCCCAGCTCCCAGTCCCGGGGGCAGAGAGAGCAGACGCCCACATAGAGTGATTCCTCTGGGGAAACAGAGGTGCAGGCTGAGAATCTCCTGCTTCCAGAGCCTCCGCTCAAAATAACATCATTGGGAGGTGCCCGGATTCCTCCCATTAGAGCTCCATCAAGGCAACTTGAAATATTACTCTCGATGGTACTGGAAAGCATTCCAGACCAGATACCACAATACCTGACTCCCAGCAGTGCCCCTGGAGTACATGGAGTCAGTATCCTCGGACAGGCCATCTCCCTTTCGCTCTCAGCTTCCTTGTCTCTAACACGGGAGGAAAGTACAGTCTCTCCCCGCACCTCCTTCACAAGGGTGTTGGATGAGGGAGGCACGCAGGAGCCATGAGTCACACTCCCCAGACACATGAACTCTTCTACTCACACGCACCCACTGCTCGGAGGAGGAAATTCCTCCCCATTGTACAGATGAGAAGACCGAGGCACAGAGGAGCTAGTCACCTGCCCAAGGCCACATGGATAATAAGTGAGGGAGCCAGAATTTGAACCCACTGGCTGAAAGCGTGTGGTGAGAAGACACAGACAGGGGTGGGTTTAGGGAGTCAGATGCACCGGGTGCTCTGAGCTGTCCGTCTAAGAGGCACGTTCCCTCACTCCCCTGGGCCCCATTTGCAAGCAGGGCACATGCTGAAGAGACGGTCTCGGATGCAACTGGAGATCCCAGCCAGAAAAGGGAAGGCCCCCGGGGCCCTAGAGCTGTCTTCCCAGGCCTTCAACCATCAGCAGAATCTGCTTACAAGATGAAGTCCTGGGGGCTCAGCCAGACAGCCAGGGCACTCCACGACTCATCACTCACAAGTCCCAGCCTCCAACCTGCCTCTCCAGGCTACCAGACTGCCAGCAGCCCCCTAAACGCTGTGCCTGTCCTGCTTCTGCGGCAAGAAGGAAGCATGGCTCCGCGCCTCTGCTCATGGTCCCAAAGGCCAGGGTGCCTGGCCTTCCCTTCTTCCTGGCCGACTCCTGCTTCTGAGATGAAGTCCTGGGGGCTCAGCCAGACAGCCAGGGCACTCCACGACTCATCACTCACAAGTCCCAGCCTCCAACCTGCCTCTCCAGGCTACCAGACTGCCAGCAGCCCCCTAAACGCTGTGCCTGTCCTGCTTCTGCGGCAAGAAGGAAGCATGGCTCCGCGCCTCTGCTCATGGTCCCAAAGGCCAGGGTGCCTGGCCTTCCCTTCTTCCTGGCCGACTCCTGCTTCCGCTGGAAGGCATCCTGAACTGTGACTGGGATGCCGGCTTTTTCAGGAAACCTCCTTTGTGCCTCCGTTGCACCCTCACTTTGCCCTGACCCCAGGGGCCGCTGTCTCGGGGTCAGCCTTGCCGGACAGGCCTGGGCCAGAGTCGCCGTCTGCGGGTGGACCAAGCCCCCACCAGCTGTCCCGGGAGGCCAGCACAACCTTGTCCTGTGTTATCATGCCCATGGCAGAGAGGAAGGAATAGGAACTCAGCCAAGGTCACACGGCTACTAGGAGGTGGAACTGGGATTGAAACCCAGAAGTTCAACGTCAAAGCTGCCATCTCAGCCTTGCAGGAGGAGTGGGCCCTGGGGAGGCGGAGGGCCGGAGCTGTAGAGCCTTTGTAGAACTTTCCAACAGCAGGGCTCTCAGATTCTAACAATATCCACAGCACCTGAGTGTCAGCGTGCAGCGAACCACCCGTCCACACGGCCTCAACCACGTGCCCATGTCTCTCTGTCCCCGCACCCTCAAGTTAGCTGTCTTCACCACACCTGTCGCCATCTACATGTCCACACAGTCTCTCCTCACTGGTCTGTCTCCTCACCTACACGGGAAGCACCGTAGGGGCGGGCACCTGGCCTTCCTGGCTCACTGTTGCATTCCCGGCCCCTAAGACAGGGCAGGTGTGGAAAGAATGAACACCTCCCATGCCTGTGTGCCCACAGGGCCCGAGCCCTTCACATCTCTCACCCACCCACCCTCCCAGCAGTCCTTGGATGGAGGAGGTTTTTTCAAAGAGGAAGGGGGGCCCCAGAGTTGTCAAGTGATTTGCTCAGGGCCTCTGATAGGTGACAGAGCCAGCCAGCGGTCAGGCCCATTGGGTTCCAAAGACTACCCTCTTGGACTTGTTGTCATTCAGCTGCTAAGTCACATCCAACTCTGTGACCCCACGGACTGTAGCCCGCCAGGCTCCATGGGGTTCTCCAGGCAGGAATACTGTAGAGGGTTGCCATTTCCTTCTCCAGGAGATCATCCCAGACCAGGGATCAAATCACGTCTCCTGCACTGACAGGCAGGCTCTTTACCACTGACCCGTTAGACACTAGGCCACTAACAAGGAAACGGGCACCAGAGAGGCTGACGGACTGGCCTCAGCCCCCAGCCAGCTTCGCCTTTGTCCTCCCACAGCCCGCTGGCGGGTCTCTGAGGTTCTGAGGCCCAGACCTGGGCCTATCTGCAGTACCCCTGCTCCGCCTCCTGTGAAGCGTGTAAGGCCTGCAGCCTTCACCCCTGAAGACTGAGTCCAGAGCCCAGCTTTGCCTTTGCCTTTTCGTCCTTTCTAAACGAGCGCACCCTTCAGCGGCTGTGCTGTCCTTGATTCACTGGCCTGCCCCCATCCTTGGTGAGTTCTGGATACTCCTTTTAGGCTGTGTGACCTGGAGCAAGCCCCACCCCCGCCCCTAACCTGTACCACAAGGGCTAATGGTTCTTCCAGCTCAGATGTTCTGAGACCAAGAGAAATAGAACACAAGCCACATGTGTCGTCCTTATAAAAATATTTGTACTATTCATCTACTTGGCGGCCCTGGTCTTAGTTGCGGCTTGCTGGATCTTGAGTCGTGGCATGTGGGATCTCATTCCCTGACCAGCGGTGGGACCCGAGCCCCCTGCTTTGGGAGCTTGGAGTCTTAGCCACCGGACTACCAGGGCAGTCCCCACAGGTGCCATTCTAAATTTTACAATAGCTGTGTTAAGAGAATAAGAAACAACAGATGAAACTAATATAACTGTATGCATATTTTGGGGGTGGGGGGAGAGTGTGCTGGGTTCCGTTGCTGCGCACCGGCTTCTCTCGTTACGGCGACGGGGCTGCGCTCCAGCTGTGGTGGGCAGGGCCCCACTGCAGCGCTCTTCTTATTGCAGAGAAGGGCTCCAGGCTCAAGATCCTCAGCAGCTGCAGGCACACAGGCTTAGTCGCGTGTGGAATCTTCCCGGGCCGGGGATCAAACCCATGTTCCCTGCATTGGCAGGCAGATTCTTTACCACTGGACCACCAGGGAAGTCTCAATTTAACCATATATTTTATTTCACCCAGAACATCGAAATTATTCTCATTTTAACATGCAATCAATATAAAAATACTAACGAAACAGTCGACATTTTCTTCATGCTAAATCATTTCAGTTCAGACTACCTGCTTTTCACGTGCTCTGTAGCCACACGGGGCTAGTCGCGGCCTGCGCGCCCCATGCTGGGCTGGAGTTCTCATCTCGTCCTGCCCCCAGCCTCTGCTCTCACTGACTCCCCAGAGCCCAGCTGGGTGACAGCTACACAGGGCCTGTGACACCCAGAGCTCTGCTCTGAGGCTGGGGGGATGGTCCTTGTGGCCTTGACGGTCTGTGTGACCCTACGAGGCTTTCTCCCATGCTCTCCATGCCCACTCAACCTGGGAGGAGGGGACGCAGAGGAGAAGGGGCACTGCCTTCCTCTCCCCCAGGAGGGGAGACATCACGAGGAAGACAGATCTCAGAGCCTCTGACTCCCCAGAGCCCAGCTGGGTGACAGCTACACAGGGCCTGTGACACCCAGAGCTCTGCTCTGAGGCTGGGGGGATGGTCCTTGTGGCCTTGACGGTCTGTGTGACCCTACGAGGCTTTCTCCCATGCTCTCCATGCCCACTCAACCTGGGAGGAGGGGACGCAGAGGAGAAGGGGCACTGCCTTCCTCTCCCCCAGGAGGGGAGACATCACGAGGAAGACAGATCTCAGAGCCCGGGGTCTCTTTCAGAGGGCATGGGTCCCCTTCAGCTCAGATTCACTTGAGCCAGGTGCTGGGCTAAACCCTTTACATGACTTGTCTCATTTACTCTGGCAAGAGCCCAGTGAGAGGTGGGAATTCGGATCCTGGTTTTTCCCAGAGGAAGAAACTGAGGCTCAGAGAGAGGGAAGGAATCTTTGCATTGCTCCTCGATTCCTCTTCATTCTGCCTCTCCCTTCCTGGCCCCTTCTTGCCCATCGTGTGTGTGGGTTGGGGTACGTGGGGCAGTGGGGGGGATGGATTGGCTACAATGCACACGGGACCCACACAGCCTTGGCACCAGGAGTTATCATCCTGCTCACGAGCTGCCCCGTTGCTGGGGGTCGGGACAGTGGAAAGAGGTTGGGTTCAGAGCTGGACTCTGGAACCCAGAGACACAGGACCTAAGGCCCTCAGCTAAGGTCGGGGTGGGGGGGGGAGGGCAGGGCTGGGAAGGGAGACTGGGAGACAGAACCAGATTTCTTCTCCTGCCGTACCCAGTGCCCTGAGCCACGTCTCACCCCCAAGCCCCGTTGCCCCTGTCTCATTCTCTGGGACCCCAGAGCCCCGGGCCTGGCCCTGCACACGCTCAGTGAAAGAGCGTCTGCCCGTCATTCTCTTCCGTCTGTCCGTCCTCCCCGCTCCCTCTCCCGCCCTCCCCTGTCCTCCTGGCAGTTCTGTCTCCACCTCCCTCCTCTTTCTCACGCTCACCCCCCAACCCGGCTCTTGGCCTGTCTCTCTGTTCCTTCCCGTCTCTCTGTCTCTTTCTCTGTCCCTCCGCTCACCTTTTTCCCTCTGGGCCTAGATGTGTATAAGAGACAGGGTCACAGGGGCGGGCCAAAGGCTGCTGGGAAACTAAGGGCTGGCCGTGGCCGAAGGACAGGCTCAAGACCGAGCGCTCGGCCCTGGGGTGGGGACCCTGAGGGGCCAGAGCAAGCTGCAGTGCTCCTCTGGAACGAGGAGGGATCCCTGCAGCCCTTCCCAGGGTGGTTCTGAGTCCACAGAGATCCAGGGCTGAGAGGCAGGCCGGGTGTGCACGTGTTTGCTGTGACTGAGATGCAGCTTGGCTACCCACGTTTCTGCTCTTGCTGTTATCGTGATGGTGGTTCTTTATCGAGCCGTGAGCTGGCCCTAGTCATGTGATGGCTCATTTAATCCTTGCCCTGCTGCTGCTGCTGCTGCTGCTGCTAAGTCGCTTCAGTCGTGTCCGACTCTGTGCGACCCCATAGACGGTAGCCTACCTCCCCCCCCCCAGGCTGGGTGAGAGTATTTACCCACACGTGGAGAAGGAAATGGCAACCCACTCCAGTGTTCTTGCCTGGAGAATCCCAGGGACGGGGGAGCCTGGTAGGCTACCGTCTATGGGGTCGCACAGAGTCGGACACGACTGAAGCGACTTAGCAGCAGCAGCAGCAGCAGCAGCAGGGCAAGGATTAAATGAGCCATCACATGACTAGGGCCAGCTCACGGCTCGATAAAGAACCACCATCACGATAACAGCAAGAGCAGAAACGTGGGTAGCCAAGCTGCATCTCAGTCACAGCAAACACGTGCACACCCGGCCTGCCTCTCAGCCCTGGATCTCTGTGGACTCAGAACCACCCTGGGAAGGGCTGCAGGGATCCCTCCTCGTTCCAGAGGAGCACTGCAGCTTGCTCTGGCCCCTCAGGGTCCCCACCCCAGGGCCGAGCGCTCGGTCTTGAGCCTGTCCTTCGGCCACGGCCAGCCCTTAGTTTCCCAGCAGCCTTTGGCCCGCCCCTGTGACCAGATGTCTGGGCAGACGAGGGCCCGCCACCATTCCCTCCTCTGGCCTGGCCTCCCCTCCCCACTCCGCTCAGGTCCCGCTTTCCCGCCATTACTGTCCCCCCACCCATCTGACCTTTCCCACTGCAGATAATCCTTTGCATCTGGTCTTGTCACAAGCAAGGACAGGCAGCTTTCTGCTCAGGAACTTTCAAAGTTCTTGGACTTTGCTTCCGGTTATCACTGAAAGATGCCTCCTGGAAAGGGCAAAATCACAAGGCTGAGATGGGGAGACGGAGCCCTGAAGATCTTGGGAGCATGAGAGAGGGGGCCCACTGTGTTTGGAAAAGGCATACCCAAGAGGGCATGGCTGGCTTTTGTGCTCCAGCCCTGTGCCTGGTGCTGTAGACGGCCCTCAGTTGAGCTTGCCTATGGCACAGGGGTGGAGCCCTCTGGGCAGGCAGCCCCGGGGAGGGGCCTTGGCCCCAGAAATGGCCATGTTTGGCAGGCGCTGAACAGCCAGGTGGATGCTCAAATCATGAGGTGGGAACTAGGGAGGGCGGGAGGGCAGCCAGAACCCACCAACCCTGAGTTTCCCTTGAAGAGCACGCCAGCCTGCTGTCCCCAGTTCTAGGTGGCTGGAGAAGGCGCCTCTCGTAGACACGTCACTGTGACGAGTGATGGCGGAAGTCCAGGACGCTGCGAGTCTGAGGACGCACCCAATCCAGGCGCAGGGAGCCAAGGAAGGCTCTCTGGACGCCTGAAGTTGGAGTAGCTTGAAGCCGAGTTCACCAGGCAAAGGGGTGGGGCTAGGGGAAGGGAAGTGTACCCACTGGGGGACTGGCAGAGGGGAGCCAGGGAGACCGCGGCAGCCTGGGACAATGAAGCTCAGAGCGGTTATTGCTTAGCATGGGCAAGGAGGCGTGGTGAGACCCATGGCTGAAGACGTAATCAAGAGCCAGGATGTAGAACTCTCTAGGTGGGGAATTGATACAGAAGAAGGGTTTTCCAAACGCTGCCTGAAAATTCACTCTTCCAGGATTTGGTGGCTGAGTTCTGACTAGCCAGACTACCCTGAGTACCTACTATGTGCTCTAAGTGCGATGTGAACAAAAGTGACTGTCGACATAGCAACACCCCTAACAGAGCCTCCTTGGCCCTGCAGGCTCTGAGTGCCCACAGCAGCCAGGCCATCATCCCTGGTCAGGCTGCAGGGACCACAGGCCAAGCAACGGTCCCCACGTGACGCAGGCGACCAGCACAGAGGCTCTGGCAAGCAGGGCAGCCCGCGGACCTTCCAGATAAGGAGGCTGACACCACGGAGGAGGACGCCTCGGTCACACAGAAGCCAAGGGCACACCCGAGCTAGTGTCCAGGCCGGAACTCAGAGCCCAGAGCACTCATCCAGCACGTTCAACTCGATCGAGTGAGCCTCAAAGCATGAGGGTCTTGGTCAGGAATTTCTGATGCTGAAATCTAACGCATTCAGCCTACACACATCTCCTGCCAGCTGTGTGCTGGGCACCGTGTTGCACGTTTGGAGGCTGTGCTGTGGACAGGGGAGGGGCAGGGATCAGACAGTGTCTGAGCCACACCAAGGCCCTTTCAGAGCATACAGGAGACAACTGAGTGCTGTGCAAAGATGAAGCGTGATCTGAGAGGGAAAGAGACTATGAAAGGATGCCTGGACCCCCCACCCTGGACCCCACCCTTCCAACCCTGAGGCAGGTGGATTGCTGAAACCATCTGCCAGGGTTTCCTATTCTACTCTTCTGTGCTGTTTGCTGCGCCTGTGTGCGTGCACGCGTGAGCTCGGTTCACATGTGCACGTGTGACGAGCAGGAGCTGCTGACAAGTGCCCCAGGTGTATTTCGGGGGCCGTTAAAGCTCCGTGTTTAATGGCTGGAGCCACAGTGGTCACGGCTGTCATCGGAGATTTCACGGGCTCGTTTACATCTTTAGCTTCCTCCTTCGGAGACGACTTCATCATCCCCAGCCCCCCCAGCCCCTCGGCGGTGGTGCGGAGAGGAGGTGGGGTTCAAAGCTCTGGTGGGGGAACAGGCTGGCAGAGCAAGCCCGAAGCCCAGGCTGGGGCCGGGGCAGGCCCTGGGGTGGGGTCCCAGGTCAGGCCAATCCCCAGCTGCTCTGCACAGAGCCAGCGGGCTAGAGGGAGCGGGGTTGGGATGGTGGTGGGG
>SJYT01052827.1:36454-80124 GCA_006410635.1 Cephalophus harveyi | reverse complement strand
CAAGTCATGTCACCCAGGCACTCTCATTCTCACACACACACACACCCACACGTGCACGCACACACACACACACGCAGGGCTGAGTGTGTCTCTCTGCATCTCTCTCCCTCCCTCCTTCTCTGACTGTCTCCTGCAAACACAGAGATCCACTCCCGTCTGTCAGAATACCGATGGGGGCTCATCTCCTCCCGACAAGCAGAATGATGATGATAAGGTTATTTTTTAATATCAGGGATATTAATGCTCCTCTTTCTGATAACAAGCCACAGCCTGATCACTTCTGCCCTCCCCCACCTCCCCAGAGGATGGTCTCAGGGCCGGGCAGGGAGCAGAGGCAGGAGGGCCTACTGGGCACCAGGCACCTTCTAAATCATCAACCCCCCTAAACAGCAGGTGGTGGTGTCCCATTTTTCAGACGGGGACCTGAGGCTCAGACAGGTGAAGTGACCTCCTAAAGACACACAGCTCTGGGAACGGCCTGCACCCCACCCCACCCCCTGCCTCCGTAACCCACAGATCATCACCCGGCATAGCCTCTGCTCGCCCTCACTGCCCACCTCTCCCCTCTCCCTGCCGCCTCACCACAGCGGGAATGCAGGCTCTGAAAACCAGAGTTCTGGGTTTGAACCCTGGGTCTGCCGCTTCACAGCTGTGGCATCTTGGTTGGATCATGTCGCCTCACCTCCACCTGATTCTCCTCATTTATAAAGTGTAGATAATAATAGAACTTGCTTCAAAGGGCTGTTATTAAGATTAATAAGAATAGTGAATATCCTGCCACATCATCGCAGATGTCGAGAGCCCATGGAGGCCTCCCCACCACGCTGAGCTGCGCTCCCAGAGAGGTCACGCCATTTGCCTGCAGTCACACAGGCAGGTAGGGGGCAAAGAGGATCTAGCCCCCTTCCTGGGGGGCTAGACAGGCCCTCCCCCACAAAGGGTGCGGGGACCAAGGCAGAACGTCCTCACGGAGGTGGTCCCATACTGCGTGTTGAAGGTTTGGTGTGCAGCACCAGCTGAGATGAGCCCTGCTCTTGTAGGAAGGGGGCAGGTGGATTCCCAAACTGAGCTTAGCTCTGCAGGGCTTTGCTAGAGAGTGAACTTGGGCCAGGACCCGGGGATGGCTTCTCTGAGGATGAGCAGGAGGGGCTGGAGGGCAGGAGGGAGGTCCAAGGGAAGGCACTCCCTAGGCAAAGACTGTGCGTCGAGGGGGCGCCGTACAGACAGGGAGGAGGTGGTGCCTGGAGAGGTGGCCGGTCCAGACCGCCAAGACAGGTCCTGCAGACACGGTAAGGATCTGGGTCTCTGTCTGGGGAGAGCAGGGGAAGGCTCTGGAAAGGCTCTAATCAGGGAAGGAAGCCCCTGGGGCAGGGATGGAGCATGAGAGTTTGCGCTGGCTGGTCTTCCTGGCCTCGCATGGAGCTCCATGGAAGGAGCTTAGAGGGTGTGGACGGGGGCCGGCCATGTGTCCCCAGAGCTGTCCCGCTGGGCTGATGGGGGCGCAGCCTGGACGCTGGAAGTGGTGAGGAGCACAAGCGGTCATGATACATTTTGGTGCCGAAGGACAGTCACGGAGGGAAAAAGCAAACATAGGGTTACCAGGCGATTGCGGTTCAGTTCCCTTCGGTGCAGTCGCTCAGTCGTGTCCGACTCTTTGTGACCCCATGGACTGCAGCACGCCAGGCCTCCCTATCCATCTCCAACTCCCGGAGTCCACCCAAACCCATGTCCACTGAGTCTGTGATGCCATCCAACTATCTCATCCTCTGTCATCCCCTTCTCCTCCCGCCTTCAATCCCTCCCAGCATCAGGGTCCTTTCCAATAAGTCAGATCTATACATCAGGCGGCCAGAGTATTGGAGCTTCAGCTTCAACATCATTCCTTCCAAAGAAATCCCAGGGCCAATCTCCTTCAGAATGGACTGGTTGGATCTCCTTGCAGTCCAAGGGACTCTCAAGAGTCTTCTCCAACACCACAGTTCAAAAGCATCAGTTCTTCGGTGCTCAGCTTTCTTTATAGTCCAACTCCGTGGTTGGGGGGAGGGATAAATTGAGAGACTGGGATTGACACATACACACTACTACATACAAAATAGGTGATTGATAAGTTTGAGCCACTCGAAAGACAGCGAAGGACAGGGAGGCCCGGCTTGCTGCAGTCCATGGCGTCGCCAAGAGTCGGACACGACTGAGCAAATGAACAGCAACAATCAGAACCTACTATATAACACAAGGGAATTCTACTCAATACTCTGTAATGGCCTATATGGGAAAAGAATCTAAAAAAGAGGGGATATATATATACATATTAACTGATTCACTTTGTTATACACCTGAAATTAACACAGCATTGTACATCAACTATACTCCAATAAAATTTTTTTTTTTTTTTTTTAAGATTTGGTGTTAAAATCAAAGGACTTGGAATGTCCTGGATACACAGCTGATGGAGAAGGAGAAAGAGGGTTAAAGTTCAGGTTCCTGATACGTACAACTGGGCGGATGGTGGTGTCGGATGAAGACCAGCCGTGGGACAGAGAATCACGGAGTGTGCGTCTGGGCAGGGGGTGTTTGGGGGACCGTGGAGGTGACGATGGACAAGGAGGGACAGAGAGAGTAAAACGTGGAGTCTGTGAGGACAGATGATTCAAGAAGTTTGCTGGGAAGGGGAGGAGAGAAGGATGGGCAGGGGGGCTGTGTGATAAAGGAAGGGTTGGTTCTGTTTTTCCAGGACAGGAAAGACTTGAGCATGAAGGATGGAGCAAGCCCAGACCTTTGAGGCTCATCCCAATTTCGTCATCTTTCTATTCCATTCTGCTGCTTGCCACTGGTTCCAAACTGTGGAAGTGATTGATTATATGTAAACAAGAGGAAGCAATTAGTCTGTGCATGCCTGGCCATTAATAAGCCTCTTATGTATTTATAACAACACCTCATTTACCCTCCAACCTGAGAACAAACAGCCAGAAGGAGCAGAAGAGACCTCTGAACAGCCACGACCGCGGACACTCATCTCCTGTTCTTTATTCACGGGAAGATCCCTCGCTTAGAACCCATTGACTCTCACTTTGCGTACAATGCTAATCAGCGTTCGTTTTTTAAAGTCCACAACAGATTAGAAGCAGCAGTTTAGGAGGAAGTTGGGAACTGTCAAAGGCCCAGAGAGCAGAGGCAGCTGACGGCCTGGAGAGAGGGAAGAGAGAGAGATGCTAGCAAGCAGAGAAGCCTGGGCTCACTCAGTGGACAAGGTAAAACAGGGCCACCCACGTCTGCGACGCTGAGGGCACCTCTGTCTCCTCCGGCCCCACCAGCTGTGGCTTGACAACTCGTCTCTAGGCCCTTTTCCACACCAAGGTTCACTGATTCTTTGTTCACACCACGACTCTGAGCGCTTGAGAAAGGGCTGAGTTACACTCGGTGTGTTCTGCTTCAAGAGAACTTTTTTAAAAATATATTTTAAATGGTAAATTTTAAGTTTTGGTGCCTACGGTTCCTGAAATATTCCCTTACGTGGAGGGGATTTTGCAATTGCCTCTTTAATGATCGGCTTCCCCGTTAGACCGCAGCTCCGTTCGGGCTGCCTACCTTATTCCCAGCACCTGGCACAGCCCACAGGAGGGACTCAATACATCACCGTTGAATTACCGAATTGATTAATAAATTAATATTACACACCGGGCAACATGCCCGCAAGAAATATATTATTACACTTAATTCCACCTCTTTTTATTTTTTAATAGAGCTGCTAGAAAAAAATCAAGTTATACATGTGGCACACACGGTATTTCCAGCTGACAGGGCTGCTTAGGCACTCCTGCCCCGGCTCTAGAAGTGCTGCTGCTGCTGTTTCAGTCGCTCAGTCATGTCTGACTCTTTGCAACTCCACAGACTGTAGTCCACCACTCGCCTCCGTCCATGGGACTTCCCAGGCAAAAATACTGGAGTGGGTTGCCATTTCCTTCTCCAGGGGATCTTCCAGACCTAGGGATTGAACCCGCGTCTTCTCCTTGGCAGGCAGATTTTTACTACTGTACCACCTGAGTTTAAACGCCTTTCCCGTGGTCCGGGTGAATCGCTGCTATGTCATGGAAGTGACTTCCTCACTTGTCCCCAGGAGGCTGCCTCCCCTCCAGCCTGGGAGCACACCACGAGCAGGGTCCTATCTTATGACCTGGGAACCCCAGCACCAGCCCAGTATGGTGGGGGGCAGCTCCATGCTCCCTTCATGACCATTCAGTTCAGTTCAGTTCAGTCGCTCACTCATGTCCGACTTTTTGTGACCCCATGGACTGCAGCACACCAGGCCTCCCTGTCCATCAACAACTCCTGGAGTTTACTCAAAGCCACATCCATTGAGTCCGTGATGCCATTCAACCATCTCATCTTCTGTCGTCCCCTTCTCCCACCTTCCATCTTTCCCAGCATCAGGGTCTTTTCAAATGAGTCGGTTCTTCGCATCAGGTGGCCAAAGTATTGGAGTTTCAGCTTCAGCATCAGTCCTTCCAATGAAAATGACACTTGGGAAAATGAGTAGAGCCAGCAGGTCACACACGGGGAAACTGAGGCCCTAAGCAACATGGGGCCTCACGTTAGGAAGCTGGCTCTTTCTGAGATCTCCAATGGTTCACTCCCACCCCTAGCTCATCCCAGATCCTGGCCCCGGGGAGAAGGAGAGGTTTCTATGCAAATGTGAGGGATGCCTACCCCCTCCGGTCCCCTCACAGAGTGAACCAGGCAGGGGCTGAGAAGGGGCAGCGGGGCAGGCATTTCTCTGCAGAAATCTAGGCCCTGAGTGGACAGCTTGGGGCAATAAGACATCCAGGGTAGCGGTCAGGGTGGCTCAAGGGTGAGCGAGGTCTCACCACTAGCCAGTGCCCCCCACTTACCCATCTCCTGCTGGACATCTCTTCTCCCTGTGCCTGAAGGGGCACTCTGCAGGGCCCATTCCTCAAGGGCAAAGGACAGTCCGGCTCCCGTGCCCTCCCTTAAAGAGCAGCGATGCCTTCCAACTCTAGCTGTCTTGACAGGTCTCCAAGCACGTTTGCACCTGTGAACTCATGTGAGCCTCAGAGCAACCCTCTTTGATGGCATATGCCTCCTTATTATGCATTTTTCTCCTTATTCTCATACAGTTGGGGAAACAGGCTCAGAAAGGTGCAGTGAGAAGAAATACTCCTGGGAGGGTATTTCTCCCAGAAATGGAGACTGTAATGGAGAACCTAACAGGGGACTTGCCAGACATTCCTGCGACTTCTCTCCTCACTCCCAGAAGGAAAAGACGAGGGTCAGAGAGGGGCCCTGAGCTGGGAAAGGACTGGCTCCGTGGCCTCCCTGCTTGGTCAGGTCCAGCCCTGCCTGCCCCACTTCCATCTCGCTCCGTACAGTAAAGTCCCAAAGCGCCCCTGAGCTGATGGGAGGGCTGAGCGTTGTTCAGATTCACCCCCCGGGAAGAGCTGAGGTCAAGCTCATGTAGCAGGTCCAGTTAGCACAGCTGTACAGCAATCCAGAAAGCAGGATGCCCTGTAAACTGGAAATGGCCTTCCAGCAACGATGGCCTCAAGCGCTGGGCCAGCAGGGCGTGGGTCCCCACGCATCTGCTCGAGGTGTATGGGATCGTTCAGCAAACGTTCTCGGGGCACCCACTGTGCACCGGGAGAAAGCATCAGGACCCAGCAGGGACCCTGCCGTGGGCGCTCAGAACTGGGTCGGGAGGGGTGACGCACTCCCCAAGCATCATGGAGCCCGCTCGTGTGCCTCGTAGAGTTTCCCGCTCCAGCAGTCAAGCCTCACAAAACTCACGCTCCTTTTTAAAATGGGGGCGGTGGGCGGAGAATGCAGGGATTCTATGAGAGAGGGACGCAGGGTCCAGCCTGGGAGGTACACACCGAAGGAAAGCTGCAGGTGAGCTGGAGATGGGTGGCAGGGGTTGGGATGGCGGTGGAGGTGGTCAGTGGCTGCTTCCTCCGCACGGGCAGGTTGGCCACTTGCTACTTGGAAACTCGGGACAGGCAGAAGGGAAGGTGTGGGAGGAGAGACCCCAGGAGAGGTCATCGTGGGGCTATCAGAAGCTCAGCTAGATAAAAGAAAGCAAACTGCTCTTAGCCCGTGGAACATCTGGTGGAATACATTTCTCACTTTGCCCAAGAGGATTCAGAATATGGAGCAAACCCCTGACAGAGCACTCCCCCTCACGCCCACCAAGTCCTTCGAGGCCTCCCTGGCTTCCTCACCTGCAAAATGGATAAAGCCTAGGTTCAACGGGCTTGGCCTCCACCTGGGGATGGAGAACCCCAGCCCCCTACAAAGTCTCCTCCACCAGCGAATATTTCTGGGAGCCCTGGTGGGGTAGGGGATGCCCAGGAGTGCCCTGATTGTATCCTGAACTGCCCGCTTCCTTCTGCCCTGCCTGGCTCACAGCCCAGTGGCCCAGGAGCCGGGGGCCAGCCAGAGACTCTTCTGTCTGAAGGAAGCTCAGAAGGAAGGTCAAGAGTACTGCGCCCTATGGCCACCTCGCCACAGATTTCCACACATTTGTAATTAAAATGTTTGCATTAGTAACTTTAAATACTAGGAGACACCACATAAAATCCCAGATACACAGCTTCTCTTGAAAATGCAGAAAACTGGGCTGATACCCCCAGGGCAAAGTTGACTGGAGCTGGGGAACTTCCCTCGGCAGGTTTCATTAGCGTGCCTGCCTGTCTCAGGTGGCCATCTGAGGCTGCCTCTCTGGGTCTAGTGCAGTCTGCTCCCCTGACCCCCAGCATCCCCGAGCAGTCTCTAGCCGGTGTCGGATTGAATGCCTCTGGTAACAAGGGGCTAACTACTAATCTTTGAGGCAGTTGGTCTGAGCTGTTCAAAAAGGGCTCCTAATACAAGCCGTCTTCCCCTTTCTGCAACAAAGAAATACGCACAGGAAAAGAAGTGGGCTTTGGCGTCCGGCAGATCTGGATCTGAGTACCTCTCTAGCGTTTAGCCAGCTGTGCGATCTCAGGCAAATGATGGCCTTTGTGCGCTTCCGTTTTCTTAGCTGCACCTCCCCTGCAGGGCTGTGTGAGGCTTACAGTAGAGCAAGTTTATAAAATGCCTAAAGCAGGGTCTGCGACGCCGCGTGGACTCCCCAAGTGGCCTTTATCATCCTGTGTAACCTCCAGCCATGGGTCCGATTCTTCCCTAGGGAGCAGAAGAGTGGGAATACATTCAGAGGGTGCTGAGCAGCAGATGGAAGTCAGAGGCAGAGGCGGAACTTGCCCTGGTGGGCACACACTTGCTGGCCAGCCCCCAGGACTGCAGATCTCTGCTTCCCAGACAGTTTGGCCCACCGGGTGCTCCCGGGGAGAGAGTCAGCTTCAGGAGGGAGCCCCTTCTCCAGTCCTTCCCCCACAGACTGCAGCCTCCCCTGCCAACCCCCACCCCCAGGAGGGGACCCCTAATCCTGAGCTTGGAACTGGAGTGTGGAAGGTCGAGGGAGGAGAAGCAGGGAATGGTCACTGCCTTCAGCCAAGCTGGCCACCTGGCTGTGTGCCTGGGGGACGGCGGGGCACCTTACCTGGGTCCTTGCATATAATTTTCACATCCACTCTAGGACACAGACCCTCTTATCCCTGTTGTACAGACATGGACCTTGAGACTCAGGGAGGTTTAGAAACTTCCTCAAAGCCAGCCCTAAAACGTTGGTCGGGTCCCTGAGCGCTGAGCTCATGATCACGGTGCTCTAAGGCCTCACCTGAATTCGGGGTGCCCAGTCACTGGGGGCGGGGCAGGGAGAGCATTTTTAACTAAAAGCGCTCATGAGTTTGTCTCTGAGCCGGTGTCTGAGCCTCCGTCCGTGAACTAGTGTTCACATCACCGCGTGCGAGGCAGTTTTTTTGGGGGGTGCGTGTGCCTGACGGTCACGTGTGTAAGAGTGAGCGTGTCCGTGTCTATTCACGCAGCCCCCCCCCCCAACCGGTGGGTCTGTGTGTTGCCAGGCGTCCGGACCCCTGGTTGGGTGCGCGGCGGCCGAGTCCGTGCGGGGCGCGGGGTGAAGGTGAGGCGGGCAGGGCACGCGGTGGGGGCAGAGGACAGAGGGGCCCAGGATGCAGGGTGAGGTTCAGACGGCTGAGGAGAAGCGGCCCAGCATCCAGGGATGGGGACCAGGAGGGGAGGCAGGAGGACCAGAGAACAGGACCGGATCTGGGGGAAGACGGGCGTGAAGGGCAGGGAATGAGGGTCTTGGAAGTGGGCTGGGCTGAAGGGCTGGGGAGGCGGAAGGACACCAGCCTGCCGGAGGGGAAGCAGCTTCGGTAGGCGTTAGAGAGAAGGGGCCCGGGAGGAGGGGGCTGAGCAGGCTGCAGACTGACTGAGGCGGGCAAGGCCCGGAGGGCTGGGTCTTGTCCAGGGACAAGGCTGGGGAAGTTGGGTCACTCTGGGGGGACGCAGGATGAGGGTGTGGACTGAGCAGTAGAGACCAAAAGGATCTGGGAGGGGATAAGGGAAGCCGGGAGGGGGCATCTATCAGGCTTCCCCAACACCTAGGGCTGCACACCTACGTGCGTGTGTGCGTACACACACACACACACACACTCACCCCTTAGTCCACCGGGCACCCCAGGTCCAGCCCAGGATGCTGCCCTGGTTTCTGCTCCTCACCCAACCCCTGCCCTGGCCCCCCCCTCCTCTTGCAGCTCTGCCAGGAGGAGGCCTGACCCAGGGCTCTGTGCAAATCCTAGGGTTCACACAGCCTGGCTCCAGAGCTGCATCCTCAGCCTGGCAGGACGAACTCCCAGATTCCAGGGAGCTCCAGAGCCGGTGTTCCTCATCTACGCTCAGACACACCACCGATCCACCCCTCACACACAAGCAGCTCACAGAGACGCAGTCGTACCCACAATCACACATGCACCAGCAGCCAGGTGTTGGGATTCACACACAGAGACCCAGGCCCGCAGAGACTCGTGTGCACGGACAGCCCCCACACCCCTATAGTCAGATGCACGGAAGCACGGCCAGTACACGGGTGCACGCGTGTGCAGGTAAAGATTCGTGCATGTGAAAGCATGCACATTGTGCGCAGACGCCACATACATGAAAAGACCCTCAAACTTGCACTCCTGTCCCTAGAAACGCGTGTGCACAGCGCCAACACACACAGATGTATATGAACTCAACCCCCAGTGAAACAGGGGCCACGCAGGGAGCAGGGACCAGAGCAAGGGAGCTGCGGGGTGAGGGAGGGGACACATGGGGCCTGGGAGGTCTGGGAGCTGCGGCCCGAGGACACAGCTTCCTCTGGGTTGGGTGGGGAGAAGGCGGCAGTCTCTTTGCCCAGGGGGATTCTGAGGGGCCCACAGAGAGGGCCTGGGCACTGGGTGGTGCAGCCCCAACTCCGTGCTTCAACCCTCTTCTTTGAGGAGGATCCAGCACCCTCCAGAATGCCAGACTGGCAAACCCCAGATCTGCCTGGGGGGGACTTTGACCCGGCTCCCAGGCAGAGGGCAGACCGTTTTGGCCTGGGAGAGAGGCTGTGTCCGGGGAGGGGACGGCAGTTGGGGAAGAGGTGAGGTCACCAGGAGAGGATGAGGGGGATGTCTGTTAGGGGTGGGAGGGAGGCAGGCAGGCCTGGTGCCAGGGCCCGGCCACACCTATTTGATCAGCACAGCAGGGTGCCCCTGCCTGGGCACAGGTTACCCTCGCAGGTCCAAAGGTCCTGGGTGGAGACCTGGGGCCTGGGTTCCACGCAGGACAGCCAGGCGTCTGTGCGCTGGTGCAGGGCCAGGACTGGCTGGGGGAGACTGTGGGAACTCAGGGAGGGGACTCTTTTCCCAGTGGGGGTCCTGCAAAGGTGACAATGCCCCCAGGCTACCCAAGTGCCCCTGTGCCAGGTCCCTCACAGGGCTGGGGGCAGACCTGCCCCTGCAGGGATGCCCCCGAACCCTACCAGGCTCCAAGCCCCTTATCACTCTCTGATGTGGATTATCCACCAATTTGGGGTGATCTCCGAGGCATTCACATCCCAGCTGACATCCCCTGGCCACCCCGAATTCTCCAGCCTCACCACCGTGCGCTGTGTCCTCCGGGAATGTAAATCAATTTAAGTATTAGTCTCAGCGAAATGGAATGGGGGAAGGTGACGGCTCGGGAGGAAAAAAAAGAAATCGCATAATACCTTCCTCAGTCAAACAGGAAAGGCTTAAGAATTATCTGTGCTTCTCAGAGCAGGGGAGGGACCCATTTGGTCCCCCAGAACAGGCCGGCAGGTAGGCCTGGGAGGGACGCCTGCAGACATCTGGCCGATGAGGGAACTGAGGCACAGAGGGGTCCAGCGGTTGCTTCCCTGAGGGCCCTGAAAGACCGAGTGTCCGGTTTTCCCATTTGCAAGTGGGGAGATGAGCCCAGAGAGAGTCGCCGACTTCCCAGGGGTCACACCGTCCAGCAGCGCAAGAGGACAGAGAAAGCCCGGCCCTGGTGAGCCGAAGCGTTGGCCTCTCCAAGGGGACTCAGGCCCCGGCAGGAGGGGCCTAGCCGTGGACTTCCCTCCAGCCCCGTGAGACCTCCTGTGGGTCTGGAGCCTCCCGTGAGAGACCCTCTGTGTCCCCCCAGAGAAGGGGACAGGACATGGGGAAGAGGGGGACAGAGAGAGAGGCAGGGAGGGGATGGACAGAGGCCGGTCTGGAAGCAATTGGAACAAGCCGCCTTGGAATCTGGTCGCTCTTCCTGAATCCAATAGAATCGACTTTTGATTTATCTTTGGATTATCTGAGCCACCCTCCTTGGCTGATTGATCATGAATCAGCTGCAGATGTGATTGGGGATTCCCAGAGGGGAGGGAAGGGCTGGAAAGTGGGGGTCTGCAGGCCTCTGCCTCTAGAGTCGGGGTGTTCAGGGGAAGAAGTCCCAGCGGTCCCTGGGAGGGTGCAGGTCTGAGTTGCGTCTGGGCAGTGCTGGCCCAGGGGCCCTTTAGTTCCAAGACCCCCATCTGGGATGTGGGGTGGGGCGGGAGAGCCTACAGGTCCCTGTCCACAACCCCCCGCCCCAATCCCCAAACTCAGCCCACTGGTCTGGGGGAAACTGCAGCGCAGCCCCTCCCCCGCCCACCCGCCAGCAGGAGGAGAGAGCTCCTGACCCAGTTTTCTCGCCATTGCCGGGGAGGGAGGGAGGGAGGCGGGAAGGCTTCTTTGCCTGCCGCCCTGGCGTGGGGCCGGTTCGGCTCAAGGAAGGGAGATCCCCCTGCAGACGTTGCCTCCATCCCCTGGTCCCACCCGCCCCTCTGCCCCGGGGGGGATCCCAAGCCAGAGCTCAGAAGGCCCTCCCTGGCTTGCCAAGTCCTTTTTCCAGCTGGCCTCTGGAGCGCCCCTCAGCCGACACTGGATGGGGAGAGTGAGGGGAGGAAGAGGAAGAAAATCAGCGCATGAGAGCATCCGCACTCCCAACATTTCCTGAGGACACTTGTCTCCATCACTGAGGGGCAGGCGCAGAGCTATGCAAATCTCAGGCCGAAGGACAGTACCCACCCTCTCTTCAGGAAAGTTTCAGGAAGGCCCATTTTAACCCTCTGCGGCCTGCCTAAGTTAGCAGATCGGGTTGGTTGGAGTGGTTGCTGGCTGGGAGAGGTGGGTAGATAGAAGAGAAAGGGAAATGAAAGCTGTGAAACTCGGAGCCCCAAACTCCTTTCATCAGATAGATCAAAGGCAGCAGGGGCCCAGAGAGGTGAGGGGACTTACCCGAGGACACACAGCAGTTAGAGGCAGTGCTGGGATTCAAGCCCTGATTTCTTCCCAGTTGAGTGCATCTTTATCAGCTTAAAGTGAGTGATGCTCACTGCTCCTAGGTACCAAGAGAGAGGCAGGAGGGCCGGGGCTCGGGGAACAGGAGCCAACTTGGGTGAGGCATTGGGTCCAGGCGTGGCAGTTTACCGTTGGCCACCCTTATGTATCATTATGCACATTTTACAGATGAGGAAATTGAGGCTCAGTGAAGTGCAGGTCACCCGCTACCAAGTAGCTGTGAGAGGTGAGCCCAGCAGTGTCTGATTCTGAAAGCGGGTTTTTTCTCTACCCTGCTCTTGGTGCTTTGCAGGGTCCCCTTCGGGGGTCTGGCTTACACTTGCCTTTCGGGCCAGCACTCCTTTCTCTACCACTGTGACAACCCAGAGATTCTGCTCCGTGGGCTCAAGCTGCCGGGGCTGGTGGCTTTGTCTGTGGTGCTCTGGGTGCCAGCCCAGGAGTCACACCTGTGGAGCTCCAGGCACCGTCCTGATCTTCCAAGGCTCAGTGTTTTCATCTGGAAAATGGGCAGAGGAATGAGCACCTTTCTTCTTATACACATCTAGATGTGTATAAGAGACAGGCTCCTGACCCAGTTTTCTCGCCATTGCCGGGGAGGGAGGGAGGGAGGCGGGAAGGCTTCTTTGCCTGCCGCCCTGGCGTGGGGCCGGTTCGGCTCAAGGAAGGGAGATCCCCCTGCAGACGTTGCCTCCATCCCCTGGTCCCACCCGCCCCTCTGCCCCGGGGGGGATCCCAAGCCAGAGCTCAGAAGGCCCTCCCTGGCTTGCCAAGTCCTTTTTCCAGCTGGCCTCTGGAGCGCCCCTCAGCCGACACTGGATGGGGAGAGTGAGGGGAGGAAGAGGAAGAAAATCAGCGCATGAGAGCATCCGCACTCCCAACATTTCCTGAGGACACTTGTCTCCATCACTGAGGGGCAGGCGCAGAGCTATGCAAATCTCAGGCCGAAGGACAGTACCCACCCTCTCTTCAGGAAAGTTTCAGGAAGGCCCATTTTAACCCTCTGCGGCCTGCCTAAGTTAGCAGATCGGGTTGGTTGGAGTGGTTGCTGGCTGGGAGAGGTGGGTAGATAGAAGAGAAAGGGAAATGAAAGCTGTGAAACTCGGAGCCCCAAACTCCTTTCATCAGATAGATCAAAGGCAGCAGGGGCCCAGAGAGGTGAGGGGACTTACCCGAGGACACACAGCAGTTAGAGGCAGTGCTGGGATTCAAGCCCTGATTTCTTCCCAGTTGAGTGCATCTTTATCAGCTTAAAGTGAGTGATGCTCACTGCTCCTAGGTACCAAGAGAGAGGCAGGAGGGCCGGGGCTCGGGGAACAGGAGCCAACTTGGGTGAGGCATTGGGTCCAGGCGTGGCAGTTTACCGTTGGCCACCCTTATGTATCATTATGCACATTTTACAGATGAGGAAATTGAGGCTCAGTGAAGTGCAGGTCACCCGCTACCAAGTAGCTGTGAGAGGTGAGCCCAGCAGTGTCTGATTCTGAAAGCGGGTTTTTTCTCTACCCTGCTCTTGGTGCTTTGCAGGGTCCCCTTCGGGGGTCTGGCTTACACTTGCCTTTCGGGCCAGCACTCCTTTCTCTACCACTGTGACAACCCAGAGATTCTGCTCCGTGGGCTCAAGCTGCCGGGGCTGGTGGCTTTGTCTGTGGTGCTCTGGGTGCCAGCCCAGGAGTCACACCTGTGGAGCTCCAGGCACCGTCCTGATCTTCCAAGGCTCAGTGTTTTCATCTGGAAAATGGGCAGAGGAATGAGCACCTTTCAGTGTTGCCGTGTGGGCCACGGATGAGGCACTGCAAGCTCTCCTAGCAGAGCCCAGCACACCCTATGTGCTCCCCACGAGGCAGCGCTTCCTCCTCCCAAGCTCTCTACGCCCGTGTGTGCCACGGACCTGCTCAGTGCGAGGTGCCTTTTGGGGACCCTGGTGATGGGAAAGCTGGGTCCAGTCCTCTGGATGGAGGTTTGACTTACAGTGCAAACATCGGTGGTGCTTTGGATTGCCACCATGTCCTCCTGTGAGAGACCCAGGGTCAGGTCATCTTCACAGTCCCCTGTAAGGCAGGCATCACCATCACCCCATTTTACAGGGGAGGAAGTCGGGGCTCAGGGATGGAGGAAACTTGCTCAGGGACACACAGCTCCCAACTGGCAGAGCTGTGATTCAGATCCAGACCTCCCGGACCGCCAAGCCCAGGCATCCACATCTCACTGCACCCCCCAGGTGAGGCAGTCTAGCACTCGGGGCAGCTTGAGTCTTCCGGGAGGTGAGAAGCTTATATTTTGTGGTGGTGGAGGAAAGCTTCAGGAAAGAGCAAGAACTTGAACTAAGCCTTGAAGGCCAGGGAAGTGAAAAAGGACCCAGAAACCAGAGCTGGAGTGTTCGGGGCTGAGAGCAGACCCCAGTGTGGCCAGACCACCCTGGTCCTGGGGGACTGGGGAAGGGGGTGGCCAGGGATCTGATGCACTCTTGTCTTCTTTTCTGCAGTGAATTTGCTGGACACGTCCACCATCCACGGGGACTGGGGCTGGCTCACGTATCCGGCTCACGGGGTGAGTGATGGGCGGTGGGACCAGTGCTGTCCCTCTGTGAACAGAGGCTGTGATGCCCAGTTCTGATCGTCAGGCAGATCAAAAGGAAGCAGAGGCCATGAGAGGTGAAGGGACTTACCCAAGGACGCACAGCAGTCAGAGACAGAGCTGCTGACTTCTTAAATTTAGCGCATGCAGTCTTTTGGAATTCCAGAACCAAGTCCGGGGCCAGCTCCCCCTTCTTCTGGTCTGAGGCCTGGATGTGGTATCCTTACGTCTGTGTCCCAGGCCCATCTGGCCTCCATGGTGATGCTGGGCTCAGCATCCCTGTACTCACAGGCGACTTCCTTCCACCCTCCCAAGGAATTGGCATGGTCACCCCTAGCGTCCAGAGCCAAGGATGCACTGCCCAGTCCCCCCGATTCTCCTAAATCTCAGGGGGGCAGGGTGGTAAAGCAACGCAAGCCCATGAGCTTGGTGGGGTTGGGCCCCACCATCCACAAGCTGAGTGTCCTTGGGTCACCACTTCACCTCCCCGAGTCTCAGTTTCCCTATCTGTAGAATGGGATGAACACTGGCAACCTCGTGGGGTTTGCTGGGAGGCTGAAGGGAGATGACACGTGGTCTTGGCACCATGCCTGGCACAGGGTGGGCCTCCATTAAATGTATTATTATCATTATCATTGTCATTAGTGTGTATTATGGCTATCAGTTCAGTTCCGTCGCTCAGTCGTGTCCGACTCTTTGCAATCCCATGAATCGCAGCATGCCAGGCCTCCCTGTTCATTACCATCTCTCGGAGTTCACTCAGACTCACGTCCATCGAGTCAGTGATGCCATCCAGCCATCTCATCCTCGTTCGTCCCCTTCTCCTCCTGCCCCCAATCCCTCCCAGCATCAGAGTCTTTTCCAATGAGTCAACTCTTCGCATGAGGTGGCCAAAGTACTGGAGTTTCAGCTTTAGCCTCATTCCTTCCAAAGAAATCCCAGGGTTGGTCTCCTTCAGAATGGACTGGTTGGATCTCCTTGCAGTCCAAGGGACTCTCAAGAATCTCACATAAATCTCCTCCTATAAACATGATCAGAAACACACCCATCCCCACCATAGACACAAACACGTCTGGTACCCACAGCTTCTTCCATGAACGCTTCTGCTCCCTTGGCTCTGGAGACAGAGTGATAATAATATCAGTGATGAGAGTGACACTGAGCTGCTTTTTGAGTGTTTCTTTGCTTTGGGGTGAGACTGTAAGCTGGGCTGTCTGGGGGCTGTGGCCGGGGCCAGGGCGTCCCGGCTCCTCTCTCCCTGGGGGTCTGGCCCCAGGTGGCGGCAAGCTGAGTCTGTTGTCGTCCTCCCCGCCCAGGCTTCAGGGAGGTGAAGGGGCAGACCAGGGCCCCTGAGAGCCAGCAGGGACCCCTTCTGTGCCCTGCCTGAAGACAAAGGCTGGGCCCTGGGAGTGTCCCTTTACCCCCCAGGGCCTCAGCCTCTCCCCGCGAGGGGCTCTTCTGGTGTCCCCCGTGGCTGTCTCCCGGGGTGTTTGTGCGTGTGACGGGCTCTGGTGCAGGGAACCGGCTCTGCCAGTGGCGGGACTGACCCAAGAGCAGGTGACTGCCTGGCTGGGGGCTGGGGCAGCGTCTCGCCTGAGACTCAGCAGCTGGGCAGAGTGGACTTGAACCCCTGGTTGGCACTGGATGTCTCTGTCCCTCTGTCCCACTCAGAGCTTAGGACTTGGTCTTTAAGGTAACAAAAAGTAGGAAGGATTTTAAGCAGGGGTGGGTGGTGAGAAACATGACTGGACTTTGCTGGTGACGTAAGGTTCTTTTGTGTGCTGGATGCTGTGAAGAGTGGCTCGGGGCAGTCCCTGTTGGTCCACTGGTTAGGACTCCGTGTTTTCACTGCCAGAGGTGCAGGTTCAATAGCTGGTCGGGGAATAAAGCTCTTGCAAGCTCTATGGCACGGCCAAAGACAAGCAAGCAAAACCCCCTAAAAAAAGAGTGGTTCAGAGCTACTCGTTTCGCTTGAGAATTAGAACAGATAACTTATATTCACATAAAGCCAAGTCGCTCGGTTGTATCCGACTCTTTGCAACCCTGTGGACTATAGCCTACCAGGCTCCTCCATCCATGGGATTTTCCAGGCAAGAGTACTGGAGTGGGTTGCCGTTTCGTTCTCCAGAGGAGCTTCCCGACCCAGGGATCAAAACCAGGTCTCCCGCATTGCAGGCAGACACTTTACCGTCTGAACTACCAGGGAAGTCACATAGCTCGTAACCATTGTGGGCATTATCTCGTTTAATCACCACTACTAATCCTGCAGGTGGTACAGCCATCCCATTTCACAGATGAGGAAGCTGAGGCTCAGAGCAGTGAGAAAAATCTTTCCACCATCAGGCAGGTTTCAAGTGATGGATGCGAGCTCAGATCTCCCTGGGCCTGGAGCCCTCACTGAGTCCCTGTGTCACCTTGTGAAGGGCTGGGAACCGATCCTGCATTATTTACTGAAACAGGGACCACCTATCAGTACAGGGCCTGGAGATGGGGCTTGTCCAGAGGAGAGAGAAAGCCAGAGGAGATCTCTTTCCAAGCTCTGGATCTTAAACCTGTGGGAGGCTGGCTGGTGAAACGTGCAGGTGCCCACGTCCAGGGGGTCTGGGAAGGGGCCTGGGAATCTTTTGTTGAATAAGTTTGTAGCTGGGTGGAGGTTGATGGTCCCTGCGGTTCCATCCATTCTCTGATTCTGGAGTCTGTTAAGCACCCTGGGTACAAGGGTCATCCGTGACTGTCTTCAAGTTATCAGACCGTCAGGCAGGCCGCATAGCCTAAAGCCAGCGGTGCTGGGTCTATCAGCGTGACTCAGGCCAGTCCCTTTACCTCGCCTCCACCTCCTCGTTTATAACACAAGGATGATCACAGAACCTGCTCCCTGCAGTTGTCATCTGAGAGATGATGCAGGAAAAGGACATTGTACCAGCAAGAAACCAGACGCTCTGAGAGGTTAAGCGTCTCTACTAAGATCTGGGGAGTCCAGCCCCAGCATTCACACTTCTAACCAGGCTGCACCCCTCTCTTTGGACCCCTCCGTCCACGCACTGGGTCATGCTCCACCTCACCTGGTGAATTAACAGCCACTCGTGAATATTCCTTTTTATTGTCTCTTGATCCCCACCAGCCCCTGGAGTGATGAAAGGGGCAGGCGTTAGCTACCTCGGTTTACCTATGAGAAGTCCAAAGCTCAGAGAGGGAATGCGATCTGCACAGGGGTGCACAGCTGGTTTGCAGCTTTCGGTTCCTGGAAGGGGACAGAGTTCCATAGGAATAGTGGGGGCTGGTGGGGGTGGTATGTGCCAGGGGCCAGAGAGGCAGCTGGGGTGGGCGTGGCACCCGGCATGGAGTGGGGGTGCCCCAGGTAGAGAACAGGGCTGATTCTGTCCTTGTACCACCCGCCAGGAATTCGTGCCACTCTCTGTGTTTGTGGCAGCCCCCGAGGCTAAGCCAGGCCTTTGGCCCTGCTCGGGCGGCTGGAGCAGACTGGGATCAAGCTGATTAATTTATCCGGGTCCCTGGCAGGAAACAGACAGTGAGCAGCTGGCTGGCTCTTTGGTGCTCCATTAGTTGTGACAATGACTTTAACCCCAGATGTGACACAGTGCTGCCCAGAGCCCCGGCTGCAGAGTGGGGTGCGGCGTGGGGGTCCTTCTTGGGGTGGGGGGCGTGCAGGAGGCATGCAGTCTTTCAGGTGAGGCTGGCACGCCCTGGTCTGCTTCCCCAGGTGTCCCTGGAGACAGGCATGGGGGTGCTGGGATGATGGCAGTCCAGCATCGTGTCAGTCCCCTTCTGGGCCAGGCCCAAGCTAAGCACCGGGCAGTTTTCTTTTCCGTTCATCCTCTCAAGTCTCACTGAAGTGGGGCCTTTCTGAGCCCCTCTTACAGATAAGCGGGCTGGGGATTGAGACCATATAGCTGACCAAGATGAAGTCAGATCGAGGGGCTTTTGTCGGGCAGGGAAGACTCAGGATGCCCCAGATCCCCACTCTAGTGCTTGTGGGACAGCTCGGGACCCTGCCGGTTCTCAGAGCACAGTGAGGAGTGGTCTTTGCTTCCTCCCCGCTCCTCCCAAATTGTCCTCCCCTCCCCGACCCCTGCTTAAGCCACAGGGCCCCTAGTTCAGAGACAATAGCCACAGAGGCCCAAGAGAGATCACGGCCCTGCGTCTCTGGTGCACCCAGGACAGCGACCCCAGGGCCGGTCTCCTCCATCCGCCCTTGGCGCCCAGCCCCTCCTCAGAACCCTGAGGCGTCCACTGAACTCAGCCCGACAGCGACTACTCCCGGCCGATCAGCATTCTGCCGCTCAGGAAGCTGCGGCCCGGAGAGGAGTGGCCGTTTGCCCAAGGTCGCAGAGCCAGTGGAGACTGAACCCAGGCCTCTCGACTTCCGTTTCATTTCTCAACGCCGTGTCTTCGGCGTGGCTCTTCTGTGTCCAGACTGGGCTTGCTGAACATTGCTGGCCCTTGCCAGCCTCTGCTGGGGCCCTTCTCTCCCGCCCCTGCAGGAAGGTCCAGCCTCAGCCCTGCAGGAGGTTTTGCCACACCCTGAGTGCCCACACTCTCCACACTCTATCTGTGAGAATGTGAGGGGGCTTGCGGGGAGAGAGTAATTCTTTTTATTAGCTCAGTTCAGTCGCTCAGTCATGTCCGACTCTTTGCAACCCCAGGGACTGCAGCACGCCAGCCCTCCCTGTCCATCACCAACTCCCAGAGTTCACCCAAACTCACATCCATCGAGTCGGTGATGCCGTCCAGCCATCTCCTCCTCTGTCGGCCCCGTCTCCTCCTGCGGCAAGATACACTTGGCAGAGCATTTGCCGTCTTAGCTGCTTGTGAGCCTCCAGTTCAGTGGCATTGAGTCCATTCACCCTGTTATGTGACCGCCACCCCGTCCATCCCCAGAATGCTTTCATCTTCCCAGACTGAAAGTCTGTGCCCATTAAACTATAATAACTCTATGGCCCTCTTGCCTCAGCCCCTGGCAAGCACTGGTCTACTTGCTGTCTCTAGGAACCTGCTGTAAGTGCCTCGCACGAGTGGAAGCATACAGGATTGTCCTTTTGTGTCTGGTCTACTTCACGCAGCATAAGGCCTTCAAGGCTCCTCCGTGTTGTATGTAGTACGTGTCAGAATTTCCCGGTGCCCCACTGTATCAGTGCGCACATTTTGTTTGTCCATTTATCCGCTGGGGGACATTTGCGTTTCCACCTCTGGGCTGCGATAAGCACGGGTGTGCAAATCTCTGGTTCTGTCCCTGCTTTTGTTTCTTTCGGGTGCATACCCAGGACAGGAACTTGTGGTGATTCTACGGTTAATTTCTTGGTATTCGCTGTTTTCCACAGTGGCTGCACCAGTTAACATTCCCACTAGCAACGCACAGGGTTCCAGTTTCTCCACAGCCTCGCCAACCCTTGTTATTTTCAATTGCTTTGATAATGGCTAATGGGTGTGAAGTGATATCTCACTGTGGTTTTGATTTGAATTTCCCTAATGCTTCGGGACGCTAAGCATCTTTCCACGTGCTCTTTAGCCATCTGTGTATCTTCTTCAGAGAAAAGTCTATTCGAGTCCTTTGCCTGTTTTCTAATTAGGTCTGTCTGGTTCTTCGCTTTTCAGCTGTAGAAGTTCTTTATGGATTCTGGATACTAATCCCGTATCAGATACGTGGTTTGCAGGTGTATTCTTCCATTCTATGTGTTGCCTTTTCACTCTGTTGATTGTGTCAGTGATGGTCACTGGTTTACTTCTGAATCAGTGATGCCTGGCCAGCACCTGACGCAGAAGAGATCATACTCAGCTTTCCCGCATCCCTGTACCCCCTTACCCAGAGCAGCCCATGGTGGGGGCAGAGGGAACATCACACACAGCAAGGCAGAGGGATCCATCCATCAGACAGTCACTCAACAAGCACCAGATCAGGGGGTGCTGCTGAAGGATTTGAGGCCAGGGTACAACACAGCTTCACGCAATTAAAAAGATCTTTCTGGCAGCTGTGAAAACTGGACCAGTGGACTCACGGACTTCCCCACGCAAGTCAGCCCACTCTGGGAGTGACGGAGTAGCTGTGTAGAAACGAGGTCAGAGCTTTGTGGCTTTGGCCTCAGTTCCAGTCCTGGTTCCATCACTCGATAGCTGTGTGACCCTGGACACACGGCTCTAGGTCTGAATCCCTCGGTTCTGTGAAAAGGCAACAGATAACGCTTCCCCAGGATATCCCCGGTGGCTTAGCAGTAAAGAATCCGCCTGCAGTGCAGGAGACGGAAGAGACACAGGTTTGGCCCTGGGTCGGGAAGATCCCCTGGAGAAGGGAATGGCAACCCACTCCAGTGCTCTTGCCTGGCGGATCCCATGGACAGAGGAGCCTGGTGGGCTACAGTCCCCAGTGTCACAAAGGGTCGGACACGACTGAGCGACTAATGATGCTTCCCCATGGCCACGTGTGTAGGGTGCTTGGCCTCTTGATGGCTGACAGTCCGCTGGAGGCTGGAGAATGTTCAGTCTTCTTTCCCAGACCTCCCCTAGCACCGGGCGCGTGGCTTGTGGCAAGAGAGGGCCAGCCGCTGCCTCTCGCTTCAGCCGGCTGTGGTCTCTCTGCCCGCAGTGGGACTCCATCAACGAGGTGGACGAGTCTTTCCGGCCCATCCACACGTACCAGGTATGCAACGTCATGAGCCCCAACCAGAACAACTGGCTGCGGACCAGCTGGGTGCCCCGTGACGGCGCCCGGCGTGTCTACGCCGAGATCAAGTTCACCTTGCGGGACTGCAACAGTATGCCCGGGGTGCCGGGCACCTGCAAGGAGACCTTCAACCTCTACTACCTGGAGTCGGACCGCGACCTGGGCGCCAGCACGCAGGAGAGCCAGTTCCTCAAAATCGACACCATCGCGGCCGACGAGAGCTTCACAGGGGCCGACCTGGGCGTGCGGCGCCTCCGGCTCAACACGGAGGTGCGTGGCGTGGGGCCCCTCAGCAAGCGCGGCTTCTACCTGGCCTTCCAGGACATCGGCGCCTGCCTGGCCATCCTGTCCCTCCGCGTCTACTACAAGAAGTGCCCCACCATGGTGCGCAACCTGGCCGCCTTCTCGGAGGCGGTGACGGGGGCCGACTCTTCCTCGCTGGTGGAAGTGCGGGGCCAGTGCGTGCGGCACTCTGAGGAGCGGGACACGCCCAAGATGTACTGCAGCGCCGAGGGCGAGTGGCTGGTGCCCATCGGCAAGTGCGTGTGCAGCGCGGGCTACGAGGAGCGGCGGGACGCCTGCGTGGGTGAGCACGCCTCTGCGCGGGTGGGCTGACGGCTGGGCTCATACCGGCAGGGCTGACGGGGCAGGGAGGCGGGACTGGCAGGCAGGGTTGGCACATTGGCAGGTGTCTGGGTGGTGCTCACAGCACCTGGGAGGATGCATGAAGCCCTAGTGTTCCTGTGTCTCCAGGCCACCTGTGTGTGTCTTGCTGGGAGGAAAAAACACCACGGCCAGGTAGACCCTCCATGGGTGTTGTGGAGAGCTCCATCTCTGGGCACCTGTGTGATTGGGGTATACTAACTGGGTACATACCCATGTTAGGGAACAGTGATGGAACCTACCACAGCCGGCACTATTCTAAGCGCTTTTCACGTATGAACGCATTTAATCCCCAAAGCTACCCAGTGAAATAGGAGCTTTTATTATCCTGGCTTTAGAGATAAGGATGCTGAAGCCCAGAGAGGCAAAGTATCTTCCCCAAGGTCACACAGCTGGGAAGTCACAGAGCTGTGATCTGCATTCAGAAGTCTGGCTCCAGAGTCCAGACTCAGAACCACTGAACTGCCACCCTGTTCAGGAGGGGGTGTCGACTGGAATCTGGCCTCACGCGTGGCGTACAGGGGCATTGTGAAGATAGGTGGGCGGGTCAGCCAGGGTGTTTCCGGGTTACGTTGGGTGTGTCTGCCCGCGAGCAGGTGGAACTTAGCTAGAGATGTGGGGGAGGGGACAGCTGAGAGCACCTGGGTCTTGAAATAGCACCTGTTCCCACAGGTATTCTACTGGGGTTCCCATGTCACAGACCAGGAGCAGGGCCGAGTCCAGGCTGTGTGCATGTGTGTGTGTGTGAGTGTGTGGTCAGCAGACACGCATCTTGGATCGGTGCAGCCAGGCACCCCGACAGCCCAGGCACACCGGGAGGGCTGGTGAGCTCACACAGCTGGCGCCCCAGCTGTTACTGATCTTGGCCTGGCTGCCCTCTGCCGTCCCTTGATCTCCCCAGGGGCTGGGCACGTCGCAGGCCAGCCACTCAGCCCAGCCTGGTGAAGCCTGCCGTGGGGACCACTGGTTCTCCTGCAGAAGGAGATGTTCCTGGGCGGGGATCAGAGAGACCAGGGCCTGTCCCCCAGACGGCCTCGGGGAAGACTGGAATGGGGCCCTGAAAGACACTCAGAATATTCTCAAACCCCTTAGCTGCTGCTACACAGGCCCCGGGACCACACTTAAGAGGGACCCTCGGGCCTCTTAGCACCGTGCCTCTGTCCCAGCCAGCAGGAAGGCCCCTGGGTGCTCACAGGAGCAGGACACAGGCTGGCCATTTCAGGCGATGCTCAAGGTGGCTTCAGAGACCACCCCAGTCCACTTTAGGAGTTGTCTCGCCCCAGGAACTCTGGGACCAGATTCTTCCATCCAGCCACCAGGCCCTTTCTGGCCCTTCTCTGGGGCTGTCTGATTTCCTTGTACATGTGTGCTAAATCGCTTCCATTGGGTCCAACTCTTCGTGACCATATAGGCTCTAGCCTGCCAGGCTCCTCTGTCCATGGGGTTCTCCAGGCAAGAATACTGGAGTGGGTTGCCATGCCTTCCTCCAGGGGATCTTTCCGACCTAGGGATCGAACCAATGTCTTTCATATCTCCTGCATTAGCAGGTGGGTTCTTTACCACTAGTTCCATCTGTGAAACCCTTAAATCTTTTTTTACCCTGCTGACTGCTATAAGTTCACTCTCCTGGACCCTAAACTCCAAAGCACCTTCTGGGACGTTTTTCTGTTTCCAGATTGGTTCTACCTTCTGTGGCCTAGTTTGCCAGGCTCCCCAGGCCTCCAACCTCTCCCGGTTCCTTCACAGACATCCCTGTACTTCTCAACTTCCCACTGGGTAACAGTAGCAACAAACATTCCTATCGCCTTTATAGCTTCCAAGGGGATTCCTAGCACATCAGTTCATTGGCTTATTGTAGCAAGGCAGGTATTACAATTCCATTTTACAGATGGGGAAACTGAGGCCCAAGAGATCGTGTCCTGCTTAGGCACACAGCTGATGAGAGGTGGAACTGAGTCCTGAGTCAGGTCTGTCTTTCTCTGAGCTATGTGTAGGCTTTTCACCTATCCCTGGCCCATCCTGACTGCATTCCCCACTAGACTCAGTTCCCAACATCCCCTTATTCTGATGGGTGAA
Source organism: Cephalophus harveyi (assembly GCA_006410635.1). Lineage (NCBI taxonomy): Eukaryota > Metazoa > Chordata > Mammalia > Artiodactyla > Bovidae > Cephalophus > Cephalophus harveyi. The sequence goes on along the minus strand of SJYT01052827.1, from coordinate 56,370 downwards.
ATAGGAGCTTTTATTATCCTGGCTTTAGAGATAAGGATGCTGAAGCCCAGAGAGGCAAAGTAACTTCCCCAAGGTCACACAGCTGGGAAGTCACAGAGCTGTGATTTGTATTCAGAAGTCTGGCTCCAGAGTCCAGACTCAGAACCACTGAACTGCTACCCTAATAAAATCTCTTAGAGACAAGTTTTCAAGTGTTTGCTGTGTGCCAGGCACTTTAACGAACACTTCATACAGATCATGTCAGTAACTCATCCATGCATAGGGGATAGAGGCACAGCACATCCCTGTCTCCAGGGAGTTCACAGCTTCTCATCCGTACAATAGTCCTCAAAGCTAAATATTGTATCCCCATCTCACAGATGGGGAAAACTGAGTCCCCTCAACTTAAGTAATAGAGTAGGGATCTGATCCCATGTTTTCTCACTCCAGAGCCCTTAACAGCTTCCTCTGTCCACAAAGCCCTCTGAGAAGCCTTGCTTCCCACCTCCCTGGGGTAACATTAAAACAGTTAGTAACCAGGACTATAAAAGGTGTAATAGTCGGGTGGGCCAGCCTGTGGATACCTGCTCAAGGTCAGCTGTCTCCAGCCCTGGGTTGAGCCAGGGAGAACACCAGGCCGCTTGTTTGTCCAGCGTGCATCCTTGCCCTTCGAGGGAGACGGGTCCTCCTGACTTCGGGGTGGGGGCCTCACTCAGAGGTACTGCTCCAGCCTCCTTTTTGGGTGGAGATGGAAAGTGAAGCCCAGAGAGGGAATGCATCTTGCCCAAGGACCCACAGCATGTCAAGGGCAGGAGTCATGGTGAAAACCCCAAGGCTTGAGCAGCTGGACGTCCCCAGAGCTGGGAGAAGTCAAGGCCACTCCCATTTCCTGACGCTTCTGGCACGTTAATAAAAAATAATAAAGTAATGCCAAAGCAGGGTTAGGGAATTGCAGCCTGTTTTGATTTTTACATTTAAATCACAATACAACATAATTATGCCAGTTGCAAGATAATTACAGGTTTTATAAGAAAATATTAATTCGTCGTGCACTGCAGGCAGCGGGGTTTGGGGACAGGATGCCGGTTTTAAATCACGCAGGGAAAGACGTTTCTCACCCCTGTCGGTGGGCGAGTGCGGTGTCTGCTGACCTCCTTTGAAGCAGCAGCACAGGTGCAATGCTCGCCTATGGGAGCCCGGGCCAGCTGCCCTGCAGTGTCCCCACCCGCTCCTTGGTGGGCGGCCCGCGAACTGGGGGTGCTAGGGGCCTAAAAGGAGCTGGGCACAGACTGGGCATGCCTTCTGACCTGCGTGAGACGACCTCAAAGCTGCAGCCCCGTACCCAGCCTGAGCGGGACCGCCGGAGACCCGTGGGGCCCTGCCCTTCTCCATTAGGCAGTTCTCTCTGAGCAAACAGGGCTGGGTGAGGGGGTCCCGGCCTCCCTCCACCTTCTCTCTAGCGACAGGAGAAGGGACCCGGAGCTTGAGGGCTGCGGCAGCGGCCAGGCCTATGGCGACAGCCGTCAGGCTGCTGTCTTGGTGATCTCACCCTTGTGGCTCCCCTTAGAGTGGCCCGGCAGCCATCAATTTTACAGAGATGACAGTAAAGCCCAGGAGAGGGGACCAGCCCAATCAGGTGGCTTTTTAGAAGCCTTCCTGAGACCGCGTTTGGGCCTTGGGGACCCACGGAAGCACGTCAGAGCCGGGCGGAGCTAGTGCAGTTTGCCAGTGGGGAAAAGGGCCCAGAGAGGCCAAGTGACCGTCCCGAGAGCCCACAGCTAGCAGTAGTTGATTGAATCCCAAATCTCCCAAGCGCCTGACCAGACAACTCCCCACACCACCCAGTTCCTGACCCACTGACCTTCCCCCGGCCACCCACGTGGCTGCGCCCCCCTACCCCGAATCCAGAGTGGAGGGGCCTCTCAGAACACTGCCCAACGCAGCAGCCGCCCAGAGTCCCAAGTCCCTAGCACTGTCCTTTCTGCCACCTGGACGCAGGGTATAAGCCACCCTCTGCGGCCCTAATCATCTTTCTATAAATATCAGAGCATCTCATTTCGAAGGGGCAGCCTGAACAACGAGCTCCTTTGCCTTCCTGACTGTGTTTAAAATCTGATTTAGAATTAATTTCCTTTGGTCGGCCACCGGCAGACACCTTATTTGTCAAATCTCAAGCTCTTCGCGGGGGAGAGGAGAGAGGTGGCCGGGGCCCCCGGCAGCTGCCGGCCTGACAGGCGGCCTGGGCAAGGTGCCCTCGGCAGGGGCGGGAGCCCCTCCTGGCCCGCGGCCGACACCGGGCACCGCAGACGCCGGAAGCTCCCTGGGTCGGCGGGCCCCAGCCCAGAGCCGCTCCATCTGTCTCGGCCATTAATTCCCGGCTCTGCCTCCAGGTCTCCGGGCTCCCCGAGGCCTGGTGATTAGTATTCTTATTAAAGATTATTTTATTTTCATTGAGCGGATTAATCTAGCCTTGACACTTTATAGCCATATGGGTATTAGCCGAGCGTGAGAGAACCACCCCCCGGTGGACTGGCGGGATGGCGGAGCTGCCTCTAAGCCGAGGCCGGGTGTTGAGAGGCTGGTGGGGGAAAGGCTCGGCTCCTCCGGAGGCTCCCCCTCAACCCAGGTTTGCATCCTGGCTCAGCTGGCAGCCTGGGGCGAGGCCCTCAAGCTCCCCCGAGCTTCTGTTTCCTCTCTGCCAAACAGGTGTATTCACACCCACTAAGGAGAGGGGTAGTAACAAGTGCCGGGCACTGTGCTGGCGTGAATTCACGTGTATTCACTCCTGTCATTCTCACAACGGCCCTCGGAGGTGGGAGCTATTCTTATCCCCGTGTTCCAGATGGAGACACTGAGGCCCAGCAACTTGCCCAGGGTCACTTAGCCTCGGGGAGGGAGGGGACTGAATGAGCAAAGGACCCCGCCAGGCAGCCTGCTCCGGAGTTTCTGCTCCTGACGGAGGACCCGCTGAACTCTGAATGGTCCGGGACTCCAAACACAAAGGCTGTCCTGGGCGCTTCCTCAGTGCCACGTGTCACACAGAGATGCCACACCGCACGTGGACTGGTCTGCCCCTCACTGCTCAGAAAGCTCCCTGAAAGCAGCGTTAGCTCTTGATGGTCTCCAATCCATCGCAGAAGCTCGGTGAATGTGGGTGAAGGAGCAGACGAGATACAGAATAAGCAGGCAGTTCCCACGACGTTAATCGATGTGGATCCGATGATTCCAGTGTGATAGAACGTCATTTAGCTCACCAACAGATTGGATAAATATTTGCTGGCGAAGTATAAAGCCTGTTTCCTCTGCCTGCTTCCTGGGCTCAGAAGGACGCTCTTGGGCTGTGCCCCAGAACTGGGCCTCCTGGGGGGCTCCCAGGAAGAGGGAGCAAGGTCACATGATGTCAGCTCGGAGCGCCCCCACAACTCCAAGCACCTGGCCCCAGTCAGGGGCCTCCCCAGGGGCCAGGGAAGAGGTCTCAGAACTGAATCACGTTCGTCCCGACTCCCCAGCCTTCTGGCTTCACAGTCTCTTGAGTCTGGGAAGCAACTTAAGGACATCATCATGTCCCCTGATTGCAAGTTTCCTCCCAAGTTTGTAGAATTTTACAAATTAACTGGAGTTTAGCTATTATAATCAAGAGATACAATCAAATCAAATGAAGCTTCTCTCAAGCCCCGAGTTTTCCCAAACACGACTAGGCAGAGACAGAGCCCAGTGTTTCCTGGTGGTCCCTGTTTCAAAGCATTCAGGTCCACAGGTGGAGCTGGGAGCTGCCTGACGGGGTGGCATTTGGTCCTCTTGAACTCCTGGGGTCTGTCTCTGCTCAGAGCAGATAATGGAAGGATTAGCTCACTTTGAAAACTCCCACCAGTGTTGACAGCTCTGCTGGGCCAGACCCTAGGAACTCTGAGATGAATAAGGCCCTACTCAGAGAGATCATCTGCCCTCAAGGAGAGAGTGTCAGCTACACAGATGAAAAACACACAGCCACAGTGTTGCAGGTGGTGAGACCAAGCCGGGATGCAGAGAGAGAGAGGGGAACGGTCGCGTCTGTGTGTGTGTGTGTGCGTGTGTGTGTGTGTGTGTGGAGGTGTCCAGAAAGGCGGCATCAAACGCACAGTGAAAAGGAATTTGAAAGAATTTGACAGGGAGATGAAGGAGAATGGGTACAGTGCGTGCAAAGGCCCTGAGGCACGGAGTACGGAGATTGGCCGGTCCTCTAGTTGGACCTGAGAAAGAGGGGCGTGAGATGTGGCACTGATGGGGCTTCCAGGGAGCTTTGAATGCTGGGCTTTATTGTCCAGGCCACGGGGAGCCTGTGAGGGTTTGGATCGGTAGTGTCACTCGAGAGCCCCCCAACATGCTCATTTGCCCTCCCTGTACAGCTGACCCGTTCTCTGGGCAGGTCGCCCCGCCCACCATTTACCGTCTGCCACATCCTCGGCTTTTATTTTCTTCTGGAAGTGATCACAGCTGCTTTTACTGAGTCTTCCCCACCTTGAAAAAGGCCAGCTTCTTGAGGGCAGAGACCATGCGGACCTTGTTCAAGACTGTGTCTCTGGCACCCAGCTCAGAGCCTGGTGTAGACGAGGTGCTCCTGGAAACGGGCAGAAGGAATGGGTGGGCTGGGGCTGGGGCAGCAGGCCTGGGGGCTGCTTGGCCCTCAGGGCAGAGACGCGTGGCGGGTGAGGCAGAGGGCGGAGAGAGGGTCAGATGCGAGACGCGTCCGTCCTGGCCACGGTGACTGTGACGTGGGTTCTGGGGGCGTCAGGAGCCCGCAATTCCCGGACAGTTGGCATCGCTCCGGGCACTTGTAAGACACAGCTTCCCAGGCCACACCCCTCGCTCTCCTAACTCGGTGACTGTGATGGGGCCAGGGTCCGCATTTTCGTAGGGATGCCTCCGTGACTGTCCACGTCTGGGGGCCTCTGGTCTCATCACTCATCTTTTTCGGCCAGGTCTCTCGCCCACCCCCTTTCCCTGGCTGGCTTTCTCGTCCCCCCCCCACCACGCAGGACCAATTCCTGGGGTTTTTTGGCCCCCCTTGGATTCTTCCCTGATGGCTCAGACGGTAAAGCGTCTGCCCGCAATGCGGCAGACCGGGGTTCAGTCCCTGGGTTGGGAAGGTCTCCTGGAGAAGGGAAGGTCTCCTGGAGAAGGAAATGGCAACCCACTCCAGGATTCTTGCCTGGTCCATACACTCACACCACACACACACACACACTCATATACCATACACTCTACACACCACACCACACCACACACATACACACACACACACTCATATACCATACACTCACACCACACCACAAACACACACACACACTCATATACCATACACTCACACCAGACACACACATACACACCAGGTGTACTCATATACCATACACTCACACTACACACACACACATACACACCAGGTGTACTCATATACCATACACTCACACCACACACACACACACACATATACCATACACTCACACCACACACACACACACACACATATACCATACACTCTACACACCACACCACACCACACACATACACACACACACACTCATATACCATACACTCACACCACACCTCATCCCTGTACTTCTCAACTTCCCACTGGGTAACAGTAGCAACAAACATTCCTATCGCCTTTATAGCTTCCAAGGGGATTCCTAGCACATCAGTTCATTGGCTTATTGTAGCAAGGCAGGTATTACAATTCCATTTTACAGATGGGGAAACTGAGGCCCAAGAGATCGTGTCCTGCTTAGGCACACAGCTGATGAGAGGTGGAACTGAGTCCTGAGTCAGGTCTGTCTTTCTCTGAGCTATGTGTAGGCTTTTCACCTATCCCTGGCCCATCCTGACTGCATTCCCCACTAGACTCAGTTCCCAACATCCCCTTATTCTGATGGGTGAAATAGGAGCTTTTATTATCCTGGCTTTAGAGATAAGGATGCTGAAGCCCAGAGAGGCAAAGTAACTTCCCCAAGGTCACACAGCTGGGAAGTCACAGAGCTGTGATTTGTATTCAGAAGTCTGGCTCCAGAGTCCAGACTCAGAACCACTGAACTGCTACCCTAATAAAATCTCTTAGAGACAAGTTTTCAAGTGTTTGCTGTGTGCCAGGCACTTTAACGAACACTTCATACAGATCATGTCAGTAACTCATCCATGCATAGGGGATAGAGGCACAGCACATCCCTGTCTCCAGGGAGTTCACAGCTTCTCATCCGTACAATAGTCCTCAAAGCTAAATATTGTATCCCCATCTCACAGATGGGGAAAACTGAGTCCCCTCAACTTAAGTAATAGAGTAGGGATCTGATCCCATGTTTTCTCACTCCAGAGCCCTTAACAGCTTCCTCTGTCCACAAAGCCCTCTGAGAAGCCTTGCTTCCCACCTCCCTGGGGTAACATTAAAACAGTTAGTAACCAGGACTATAAAAGGTGTAATAGTCGGGTGGGCCAGCCTGTGGATACCTGCTCAAGGTCAGCTGTCTCCAGCCCTGGGTTGAGCCAGGGAGAACACCAGGCCGCTTGTTTGTCCAGCGTGCATCCTTGCCCTTCGAGGGAGACGGGTCCTCCTGACTTCGGGGTGGGGGCCTCACTCAGAGGTACTGCTCCAGCCTCCTTTTTGGGTGGAGATGGAAAGTGAAGCCCAGAGAGGGAATGCATCTTGCCCAAGGACCCACAGCATGTCAAGGGCAGGAGTCATGGTGAAAACCCCAAGGCTTGAGCAGCTGGACGTCCCCAGAGCTGGGAGAAGTCAAGGCCACTCCCATTTCCTGACGCTTCTGGCACGTTAATAAAAAATAATAAAGTAATGCCAAAGCAGGGTTAGGGAATTGCAGCCTGTTTTGATTTTTACATTTAAATCACAATACAACATAATTATGCCAGTTGCAAGATAATTACAGGTTTTATAAGAAAATATTAATTCGTCGTGCACTGCAGGCAGCGGGGTTTGGGGACAGGATGCCGGTTTTAAATCACGCAGGGAAAGACGTTTCTCACCCCTGTCGGTGGGCGAGTGCGGTGTCTGCTGACCTCCTTTGAAGCAGCAGCACAGGTGCAATGCTCGCCTATGGGAGCCCGGGCCAGCTGCCCTGCAGTGTCCCCACCCGCTCCTTGGTGGGCGGCCCGCGAACTGGGGGTGCTAGGGGCCTAAAAGGAGCTGGGCACAGACTGGGCATGCCTTCTGACCTGCGTGAGACGACCTCAAAGCTGCAGCCCCGTACCCAGCCTGAGCGGGACCGCCGGAGACCCGTGGGGCCCTGCCCTTCTCCATTAGGCAGTTCTCTCTGCGCAAACAGGGCTGGGTGAGGGGGTCCCGGCCTCCCTCCACCTTCTCTCTAGCGACAGGAGAAGGGACCCGGAGCTTGAGGGCTGCGGCAGCGGCCAGGCCTATGGCGACAGCCGTCAGGCTGCTGTCTTGGTGATCTCACCCCTGTGGCTCCCCTTAGAGTGGCCCGGCAGCCATCAATTTTACAGAGATGACAGTAAAGCCCAGGAGAGGGGACCAGCCCAATCAGGTGGCTTTTTAGAAGCCTTCCTGAGACCGCGTTTGGGCCTTGGGGACCCACGGAAGCACGTCAGAGCCGGGCGGAGCTAGTGCAGTTTGCCAGTGGGGAAAAGGGCCCAGAGAGGCCAAGTGACCGTCCCGAGAGCCCACAGCTAGCAGTAGTTGATTGAATCCCAAATCTCCCAAGCGCCTGACCAGACAACTCCCCACACCACCCAGTTCCTGACCCACTGACCTTCCCCCGGCCACCCACGTGGCTGCGCCCCCCTACCCCGAATCCAGAGTGGAAGGGCCTCTCAGAACACTGCCCAACGCAGCAGCCGCCCAGAGTCCCAAGTCCCTAGCACTGTCCTTTCTGCCACCTGGACACAGGGTATAAGCCACCCTCTGCGGCCCTAATCATCTTTCTATAAATATCAGAGCATCTCATTTCGAAGGGGCAGCCTGAACAACGAGCTCCTTTGCCTTCCTGACTGTGTTTAAAATCTGATTTAGAATTAATTTCCTTTGGTCGGCCACCGGCAGACACCTTATTTGTCAAATCTCAAGCTCTTCGCGGGGGAGAGGAGAGAGGTGGCCGGGGCCCCCGGCAGCTGCCGGCCTGACAGGCGGCCTGGGCAAGGTGCCCTCGGCAGGGGCGGGAGCCCCTCCTGGCCCGCGGCCGACACCGGGCACCGCAGACGCCGGAAGCTCCCTGGATCGGCGGGCCCCAGCCCAGAGCCGCTCCATCTGTCTCGGCCATTAATTCCCGGCTCTGCCTCCAGGTCTCCGGGCTCCCCGAGGCCTGGTGATTAGTATTCTTATTAAAGATTATTTTATTTTCATTGAGCGGATTAATCTAGCCTTGACACTTTATAGCCATATGGGTATTAGCCGAGCGTGAGAGAACCACCCCCCGGTGGACTGGCGGGATGGCGGAGCTGCCTCTAAGCCGAGGCCGGGTGTTGAGAGGCTGGTGGGGGAAAGGCTCGGCTCCTCCGGAGGCTCCCCCTCAACCCAGGTTTGCATCCTGGCTCAGCTGGCAGCCTGGGGCGAGGCCCTCAAGCTCCCCCGAGCTTCTGTTTCCTCTCTGCCAAACAGGTGTATTCACACCCACTAAGGAGAGGGGTAGTAACAAGTGCCGGGCACTGTGCTGGCGTGAATTCACGTGTATTCACTCCTGTCATTCTCACAACGGCCCTCGGAGGTGGGAGCTATTCTTATCCCCGTGTTCCAGATGGAGACACTGAGGCCCAGCAACTTGCCCAGGGTCACTTAGCCTCGGGGAGGGAGGGGACTGAATGAGCAAAGGACCCCGCCAGGCAGCCTGCTCCGGAGTTTCTGCTCCTGACGGAGGACCCGCTGAACTCTGAATGGTCCGGGACTCCAAACACAAAGGCTGTCCTGGGCGCTTCCTCAGTGCCACGTGTCACACAGAGATGCCACACCGCACGTGGACTGGTCTGCCCCTCACTGCTCAGAAAGCTCCCTGAAAGCAGCGTTAGCTCTTGATGGTCTCCAATCCATCGCAGAAGCTCGGTGAATGTGGGTGAAGGAGCAGACGAGATACAGAATAAGCAGGCAGTTCCCACGACGTTAATCGATGTGGATCCGATGATTCCAGTGTGATAGAACGTCATTTAGCTCACCAACAGATTGGATAAATATTTGCTGGCGAAGTATAAAGCCTGTTTCCTCTGCCTGCTTCCTGGGCTCAGAAGGACGCTCTTGGGCTGTGCCCCAGAACTGGGCCTCCTGGGGGGCTCCCAGGAAGAGGGAGCAAGGTCACATGATGTCAGCTCGGAGCGCCCCCACAACTCCAAGCACCTGGCCCCAGTCAGGGGCCTCCCCAGGGGCCAGGGAAGAGGTCTCAGAACTGAATCACGTTCGTCCCGACTCCCCAGCCTTCTGGCTTCACAGTCTCTTGAGTCTGGGAAGCAACTTAAGGACATCATCATGTCCCCTGATTGCAAGTTTCCTCCCAAGTTTGTAGAATTTTACAAATTAACTGGAGTTTAGCTATTATAATCAAGAGATACAATCAAATCAAATGAAGCTTCTCTCAAGCCCCGAGTTTTCCCAAACACGACTAGGCAGAGACAGAGCCCAGTGTTTCCTGGTGGTCCCTGTTTCAAAGCATTCAGGTCCACAGGTGGAGCTGGGAGCTGCCTGACGGGGTGGCATTTGGTCCTCTTGAACTCCTGGGGTCTGTCTCTGCTCAGAGCAGATAATGGAAGGATTAGCTCACTTTGAAAACTCCCACCAGTGTTGACAGCTCTGCTGGGCCAGACCCTAGGAACTCTGAGATGAATAAGGCCCTACTCAGAGAGATCATCTGCCCTCAAGGAGAGAGTGTCAGCTACACAGATGAAAAACACACAGCCACAGTGTTGCAGGTGGTGAGACCAAGCCGGGATGCAGAGAGAGAGAGGGGAACGGTCGCGTCTGTGTGTGTGTGTGTGCGTGTGTGTGTGTGTGTGTGGAGGTGTCCAGAAAGGCGGCATCAAACGCACAGTGAAAAGGAATTTGAAAGAATTTGACAGGGAGATGAAGGAGAATGGGTACAGTGCGTGCAAAGGCCCTGAGGCACGGAGTACGGAGATTGGCCGGTCCTCTAGTTGGACCTGAGAAAGAGGGGCGTGAGATGTGGCACTGATGGGGCTTCCAGGGAGCTTTGAATGCTGGGCTTTATTGTCCAGGCCACGGGGAGCCTGTGAGGGTTTGGATCGGTAGTGTCACTCGAGAGCCCCCCAACATGCTCATTTGCCCTCCCTGTACAGCTGACCCGTTCTCTGGGCAGGTCGCCCCGCCCACCATTTACCGTCTGCCACATCCTCGGCTTTTATTTTCTTCTGGAAGTGATCACAGCTGCTTTTACTGAGTCTTCCCCACCTTGAAAAAGGCCAGCTTCTTGAGGGCAGAGACCATGCGGACCTTGTTCAAGACTGTGTCTCTGGCACCCAGCTCAGAGCCTGGTGTAGACGAGGTGCTCCTGGAAACGGGCAGAAGGAATGGGTGGGCTGGGGCTGGGGCAGCAGGCCTGGGGGCTGCTTGGCCCTCAGGGCAGAGACGCGTGGCGGGTGAGGCAGAGGGCGGAGAGAGGGTCAGATGCGAGACGCGTCCGTCCTGGCCACGGTGACTGTGACGTGGGTTCTGGGGGCGTCAGGAGCCCGCAATTCCCGGACAGTTGGCATCGCTCCGGGCACTTGTAAGACACAGCTTCCCAGGCCACACCCCTCGCTCTCCTAACTCGGTGACTGTGATGGGGCCAGGGTCCGCATTTTCGTAGGGATGCCTCCGTGACTGTCCACGTCTGGGGGCCTCTGGTCTCATCACTCATCTTTTTCGGCCAGGTCTCTCGCCCACCCCCTTTCCCTGGCTGGCTTTCTCGTCCCCCCCCCACCACGCAGGACCAATTCCTGGGGTTTTTTGGCCCCCCTTGGATTCTTCCCTGATGGCTCAGACGGTAAAGCGTCTGCCCGCAATGCGGCAGACCGGGGTTCAGTCCCTGGGTTGGGAAGGTCTCCTGGAGAAGGGAAGGTCTCCTGGAGAAGGAAATGGCAACCCACTCCAGGATTCTTGCCTGGAAAATCCCATGGACGGAGGAGCCTGGTAGGCTACAGTCCATGGGGTTGCAAAGAATCAGACACAACTGAGTGACTTCAGCTTTCTTTCACTTCCTTTGGATTCTTAGCCGCGACCCCTGCCCCCGAGGCTGGTGGTGCCCTGTGAGGGACAAAGCCTGGGAGCCTGGGCGGGAGGGGTCGTTGGAGATGAGGGGCGCTCAGAGAGGTTTCTTCCTGAGCCACCTGGGCTGGTTCTCAGGTGTCAGGGTCCCAGCCTCCGCTCTGCCCCTGCCTTGCCGGCAGCCCTGTGTAAGTCACCGACCGCCTCTGAGCCTCAGTCCCTGCACCCGCAGATGAGGATAGGAAAGGGGTGATGCTGGAGCCCTGGGCCTGAGCGCCCCCTCCCTGAGGCCCGTCAGCGGGCCCGACTGGCTCACCCGAGGCCACCTTCTCCTCCACAGCCTGTGAGCTGGGTTTCTACAAGTCGGCCCCCGGGGACCAGCTCTGCGCCCGCTGCCCCCCCCACAGCCACTCTGCGGCCCCTGCCGCCCAGGCCTGCCGCTGCGACCTCAGCTACTACCGGGCGGCGCTGGACCCGCCGTCCGCCGCCTGCACCCGTGAGTACCGCCCCGCGGCCCCAGAGACCAGGACCCCGTGTCTCCAGGGAGCCAGGTCTCTGCGGGTGAGGCAGGGACAGGTGACTCTCTGGGGCCAGGGATCGGTCTGGGCCTGGGGGTGACTCCGACCCTTCCACCATGCCCTTGACCTCTCTGGGCCCCCAGCTTCTTGTCATCGGTCACCTGCCATCTCTCCAGGGAAATCTTGCCTTTCCTCCCCCGGTCTGTCCTCTCTGCTCTGAAGGGCAGAACAAGAGCTGGACCCCTGCCTTTCCAGCACTGGGTGACCATGGCATCTTCTGGCCCCGTGTCCCGGGGGCGGGGTGGGCGAGCGGTGTGGAGGGGGTTGCCCCTGAGGCAAGGCGAGTATGAGAAGATGCCCCCACCAGTGACGCCCTGGATGCGCTGGCAGGAGCTCCTGAGTCCTGGGAGCTGCTGTTGTGTGGGGGACAGAAGATGCCTGCGCAGAGCGTGAGCTGATCAAGTGCTTGTGCCCCCGGGTGTACAGTGCACACACGTGTGTGCATCTGCGTACCTGCAGTGGCCTCCCGAGTCCCTGTGGGGCTCTGCAAGCTCGGCGTGTGCACACCTGGCCAGCCAGGGAGACGTGTGCCTGGAGAGCGTGTGCGCATGCCCGTACCTGGGGCACTCCAGGGGACCTGGACCCCGGGCCCGCGGGGCTGCGTGGCTGTCAGTGTTTCTGCCGATGCCGCTCCTCACTGGCCTCCTGGTCTCCTCTGCCCTCACCCGGAGGGGCCTGTCACCCCCGGCCCAGCTGGGAGGAGCTGCAGCCAGCTCAGCCCCACCCGCCTTCGCCTGCCCTGGGCTCTTGGGATGGCGTGAGGGGGGCCTGACGCGGCGCTGAGGAGCTTTGCCCTAGAATTTACCCCCCAGCGTGCTCTCCATGTTCCCTGCCCTCGCCTCCATCGCCACTCAGCCCCAGGCCCCCTGCAGAGGCCGGTGAGGGCCCCGGTGTGCTCAGGTATCATGTGCACACACACACACACACACACTCATATACCATACACTCACACCACACACACACACACACCAGGTGTACTCATAGACCACACACCCACACACCATACCACACACACACATACACACCAGGTGTACTCATATACCACACACCCATACACCACACCACACACACACACTCATATACCATACACCCACACCACACACACACACACTCATATACCTTCCAGGCAAGAATACTTGAATGGGTCGCCATGCCCTCCTCCAGGGGATCTTCCCAACCCGGGGATCGAACCCATGTCTCTTACATCTCCTGCATTGGCAGGCAGGTTCTTTGCCACTGGCGCCACCTGGGAAGCTCTCCTGTAAGTGGGAGTGATCCAGAAAGCCCCGAGGTAGACCAGCATGACCATCCAAGGCCTGGGTTCCAGAACTTTCCCCCCTGCCTCTGTTTCCTCCCTGATGCAGTAGGAATAATCATACCTGCGCGATTACTGTCATGAGGCTTAAGTGAAGGAAATAAAAATGCTGAGCCCAGCACCTGGCCCATGGTACGTGCTCAATAAATGTCATTAAAAAATAAAGTCACTCTGACTGCCATTTTCCAGAGCAGCAGCCACTGCTGTCCCTGGGGTGGTTGTGACCACACCGGTTTGGACAACAGCCATTTAGCTCTCTGTTTCTAGCCAGTCGCTGGGCTGAATATAGCCCCTTTCTTTCCCGATCCTGGTGGGTCCTGCCTGTCAAGCGGCAGCCTGACCCGAGAGCCCTCTGCGGCTGCTTTCCCGTTAACAGGCCCCTGGCACGCGCCCTGTGGCTCCTCACCTCCCCCCCCACTTTCGTGTCCTCCAACACCACGTAGGCCTGGCCCAACAACTCTGTTCCCACTGTGTTACTAAGGAGGACACTGAGGCCCAGAGCCACCCAGGGTCTTTGCATAGGAGTGGTCGACTCAGGATTTGAACCCACTTCTATCTTGCTCCCAAGTGAAACAGGCTTCCCAGCCCAGAGCCCAGGGTACCCCCCTCCCAGAGGCCAAGGCTTCATCCTCCCAAGAGACCCTCATTCCTCTGGCGTCTGTGGAGCACCCCTCAGATGCCAGGCTCTCCGCTCGATGCTGATGACTCGGAAAGGATTAGGCTGCCCCTGCCCGCGTGTCTCTGGGGCGGCCGAGGCAGGTGACCAGCTAGTTGGGGGTGAAGGAGAACCCAGAGTTACTCACACGGCTCAGGGGCTCCATTGTTAAAAAGAACAGCCTCCCAAGAACCCACACGCCCTTCCAGCCACCAGACTATTTCTTTTCACGTGGAAGCTTCCTGAAAAGAACTGTCATGCTCACACACCTGTGCCCTCTCCTCCGCGGACACCTTTGGGCACCTCCAGTCAGACACCTTTGCTCACCTGTCCCTAGAAATTCAGCTTGCAGGGGGCACTCCCTCCCCTGCTCTCTTGCTTTCCATGCCCAGGCCCACCTCCCATTTTCCATCCACCTGTCTGGCCTGTCCTCCATCTCTACCAGCCCCTCTTTTCTCAGTTCAGTTCAGTCACTCAGTTGTGTCCAGCTCTTTGCGACCCCATGGACTGTAGGACGCCAGGCCTCCCTGTCCATCATCAACTCCCAGAGTTTACTTAAACTCATGTCCATCGAGTCGGTGATGCCACCCAACTATCTCATCCTCTGTCGTCCCCTTCTCCTCCTGACTTCAATCTTTCCCAGCATCAGAGTCTTTTCAAATGTCAGTTATCCCCATCAGGTGGCCAAAGTATTGGAGTTTCAGCTTCGGCATCAGTCCTTCCAATGAATATTCAGGACTGATTTCCTTTAGGATGGACTGGTTGGATCTCCTTGCAGTCCAATGGACTCTCAAGAGCCTCCTCCAATACCACAGTTCAAAAGCATTGCCTCTTCGGCGCTCAGCTTCCTTCATAGTCCAACTCTCACATCCATACATGGCTACTGGAAAAACGATAGCTTTGTCTAGACAGACCTTTGTTGGCAAAGTAATGTCTCTGCTTTTTAATATGCTGTCTAGGTTGGTCATAGCTTTTCTTTGGAGGAGCAAGCGTCTTTTAATTTCATGGCCAACAGCTCTTCTCTAACAACTTCCAAAAGCTAGAGGACCCCCGGCTGGTCCAGGACCCTCCTCTCTTTCCTACTCAGCCCCATCTCTCCTGAGTGAGGACTTCTTATCAGGGGTCCTCCAGCCTTTGAAGGGTGAGCAGCGGGGAAACAGGAAGGCTGTGGCCGGAGGGGGCAGGGGGGACGAGGTTACAGCTCCGAGAGTGGTCCCCTCCATTTGGCTGTGGCCGGGTTGACCTCTGACATTCCCGTCAGGCTCACGTCAGAGGCATTTGCCCAGAATGCACGAGGTGGGGAGGAAGTGGGAGGATGAGGGAATGAGCCAGGGGGTGAAAGGGTGATCTAGTGTGGCAGCCAGGGTACTTGAGCTTATGTGGGCAGCGGGTCAGCTCATGTCCCTTCTCTAAGTAGCCAACACCAACCCACTCGTGCCCTCCAAACCCAGGCAGTGAGGGTGCCCATTCCTTTGACCCTTTCCCCCCCTTCTCCTTTTCTTCCTCCTTCTCTGAGCAGTCCTGAGATGTGTATAAGAGACAGGCCCCACCCCTTTCCCCTATGTCCTTGTGCTGACCAAGCTGGGGGGCCCACCCTGGGGCGGTGGGGAGGGAGGGGTCTCTTGGGACACAGGCTCCACTCTCCTCCACCACAGCGTTCCGTGTCCTTTACATGGAGGCCAGCCGGGGGTTAAGGAGTGGAGTGTGGGTTGCAAGTGCCTGGAGCGTCTCACCCGGGGGGACTGCTGTGTGCAGCCTCTCCCCAACTCTGGAGGGAAAGTCTGTGAAGCAGGCTTTCTGTGAAGCAGGCCCCGGCACCCCTGTGGTTCTGCATGGGGGGGGTGGCTTCCGTGCCCAGACCCTGATGCTGCGCTCCTTACTCTGAGGGCGGAGACACCACCTGTGCCCTCGGGAGCTTCCAGAGGATCCAGTAGGTGTGCCCTCATCCCGAGGGAGCCCCAGGCATCGCGGGGAACCACAGCCCTTCCCTGATCTGGTGGGGGAAACTAGACCAGCCCAGATAAACACCCACCAGGCCCACCTGTTTCTCTGTACGCCCCAGGGCCCCCCTCAGCACCGGTGAATCTGATCTCCAGCGTGAACGGGACGTCTGTGACCCTGG
This sequence comes from Cephalophus harveyi, assembly GCA_006410635.1. Lineage (NCBI taxonomy): Eukaryota > Metazoa > Chordata > Mammalia > Artiodactyla > Bovidae > Cephalophus > Cephalophus harveyi. The sequence goes on along the minus strand of SJYT01052827.1, from coordinate 40,536 downwards.
AGTGGGCCCCTCCCCTGGACCGGGGCGGCCGCAGCGACATCACCTACAACGCCGTGTGCCGCCGCTGCCCGTGGGCCCTGGGCCACTGCGAGACGTGCGGGAGCGGCACCCGCTTCGTGCCCCAGCAGACCAGCCTGGTGCAGGCCAGCCTCCTGGTGGCCAACCTGCTGGCCCACATGAACTACTCCTTCTGGATCGAGGCGGTCAACGGCGTGTCCGACCTGAGCCCCGAGCCCCGCCGGGCCGCCATGGTCAACATCACCACGAACCAGGCAGGTAGGCGGAGGTGCCGGTCCCCAGCTCCCCAGCCCTCGCCCTCGCAGCCTCAGAGCTGCCAGTTGCATTCGGGCAAGTGCCCGCCTGTCTAACCCTGTCCTCCTGACCAGGATGCCGAGCTACAGGCTTTCCATGCCCTTAGCAAAATAGAGCACATGCTCTTTGCGATCCTGTGGGCTGTAGCCCTCCAGGCTCCTCTGTCCATGAACTTTTCCAGGCAAGAATACTTGAATGGGTCGCCATGCCCTCCTCCAGGGGATCTTCCCAACCCGGGGATCGAACCCATGTCTCTTACATCTCCTGCATTGGCAGGCAGGTTCTTTGCCACTGGCGCCACCTGGGAAGCTCTCCTGTAAGTGGGAGTGATCCAGAAAGCCCCGAGGTAGACCAGCATGACCATCCAAGGCCTGGGTTCCAGAACTTTCCCCCCTGCCTCTGTTTCCTCCCTGATGCAGTAGGAATAATCATACCTGCGCGATTACTGTCATGAGGCTTAAGTGAAGGAAATAAAAATGCTGAGCCCAGCACCTGGCCCATGGTACGTGCTCAATAAATGTCATTAAAAAATAAAGTCACTCTGACTGCCATTTTCCAGAGCAGCAGCCACTGCTGTCCCTGGGGTGGTTGTGACCACACCGGTTTGGACAACAGCCATTTAGCTCTCTGTTTCTAGCCAGTCGCTGGGCTGAATATAGCCCCTTTCTTTCCCGATCCTGGTGGGTCCTGCCTGTCAAGCGGCAGCCTGACCCGAGAGCCCTCTGCGGCTGCTTTCCCGTTAACAGGCCCCTGGCACGCGCCCTGTGGCTCCTCACCTCCCCCCCCACTTTCGTGTCCTCCAACACCACGTAGGCCTGGCCCAACAACTCTGTTCCCACTGTGTTACTAAGGAGGACACTGAGGCCCAGAGCCACCCAGGGTCTTTGCATAGGAGTGGTCGACTCAGGATTTGAACCCACTTCTATCTTGCTCCCAAGTGAAACAGGCTTCCCAGCCCAGAGCCCAGGGTACCCCCCTCCCAGAGGCCAAGGCTTCATCCTCCCAAGAGACCCTCATTCCTCTGGCGTCTGTGGAGCACCCCTCAGATGCCAGGCTCTCCGCTCGATGCTGATGACTCGGAAAGGATTAGGCTGCCCCTGCCCGCGTGTCTCTGGGGCGGCCGAGGCAGGTGACCAGCTAGTTGGGGGTGAAGGAGAACCCAGAGTTACTCACACGGCTCAGGGGCTCCATTGTTAAAAAGAACAGCCTCCCAAGAACCCACACGCCCTTCCAGCCACCAGACTACTTCTTTTCACGTGGAAGCTTCCTGAAAAGAACTGTCATGCTCACACACCTGTGCCCTCTCCTCCGCGGACACCTTTGGGCACCTCCAGTCAGACACCTTTGCTCGCCTGTCCCTAGAAATTCAGCTTGCAGGGGGCACTCCCTCCCCTGCTCTCTTGCTTTCCATGCCCAGGCCCACCTCCCATTTTCCATCCACCTGTCTGGCCTGTCCTCCATCTCTACCAGCCCCTCTTTTCTCAGTTCAGTTCAGTCACTCAGTTGTGTCCAGCTCTTTGCGACCCCATGGACTGTAGGACGCCAGGCCTCCCTGTCCATCATCAACTCCCAGAGTTTACTTAAACTCATGTCCATCGAGTCGGTGATGCCACCCAACTATCTCATCCTCTGTCGTCCCCTTCTCCTCCTGACTTCAATCTTTCCCAGCATCAGAGTCTTTTCAAATGTCAGTTATCCCCATCAGGTGGCCAAAGTATTGGAGTTTCAGCTTCGGCATCAGTCCTTCCAATGAATATTCAGGACTGATTTCCTTTAGGATGGACTGGTTGGATCTCCTTGCAGTCCAATGGACTCTCAAGAGCCTCCTCCAACACCACAGTTCAAAAGCATTGCCTCTTCGGCGCTCAGCTTCCTTCATAGTCCAACTCTCACATCCATACATGGCTACTGGAAAAACGATAGCTTTGTCTAGACAGACCTTTGTTGGCAAAGTAATGTCTCTGCTTTTTAATATGCTGTCTAGGTTGGTCATAGCTTTTCTTTGGAGGAGCAAGCGTCTTTTAATTTCATGGCCAACAGCTCTTCTCTAACAACTTCCAAAAGCTAGAGGACCCCCGGCTGGTCCAGGACCCTCCTCTCTTTCCTACTCAGCCCCATCTCTCCTGAGTGAGGACTTCTTATCAGGGGTCCTCCAGCCTTTGAAGGGTGAGCAGCGGGGAAACAGGAAGGCTGTGGCCGGAGGGGGCAGGGGGGACGAGGTTACAGCTCCGAGAGTGGTCCCCTCCATTTGGCTGTGGCCGGGTTGACCTCTGACATTCCCGTCAGGCTCACGTCAGAGGCATTTGCCCAGAATGCAGGAGGTGGGGAGGAAGTGGGAGGATGAGGGAATGAGCCAGGGGGTGAAAGGGTGATCTAGTGTGGCAGCCAGGGTACTTGAGCTTATGTGGGCAGCGGGTCAGCTCATGTCCCTTCTCTAAGTAGCCAACACCAACCCACTCGTGCCCTCCAAACCCAGGCAGTGAGGGTGCCCATTCCTTTGACCCTTTCCCCCCCTTCTCCTTTTCTTCCTCCTTCTCTGAGCAGTCCTGAGATCCTGCTGCACAGCCCCTGAGGCCGTGGGCAGGGGCAGGCAACATGGCAACACAGACGTCAGGGCAGATGAGAGGGGCTGCTCGGGAGGGCTGGCAGGGGTCCGGCAAACTTTCTTCCGGCTTGGCCAGGGAGGAGGCAGTGGAAGTTGGGGTGGTCAGGCCTCACGTGGGTCCAGCCCAGCCCGGCTTCCTAGATGGGAGCCAGGCTGCTCTGACCCTGCGTAACTGACCAGGCTGCCCGGCGGTGATTTGCCAGGAGGAGCTGGGGGGACTGGTTTTCCTGGGGCAGTGGCAGTTCCCTTGGCAGGGTGAGTGTGGTCCCAGCTAGCATCCCAGGGCCGCGCCTGGCAAGGGATACACAGAGGGCTCAACATCACCATCTCTCCATCTGACCTAACAGAGTCCCCCTCCCCCCAATCCTCCGCCCTCAGCCCCGTCCCAGGTGGTGGTGATTCGCCAGGAGCGAGCGGGCCAGACCAGCGTCTCGCTGCTGTGGCAGGAGCCGGAACAGCCCAACGGCATCATCCTGGAGTACGAGATCAAGTACTACGAGAAGGTACCACCCACGGGGGTGGGAGCGGGGAGGGCGGCAGGCGGGGGACCCCAGGCTGACCGCCCCACTCCCGCGGGCAGGACAAGGAGATGCAGAGCTACTCCACCCTCAAGGCGGTCACCACCAGCGCCACCGTCTCGGGCCTCAAGCCGGGCACTCGCTACGTGTTCCAGGTCCGAGCCCGCACCTCGGCCGGCTGCGGCCGCTTCAGCCAGGCCATGGAGGTGGAGACCGGGAAACCCCGTGAGTGTAGGGGGGAGGCAAGGGCACGGGGCCAGGGTCGTGGGGGTCGGAGGAAAGGAGCCAGTAGGCGCTGGGGCGGTGTGGGAACCGACTGGCATGTTCATAGGTGAAAAAAGAACTGAAGCTCAGAGAAGGGAGGTTACACACCCCGGGTGAGAGAGCCCGTAACAGGCATCGTCTGCGGGCTTTTCCTGAGCATCAGTGTGACTGGCAGGGTCCTGGTGCTCCTTGACGACAGGACGACCCTCTAATCGGCCCCGAGACCCTCTAGGGAGTTGGCGGTGTCCACCTCCCCATTTTGCAGGCAAGGGACGTGAGCATCAGAACAGTCAAACAGATTGCCCAAGGTGACCCAGCAGAGTAAGACTTGAATCTGATCAGCCTGGGGACAGGCTCTGTGCTCCTTCCCCAGTCTGTCTCTT
>SJYT01052827.1:10881-28143 GCA_006410635.1 Cephalophus harveyi | reverse complement strand
CCCCGCACCCAGCCCTCCCGGTAGCCAGCACAGCTGTCCCGCGGAGACGCCAGCACTGAGCCCCCTCTCCCTCCTGCAATAATTTGGGGAGCCTCAGCCCCGCCCAGGTGCCGCGGCCAGCTCTCTACACCTCTATATATTATATTACTATATCGCCGAGCTGTTCTTCCTTCCTATGGAAGTCGGAAACGTGGTCAGGACACGATCTGGGGAGGACCCTGTCTTCCTCCCACCCCCATCCCACTCTCGCCCAGTTCCTGGACTCCAGCTCCTCATGGCTGGGGGGCACACAGTGGGCCTGGCACTGGAAAAAGTGTGGCCCCTGCCCAGAGCGTGAGGCACCCCAGGGACCTGCCTCTCTGTGGGCTCCATCCTGAACCTTGTACTTGCCCACAAGGAGAATAAATTCTGCCTCATCTTTGCCTGTGTCTCCCGTTTCTTGCCATCCCTACAACTCTGGCCTCTCCTGGGAAGGAAGGAGCCGCCTTGTACTGTGCACCTACTGTATGAATCCCATACATTTTTTTCCCCCTTCTCCGGTCTTCTCATCCATCCTAGGAGGTAGGATTCATGTGCCCATTTTGTTATTAGAGGAGGCTGAGTTTTACAGAAGTCAACTTGCCTAAAGTCAAGGTTATGGGAGTCCGAATCGAAACTCAGGTTTGTCCAACTCCGAAGCGCATCCTCTGCTAGGAAGCATCCCTAATTCTCTCTTCTGTGAACTGCAGATGGCGCTTAACCCTGGAGCTTGATTGCCCTGACCTCATGTTCTCTTGGGCACTCCCCTGAAGGAGGAATGTGTGAGGAAAGGTCTTACGCAAACAGCTGCCCTGGGAACAAGGAGTCCATTGGGACACCTGGGTGCTACAGGGCAGGGAAGGGAAGACAGGATGCAGGCAGCTTCCATAGTTATATCAGGGGCTCAGGACGCACCTCTGCTCCCCGAGAGAGGAAAGAGTGTCAGGAGACAGGCTGGTGGCCTGAGGCAGAGCAGAGCCCAGCTGTGTCCATTTGAGTCAGTGGCTCAGACATTTGCCCCAGGAAAATACCCCTGGGGGCTTGTTGATGAGCAAATAAATGATCTCCAGCTACCCCTCCGGCTGAGGAAGGGGTCTTCATTCCTGCCCCTTCTCCAACTTGGGAAAGGAGGGCCAGAGAGGAAACCCACCTAGTGTGTTCCCTACAGTCTCACTAATAATCCTTCCCAGAGAGGCCAGTGTCCCACACGGCAGAACCCTCACGTAAGCCAGAGCTGTCTGATCTCAAGCCAGATGTGTATCCCTGTAAAACGCCAAGCTCCGCTCCAGACTCTGCCCCATGGAACCAGCAGTTTCCTGTGAGGAAGAATGTGTCACTACACAGCTCTCTTCTCTAAGGACCAACCATCAGAGTCTACTGACCACCTACCGTGGACTGGGTGCTGTTGGGGATACAAAGATGGACATGCAGCCCCTTCTGTTTAGAAGCTGAGAGCAGGTGGAGGTACAGAGAGCCCCAAAATCGTCCCCTCGATCAGATCCAGGAGGATCTGGAAGTCGGAAACATGGTCAGGACATATCCAGAAAATGGTACACACAGCAGAGTTAGAGGAGGTTAAAGGAGAAAGAGAGAGAGGGAGATCGAGCCTGGAGGGCCGGGACTATTGTCAAGGACTTCCTGGAGGAGGGAGCGTTCAGCTGGGCATTGGAGGATGCGAAGGGTTTGGAGATTCATTTCCCAGGCAGCCCCCTGTGCAAGATGGAATGCAGAGGAGATAAAGAATAACAGCCACGGGAGAAACAAACTGCTCATGGTGAGAAGATCCCTATTATCAAGTTGGCCAGTAGACTCCAATTTAATCTATACATTTTATTCCCAATAAGATTTGAAATGAGGTTTTCTCTGCAGCTTGACAAGGTCATCCCAAAATGCATATGGAATAATAAAGAACCCAGAATAGCTAAGGCAATTGTGAAGAAGAAAGAAGAGGAAGAGGAAGGAAAACTCACCCCGCCAGATCTCAATAATTGCTACAAAGCTTTAAATAATTAAAATCATTTGATTTGGTCCCAGGAATAGAGAAACAGAGAAAAAGAGCAGAATAATGACTAAGAACAGATCCAAATATATCTGAATGTTTGAAACATGGTAGTCAATGAGTGACGTTAGGACAATTAAATACTCCCATGGAAAAAGATAAAAGTACATCACCATTCACACCACTCACAAAATAAGTTCCAGGTTGATCAAAGTCCTATCAGTAAGTATAAAAAGCAGAGTACAAAGCTTTTCAAACAAAACAGGGAAATAACTTTAAGATCTCAGAGTAGAAAATAAATAAGACACAAGCACAAATGATAAAGGGAAATGATAAATCTTATTTCATTAAAGTAAAAAGCTTCTACATGACAAAAAATAAGCAAATTTGTTAAAGCCACAGCTGGCAGAAGATATTTGCAACTTGGATAACCAACCAAGAGAGAATTAGTTTCCAAAATACAAAAATTTAAGTTTCAAAGAATCAATTTACTATAAACATTCCAAAGCAGTAAGAAAATGGACCCAAGATGTGAACAGACAAATAACAGGGGAAGAAATTTGAATGCCAATAAAGATAGCAACAAGATTCTCAATATCACTAGTGAGCATGGAAATGCAAATTAAAACAAAAATTAGATAGCATATTACACAATCTGATTGGCAAAATTAGTCTATAACACTAGTATAGATGAGTGTGGCGGGTGGGGGGACAGCAATGTTTGTAAACTGCTGGTGGGAATGTAAATTGGTACAACTACTTTGGAGAACAATTTGGAAACACAGTGGCTCTGCCTTCGGTTAGGTGTGTGCCTGTCTGAAGTTAGGTCCCCTAAGCAGTGCCCGAGATTCTTGTGCAGGTGGTTTCTAGAGGGAGGACTCTCAGGTGGAGAGAGAGGGTCAGGCAGATAGGGTAGGAGGAAATGTTAAGTGATGGTAGGTTCTCAGCTGGAGATGATCTTCAATCTGACCCCATGGGGAGCTCGGAAGCATTAATAACATTGCAGAGTGAATCTGCCTTGAGGCAAAGAGGCCAGGCTTTTGCATCAGTCACTGGCTTATCCATCAGTCATTGGCTGTATCCATCAGTCATTGACTGTGGGCTGCCCAATGTAGGGGGCAGGGTGGGTAACTTATAACTTCCTGGATGAAGAAGTTCCCAAGAAGCTGTAAGCAGCTGTGAGTCCCTAGCAGCCAGCACTCACAGAAGCGGGGGATGGGCTGCACCTGCAGGTCACAGAATCCGGGTGGAGAACCTGGAGCGTTTTCTATGCATCCTAGAGAAACTCATGTGTGCGTGCATGCCAAGTCGCTTCAGTCGTGTCTGACTCTTTGCGACCCTATGAACTGTAGCCAGCCAGGCTCCTCTGTCCATGAGATCCTCCAGGCAAGAATACTGGAGTGGGTTGCCATGCCCTCCTCCAGGGGATCTTCCCGACCCAGGGGTCGAACCTGCATCTATGTCTCCTCAATTGGCAGGCAGGATCTTTACCACTAGCGCCACTTGGGAAGCCCTGGAGAAACTCATATTCATGTGCAAAAGGATACGTAGTCAAGGATATTCACCACATCTTAGTATGTAGTAGAAAAATGAGGAGCAGTTTAACTGCCTCTCAGCAAGAGAACAAGAAAATAAGCTGCTTTATAAACACAATGAAATCATCTATCACAGTTAAAATGAACAAACTAGATCAACATGTTCCCAATATGGGTAAATCTCCAGAACATAAATATGGAATGAAAAAATAAATGGCAAAGAAATGTGTACAGTATTATACCATTTATATAAACTTTTGAAATATATGTAACAATAGACTTATAGGTTTTGCATGCATAAATAGAAGATGACAGTACATGCCCGGGACAGTAAACATCAGGTTCAGCTTAGTTACTTCTGTGGAAGAAAGGCAAGGAGGAAAGAGGTATTGAGCTGTATTGATCGTGTTCCATCCATTTTCCTTTTTAAAAAAGAGAGAGGGCTTTGAGGCAAATATGACAAATGTTAACACCCATTTAACCTGGGTGGGCACATACCTGTCTGTTACTGTATTTTCTGATTTTCCTGTATGTTGGAACATTTTCTAATTAGAAATTACAATGTTTTAAAACCACAATGAAGGGTGTTCTGAGGAAACTGGTGTCTGGGAGAAACCCGAATCAGCCCTTCGGGGAATGAGTGGGGTGCGCTGTGCAGGGTGCTAGGCCCCAGTGACTGGGTGCACCCACAGCATAGAATCTGGGTGGGTTCTATCTAACCATTTATTCCACACTTGCCGCCAAGTCTGAGCCACCGACACCCCCTCTCCTCTGGACATCTGTGGGAGCCTCTTCACAGGTGTTCCTTCTTCCTCTCTCACCCCCATAATCCATTCTGCACAAGGGATTCTGGCCAGAGGGATCTTCACAACACAAACCAACTTCCCCGGTTACAACCCCTCCAAAAGCTTTCTATCAAGTTGGTAATGACATCTAAAATCCTCGCCTGGCCTAAAGAAAACCTGCTCCAGCTTTAAAGCAACCTCCCTCCCCCCACCCTCCCCCTCATTCACACCCTTCTTTTGATTTCTTGAACACACCAGGTGTTGGCATGAGCTCTCCCTCCTGCCTGGGATGTTCCTCCCTGTCTTCAAAATAATCAGCCCGCAAAGTGACTGCCTTTCCCTGGGTCACTTTCTGCTATGCCACGCAAGGTTATTCTTTTCACAGCACTTAAAACCTGTTGAAGTTATATGTTGTCTATTTACTTATCTTCTGCCCTTATCACTCAACAGACTCCAAGAAGCAGGTATGGTATCTAATTTACTCAATGCTTTAACACCAGCACACAGGTGGCCTTCATTTGTATGTAAACAGATGTTTGTTGAATGAATAAATGAATGATTGTATATTTACCTAGCATGTCTTCTGTGACAGGTCCTTGCCTGAATCTGTGAATTCTGGAATAAATGAGATAATTTTTGCCCTCAAGATGCTCACAGGCTAAAGAAAATAGAGAAGCCAAATTATAGGATCATAGAAAACTGGAGTAAGTTCCTTTGCTCTTATTATAAAATCAGAGAGCTTTGAGGGGACCAGTTCGTTCTCCACACTCTCCATGTTTCTTTCTTTCTTTTTGGCCATGTGGCATGTGGGATCTTAGTTCCCCAACCAAGGATGGAAACCCCACCCCTGCAGTGGAAATTCAGAGGTTAGCTACTGAATGACCAGCGACATCCCCCTCATGTTTCTTAAATAGAGAAACCTGGCCTTACCCAGAGAGGATTCACCCAAGTTTGCACAGCATTAGAGACACAGCCTGGTTCTGAACTTGGCCACTCAACTTCTCATAGCGTGAGTCAACGGAAGGCCTCCCGAAGCAGCTTTGGACTCTCTTTTCCTTCCTGTACTTGGCATCACTGTTCTAGGAACCACCTGCAGAAGGAAAACAAATTACCTCGAGGAGCCATTTGAGGAGCAAAAGGAAATCCTCCAATATACCAGGGCCTCACCCTTTCATCAGGCACAGTGTCTGAACCTTCACCGTTAGTAGCTCCTGTCTCGGGAGAAAGTCTTGTTCTACTGGGACTCCTCTGGAGAAGCGCAGAAGCACCAGGAAGAATGACCCTCTGGGCCTCAGTGTGGGCAAAGCTGGCCAAACCCTCCTCGTCCTCTGAGGGAACTTCTGGGGAGGGGAAGACAGACGGTGCAGCTGGGGTTTAGAGGTGGCGTGGGAAGAGATGTTCCAAGGCATCAAGCAGAACTTTCTTACCTGGCCCCACCCCTTCTCATCCCTTGAAACCCACAGAGGACCCTCCAGCTACAAGAAAACGCTTGCAGGTCCATAAACACTCTCAGCCCTCTTCTGTGGCTGTGCCATGTGTGCATTCCATTAGAGGAATATTCTTCCTCTCTGGCTAATTCTTCCCCATACTGAAGTTCTCAAACTCTGGTACCCGCCCCCCTCCCCGGACTTAGGGCTGGATGCCTCCTTTCTCTGAGTGCCCACAGACCCTTAGGCTTCCTATGAAAGCATTTACATGGAACTGTGATTAATCACCACTGATTAAGACCAAGAATGTCCCTATGTAGCCAGACAACCCCAGTGCCCAGCCTAGGGCTGGATCATGGTCAGAATTCAGTGAATGATGGAGGCACAGGCAAATGACCCTTCCTGGGGTGCTGGGTATCTGCTCTGTCTCAGGGTCAGTTTCTTCATCCTCCTTTCCACATGACCCCATCACATGGGGTCACTACAATACACACTACACAGGCTTGTCTTGAGGATCAGGAGATGATATGAGGGTAAGACACGGGAACGGTGTCTATGACTGGAGGAGGGTGACTGGGTGTCTCTGGGATGGCGGAAGGCTGAGGCAGTTGGTGAGTGTGGGTGAGGCCTTGGAAGCAGGCAAGGGTGGGCTAGCATCTTAGCCCCCAGGGAAGCCCCCTCACCCTTGTTCCCCTAGCTCTCATTTTACCTAGGGGGTGATGGCCCAGGCCCATGGACGACAAGCTCTCCAACTCCATCCCCAATGCCTAGACACCTCGTTAGGATACCTTCATCTCTCCCACCCCAGGCGGCTGGCGAAGGGTCAGCTGCTGGCATGAAATTCGCAGTCCTTGGAGGGTTTGCATTTCCAAGTCTCCTGTGTTGGGGCTGGTGGAAGGTGATGAATAAAAGATGGGAATGGGGTGGGGGGAGCTCCTGTGGCTTTAAGAGAAATGTGATGAGCATTTAGAGTGGGGAGGTTAGTGCAGGAGCTTCTCTCAGAATGCCAAAAGTGAGGGCCCAGCATCAAATAAATAAACTGGAAAGCCGCCTCCCGGCTTTGAGATAGCAGGAGCCCAAGGGGAGACGAAGAGGGCTGGAGGCCTTGGCGGGGGTCAAGGTGATGCAGATACAGGCGAAGGAGGCTGGGAACCATCAGGAGAAAGTTAAAGTGGGGGCATAGCCAAGGTGACCCAAGGGTGGGGGCCAGGGAAGTGAGGGGAAAGGAGCCCAGGGCAGCCCCCTCCCTCCCAAAGCTGACATCGTGTTTGGATGCTGGAAGTAATTACCCCCACCTCCACCCACTTGTGTGAAAGGGGCTGTGGAGAGAAGCTGCCTGTGTGGCATCTAATGGGAACCTATGTGGGTGGCTTACTGTTATTAATACTAATGTGTCACTATTTACCACCCTTTTATCATGTGCCAGACATGGTGACAAGCGTTTCCAGGCATGCTTTCTAGTCCTTACAGCAGCCTTAGGAGAAGGTTGCTGTCAGTATCCCGTTTATACCAGTAAAGAAACCAAGGCACGGGAAGCTTGGCTCCGAGCTGGCGAGTGGTCATTCTGACCCCTGCGGGGAGGGGCACTGGTGAGGTGCGCTGGAGGGAGTGGTTAGGGATGTGGACCCTGCCCTAAGATCAGGAGTCACCCAGTTGGTTAGCTGATCACACCTGGGAAAGCAGCCCAGGCTCACTGGACAAGGAGGATGAAGGAGGGACAGACCGGGGAGGCGGGGTGGAGCCTATTGCTACGGGTTTGTGTTTCAGAGACTCCGAGAGATTGCACAGGCGTTTTTGTGCCTGTGGTGGCATGTGACTATGCAAAAGGGCATGTGTGACATTATCTCCATGAGGATCTATGGCTGTTGATTTAGGATTGCGTGTGTGTGGGTCTCTGGAGCATGACTCTGAGGAGTAAGTGTACGCCATGAGAGTGAGGGTGGCTGAAGTTAATGGATGTCTTTGTATGTAGAACCCAGCAACCAAAATGCATGAAACATACAAAGGTGTGTGGTTGGAGCTGGTATACTATTGTGTGTAGCTTCCCTGGTGGCTCAGATGGTAAAGCATCTGGCTGCAATGTGAGAGACCCGGCTTCAATCCCTGGGTTGGGAAGATCTCCTGGAGAAGGGAATGGCAACCCACTCCGGTACTCTTGCCTGGAAAATCCTATGGACAGAGGAACCTGGTAGGTTACAGTCCATGGGGTCTCAAAGAGTTAGACATGACTGAGTGACTTCACTTTCAATACTGTTGTATATGTGATTGTATGTGCGTGTGTGATATACATGCATTTCCATGACTGTGACAGGAATCAGTGTGTGACTGAGCATATGAGTGGTGTAGAGGGTGACAATATGAGAGTAAGTAGAGGGTGGTAAGAGCACTTGTATGTGTGTGTGTGTGTGTGTGTGTGTGAGTGTGTATGCATGCATGCCAAGCTCAGGCGGTCACCTCTGATTCCCTCCCTCTCCTAGTCTCTCCTCCGATGACAGAACCGCATGTCCATCAAGATGCTCAGAATAGGAATCACTTGACCTCAGTGTAAGGATACTCACAGAGATATCCCAGACGTGGAATGCCCAGTTGCAGATGCACAGCAGAGCCCCAGGAATCCAGTTTAACACATGCATTTGCCTCCTCCTCTGAGATCCTCCCAGCATCGTTCACAGGCCAGCCAGACACTCCTGGCTCTATCCTCAAGAAAGGTCAAGTCTCAAAAGGATTATACACCAAGCCCTTTCTATATCTCCATTCTTCTCCCCATCCTTTCACAGCTGGGGAGACTGAGGCTCAGACGAGATAAGACTCTTGCCTCCAACTTCAGGTCCAAATTGCTTTCCCCTCAAGGTCTCCAGTTTCTGAATTTATGCTCCATAATTTGGCCTTCCTGAAACCAAGGCGCTCAATCAAGCATTCATTCAACAGTTACTCAGAACTTTCACCCTGCAACCAGATAACTACCAGCCTCGAGCCAGTTGTCTGAGGTCTGAAGCCATCACCTTGCCTGAACTGCGCTGAGCCTCAAACCCAGCTGGACAATCTTGCCAACAAACCCGGCGGAGCTGTCCTTGGTGCTGAAGTTGCTTCTGCAGGCGCCTGCCTCCAAGGCCACCTCTGGACTTTGGGAGGAACTGAGGCTGAATTATTGGAAGTATTGAGTTCCTGCCATGCTCCATGCTGGCCTGGCACATCTAGAGACTTGCCTCTCTTCTTGTCCAAACACTTTTGATGCAGTGTCTTGTGGACTAAGTGAGGCTGAGGCAGCTTATGTCCTGGTTCAGCAATATTTGCTAGACGGTGCTGGAGGAGAAAAACAAACCCTTGGGTGTGTCAAGGGGAGGATACTATGTTGAAGGGGGTTCTGGAAGCTAAGGCAACTAGAAACTGTAGCAAGACCCCAGTGAGGACAGGGGAACATTTCCTATTGTCGTCTTCAGATCCCGGAGGGGCTGTCCTGGGAAACGGGCTTGGGATATTTCCTCCCACAGTCAGAAGGTTGAGGCTTCAGAAAGAGAGATTTCAACTCTACTTAAGAACCCCTTATTAGTGAAGGATCATTTTGCCTCAGGAAGTAAGGAACTTCCAGGCAATGAGAATGACAAAACATTCCATTTTTCGGACAAGCCCTTAGGCACAATGGCTGCAGTTTACTGAATACCTATTGTGTGTGTGTGTGTGTGAAGTCGCTCAGTCGTGTCCGACTCTTTGCGACCCCATGGACTGTAGCCTACCAGGCTTCTCCATCCATGGGATTCTCCAGGCAAGAATACTGGAGTGGGTTACCATTTCCTTCTCCTGGGGATCTTCCCAACCCAGGGATTGAACCCGGGTCTCCCGCATTGGAGGCAGACGTTTAACCTCTGAGCCACTATGTACCTATTATTTGAGAAGGAAATGGCAATCCACACCAGTACTCTTGGGAAAGCTCCATGGACGGAGGAGCCTGGTGGGCTACAGTCCATGGGGTCACAAAGAGTCAGACATGACTGAGAAACTTCACTTTCACTTTTTTTTTCACATTATTATGTGCCTGGCATGACCTATGGGCATGGATATCATTAGCCTCATATTATAGAGGAGGAAACTGAGGCAGAGAGAGGAAATGACTTCTTCAAGGTCACATGGCTAGCAAGTAATGAGCTGAAATCACCCCCATGTATGTGATTCCACACTGCTGTGCTACAAAGCCTCCCTGAATGCATCCAGAAGTTGTGGAATTATCCTCTTGCCCACATCCCTCCATAGCCTTCTCCCGGCTACCTCCCCACCTCCTCCCCATGGGTTAAGTTTTAAGGAATAAATAAATTAAAAATGGATGAGACGCCCAGCACAGGGTATGGGGTCTGATCCGATTAACACTGATGTTTCTTTCATGAGGGATGGGACGGTAATTCTCACCTACAGCAGCCCAGGGTGGTGGAGGAAGCTGTCTCTAAGTCACCGAGGCCACCTGCCTCCCAGCTCTGGGGGTTCTCTGACCCGCCCTGCCCCACCATCTGCCACCCCCTTCCCCTGCCCCCATACTCCCCATGGTCCAGTCATGGCTCTCAGAAGCCCCACCAGGCTCCGGCTGCATCTCCAAGCCTGCCTGGGGCAGCGGAACTAGCCCAGGCTTTGGATTAAAGCAGAATCTAGATCCTGGCTCTGCCTCTTACTATGAGACTGTAGAGAAGCCACCTAGATTTGGCTTTCCCTCCAGTAAAATGGGGAAGAGGCCTGCCTCGCAGACCCACTGTGAGTTGTGAGTTAATGTATCTGGAGCTCAGAACATAGTTTATCTTCCCTCACTGAACACTCCATCGATGGCTGTTACTGCTGCTGCTACTACTATCATTATATTGATGAATGGAAGCATTTCTTGTCCTGAGCACTTGATGACCCGAAAGAGAAATGGATAAAAATCAAGGAGGTGGGAATTGAGGCTCCATTCATGGAAAAGCATTGGCACTCCTTAGGGGAGTCACAAATTTTTCCCAACCAGCCATGTTCACAGAGCAAAGAACAAGCCACAGTCAGAGTGACCAGGGCTCTGGTTATTGGGGGTTTGCCCACCTAACTCTGCATCCAGCTGAGAGGCAGATGGCAGTCCCTCAGATGGAGGCCAAAGGCATCTTGGTCACTGGAAAAGCTGATCCCGGAGGAAGGAGGCGTCCTCTGTCTAAGCTGGGAGCTGGGAGGTTTCCTATGGCGAACTCCAGGGTTTGGTAGACACACTGCCGGCCACAAGGAAACTGGACCTGCCAGCCCCATTGACTGCTGAGGATTGGTGCCCACCTGGCTTCCTACGGGCAGCCTGGCTCCCAGCACCTCATGCTGAGTCCTTGGCCTGGGCACCTCCCCTCTCTGAGCCCAGTTCGATGCTTTGTTAAACAGAGGTAGTAGTAGAACCTTCCACAGAGAGTGGTGGTGAGGGTTAGAGGTTACACGTGAGGCAAAGGGGTGGCAGACCAGGGCTAGGACCCTTCGCTGGGTCTGAGCCCTGGTGACCCAGGGAGGGGTCCAGGCACTGCCCCCGCCTTCCAACCATGGAGCACACCTCGTCAGCAACTCTGAGCCTCTTGCCTTGCGTGCCAGACGCTGCATGTGGCTGGGAGGAGGAGAAGGAGGGGAAGAGGCCGGGAAGCCTGGGGCCCAGGGGAGCACCCTGCACGCCAGACTCCCTCACGCAAGGGGTTTGGGTTTGACACGCGAGAGGAAGACATCCACCAGGCCTCCCCCCTTCCCTTCTCTCTAAGCGCATCCAGGGAGGGTTAGCAACCAGCCTCTGCCACAAACCCAGCCTCCGCTTGCCACGGCCCTTCAGTCCGTCTGTCCATCTGCCTTCTCAATGGGCAGACTGGCCACCTGCCTCTCCCTTATCTGCTTCTCAGACTGTCACCGTGCCTGTCTGTCGGCCTATGATGCTGTCAGTCTGCCTGTCGGTCATCAGGCTTCTCGTGGGTCAGGCTGGCTGTCTGTCCGTCTGTCAGCCTATCCATCGGTCTTCCTCTCTGTTTCGCCATCAGGTCTATCTGTCCGTCCTCCCAGTGGTCAGACCGGCCTCCCATCTCTCTCCTCCCCCTATTGGTCTGTCTGTTCCTTAACAATCTTTTCGGTCAGGCCAGCAGCCCATCTGTCTTTCAGCGCCTGTGCTTTCCCCCTATCCAACTGCCTGCCCTTCCGTCAACCTTTTTCTTCCCACCCCTCCCTTCTCTCCATGTGTGGAGACGGCTTCACTCATCACCAAAACCCACCTCCGTCTGCCGTGGACCAGGGCTGGCTGGCCCCCGGTGAAGCAGAGCAGACAGACCAGCCAGCCCAGGGCCCCTCCACCCCAGCCCTTCAGCTCCAGGGTCCCCACCCCCAGCCTCCACAGCACAGCCGCTCCCTACTTTTGGCTCCCACACCCTCTCCCAGCCCTGGAGCATTATAGAAAGATTTAGCTGAAGGTATTTAGGGAAGACTAGGTTCAAATTAATGGTGAAAATAAGGTTTTATGATTCCATTTCAGTTTTATTCCTCGACCGATTTTCTCCATTAGCAGTGAGCATCAATTGCGGACGGCTGTTCTCTGCAGTATTTATGGTAATGCAGGTTAATGTCTGAGTTCGAGGAGCTCAATTAGCAAATTCATGGACAAGGGGGTCTGTTCGCACTTCTCTTGTGAAGCCCGATGATTCATTAGCCACAGGGAGAAGCTCTGGGTTTCAGGTCCGCATACAAAATGCTGGCCGCCGTTCTCCTGCCCATGTGGCACACCTGGCTCTGCTGGTGCTCAGGGAGCCCCTGGGTCTTTGTTCCCTGCACCTGTCGTAGCACTTGGCACAGAATAGGGCCTCGATGTTTGTTTGACACTCAGCATAGGGAATATGGCAGGCGTTCTAAACCTTGAACAAATCAATGAATCGCTTTGTCCCCAGGGCCAGGCACAGAGGATGTGTAATGTTTGCTAAAGAAATGGACACACCCTTGAGCTCCTGGACCTGACATGGGGTAGCCACACAGTCAATGCCGGATGAGTGTTTGTTGCCTGGCTGATTGCTTACAAACAGAAAATGGATGCGTGGATGAAGGTGATCTTCTCCAACAATAAGGCTGCCTAGATCCCCAGATCCCACTCTGAGGGTGACTGGAAGAAACAGGATCTCAGGGTCCTAGTTTGGAGGGTCTAGGGCTGGAGAAGACATGCAGAGCTGTTGCCCCTACCTTAGGGCCAGACTTGAATAGGTGGGGCAGGCATTTCCAGGTTTGTAGCTTTGGGATATGCTGGGCTGGGCATCGTGGTTGATTAGAAGCGCTGTTGGTGGGACCCCCGCCCCCACTGTCCTCTGCTAGCTCCCCAGCCCTGAGTCTCAGGAAGAAAGCTGAGCAGCCGGGTCCTCCCTAGTGCCTCATTGGAGACTCATCTCTTGATGATGCCGGGCTGGGCAGCTACTCCCACTTTATAAATGTGGAAACTGAAGCCCAGGGAGGTGAAGCACTCTGTCCAAAGTCACACAGCAAGTTAGTGGCTGAGCCAGGATTTGAGCACAGATTTTCTGTGACCTTTTCTTTCCTTCTTATGGTATTTAGGGAAGACTAGGTTCAAATTAATGGTGAAAATAAGGTTTTATGATTCCATTTCAGTTTTATTCCTCGACCGATTTTCTCCATTAGCAGTGAGCATCAATTGCGGACGGCTGTTCTCTGCAGTATTTATGGTAATGCAGGTTAATGTCTGAGTTCGAGGAGCTCAATTAACAAATTCATGGACAAGGGGGTCTGTTCGCACTTCTCTTGTGAAGCCCGATGATTCATTAGCCACAGGGAGAAGCTCTGGGTTTCAGGTCCGCATACAAAATGCTGGCCGCCGTTCTCCTGCCCATGTGGCACACCTGGCTCTGCTGGTGCTCAGGGAGCCCCTGGGTCTTTGTTCCCTGCACCTGTCGTAGCACTTGGCACAGAATAGGGCCTCGATGTTTGTTTGACACTCAGCATAGGGAATATGGCAGGCGTTCTAAACCTTGAACAAATCAATGAATCGCTTTGTCCCCAGGGCCAGGCACAGAGGATGTGTAATGTTTGCTAAAGAAATGGACACACCCTTGAGCTCCTGGACCTGACATGGGGTAGCCACACAGTCAATGCCGGATGAGTGTTTGTTGCCTGGCTGATTGCTTACAAACAGAAAATGGATGCGTGGATGAAGGTGATCTTCTCCAACAATAAGGCTGCCTAGATCCCCAGATCCCACTCTGAGGGTGACTGGAAGAAACAGGATCTCAGGGTCCTAGTTTGGAGGGTCTAGGGCTGGAGAAGACATGCAGAGCTGTTGCCCCTACCTTAGGGCCAGACTTGAATAGGTGGGGCAGGCATTTCCAGGTTTGTAGCTTTGGGATATGCTGGGCTGGGCATCGTGGTTGATTAGAAGCGCTGTTGGTGGGACCCCCGCCCCCACTGTCCTCTGCTAGCTCCCCAGCCCTGAGTCTCAGGAAGAAAGCTGAGCAGCCGGGTCCTCCCTAGTGCCTCATTGGAGACTCATCTCTTGATGATGCCGGGCTGGGCAGCTACTCCCACTTTATAAATGTGGAAACTGAAGCCCAGGGAGGTGAAGCACTCTGTCCAAAGTCACACAGCAAGTTAGTGGCTGAGCCAGGATTTGAGCACAGATTTTCTGTGACCTTTTCTTTCCTTCTTACTGCTGCCCAGCCCCATTCTTTGTCCCCTCTGGGCCTCTCCCACTAGAATATCAATTCCAGGAGGGTAGAGATCTTTCCTATGTTCAGTAATGCT
Organism: Cephalophus harveyi; assembly: GCA_006410635.1. Lineage (NCBI taxonomy): Eukaryota > Metazoa > Chordata > Mammalia > Artiodactyla > Bovidae > Cephalophus > Cephalophus harveyi. Next base: position 13,625 of record SJYT01052827.1, on the reverse strand, counting down.
TCCCCAGTGCCTGGAACTGGGCTGGCAAATTATATCAAGTGCACAAGGAGGCCTAACTGAATAGTGAGTGAATGAACGGATGGATGAGAGAACCCCACGCTCAGCTGTGAGGTAAGAGCTTGGCAATATTCATAGCATCTTCCTCCTATTGGGGTCCTACTGTGCGTGTCAGGCACTGGCTCTGGAAGATTGTTGCAGAGTCCGCATCAGCCCCGTGGAGAGGGCATTAACCCTGTTCCTACACTCAGTTCAAGAACCCGAGCTTAGAGACCTGACCCAGGTCATACGGGCTTCCCTGGTGGCTCAGGCGGTAAAGTATCCACCTACAAGGTGGAAGTCCCAGGTCCGACCCCTGGTTGGCAAGATCCCTTGGAGAAGGGAATGGCTACCTGTTCTCGTATTCTTGCCTGGAGAATGCTATGGACAGAGGAGCCTGGCGGTCTACAGTCCACGGGCGCAAAAGAGTCGGACATGGCCGAGCAGTCCACTAAGCAGGCACACACCAGCGCACACGGTTCGTGAGTGGTGGAGCCAGGGTCAGGACTCCAGCCCAGTTCATTCTGTCTCCAGTCCCGAGCCCAAACCTCCCGGGCACCAGCCCTGTGCACCTCCTGCTTGAGGTGGAGCCCACCCAACTACCCACTACTTAAGGCTCCATTTAAGGCCCCTTGACTGAGGGTGCCCCAGCCCCAGGGGAGCCTCAGGGCTGTCTCCCAGCGGTGGAAGCCAGGCTGTGACGGGGAGACCAAGAAAGTCCGGGCAGCCCCGCGGAGCGAGGCTGGGCCCTGGGCTGCTCCCTGCCCACTCTGCCCGCCGGGGGTCTCAGCAGCGTCAGCAGATCCCCTCAGTGAGAGGAGGTTGACATTTCCTGCACAGCCCGCCATGGGCCGCCTGTCCCTCCCAGGAAGGGGCTCTGGAGGGAGGGGTGTGGCATGCAAAGCGGACGTGACAGCTGGGCCTGAGAGACGGGCCCTGGGTGCCCTCCTTTTCCGAGCGCTTGACAGAGAAAACAGACGTGGCTCCAGCCCCAGGCTGAGGACCTGCAGGAGCAGTTGCCAGATTTAGGGAAGGCCCACGCGTGCCAGGAACCACACATCCTTAATCCTTATAGCTGTGCACAAAGAAACCCGTGGAATAAGCCCATTTTACAGTTAGGGAAACTGAGTCTCAGAGATGGGAAACCGTTTTCCTGAGATCCACATAAATGGGGCGGTGAATGCAGGACCCCAAATTCTGTTCTACCCCAGAGTCCTCACACTTAAACTCCACTCTCGAGGGCCTCAGTTGAAAAATGTAGATCACGTGAACATGGCCACTGCTCTCTGGGAACTTCCTCCTATTGTTTAATGAGGCAGGAGAAAAAGCAACCCCACCCCCCACTGGCTGGGAAGCTAGAACACAGAGATTCAACCCTGCTGCCACAGACTCCCTCACTGTGTGACCTTGGGCAGGTCACTTACCCTCTCTGATCCCCAGCTGTGACATCCTCAAAGTGGAGATTTTTGTAAATTTTTATTTTTTTTAATTTATCTATTTGGCCATGCCCAGTCTTGGTTGCCATGAGATCTAGTTGCCATGAGATCTAGTTCCCCAATCAGGGATTGATCCCAGGCCTCCTGTGTTGGAAGTGAGGAGTGTTTGCCATTGAACCACCAGGGAAGTCCCCCAAATGGAGGTTTTTCTGCACCCGTGTCTGAGAGAGATCATGCTGCCTGTCTGATCCCTGGAGGGCCCTTCCACTTTGCTCTCTGATTTCCTGGGCTAAAGACTTTTCATACTGAGAAGAAAGAGGTGGCCTGGGGCAGTGAGTCTTGGGGAAAACAAACAGCATAGCTTGTAAGAAGACCCCAAAGTGGGAAAGGGGGCAAAATCAGTCCAACCTTCACCAGGGATCTGACAATCAGGGAGAAGTGACTCGCCCAAGGTCACACGGCACATTAGCATCCATGAAAGGCTTCCCAGCCCGGCACCCTCCCCAGTGTGGCTGCTACCACGGTAAAAATGTTCAAAGACATTTAAAAGCTTTACCTTTGGCCCTTAATTTTTTTTGTTTTGTTTTGTTTTTTAAAAATCTTTATTCCTTTTTCTTTGAAGAGAATAGCACATTAGGGTTCTTGGAAACTATCTCTCTTTTTTTTTTTTTTTTGTTCTTTTAAACAAAAAATAAGCAAACCTCAGTCTAGAAAAGACCCTGAAGACAGAGATGGCATCTCAGCTTCCTCCTGCTCCCCCCTCCCCCACCCCAGAGATCCAGTGGCTGTCTCCCGGAGTCCCTGGTGGCTGGCACCGTCATGGAAAAAGGCCCGGCGGGGGGACTTGCCGGACCAGCTGCTGCATAAACAGCCAGCGACTTCAGACAGACTGGAAAATCAGGCGCCACTTCAAAGGCTCGATGACAGGCGGCCCCGGCAGTGGGAGCACGGAGGTGGCCTCCCCTGATGCTCAGCCAGGCAGGGGAGGCTGGACCCGCTGCCGTGTTCTCACCGAGAAGCAGCCGGCAGAAGGACAGGCACCTCCTCGCCCCACTGGCAAAGAAGTTCTTACAATATTTGTCAGCCCCACGGGCTCTAAGTCAGGGAGGGTCATCCTGCTTGGGGAGGGGGGATGGGTGGGCAACAGCGTGGAGCTCTGACCCTGGGGTCCAGGACAGGGGTGGGGGCTGAGCCCTCCCAGGGCCAAGGGTCCCCTGCCGAGCTGGGGAGGGTGGGGGTGGGGCTGGGAGCCCAGCTGAAATGGAGGAGGAA
>SJYT01052827.1:0-10655 GCA_006410635.1 Cephalophus harveyi | reverse complement strand
GAGACCACTCAGCTCCTCTCCTGCTCTACGGGGGAGGGCAGGTTGGCCTCACTGGCCCCAGAGAAGCAGCAGGGAGCCCTCCTAGGAAGGATGGAATGAAACAGAAGCGGTGGACCTGTGTGCATGCGTGTGGGTGCGGCCAGAAGCCTGTCCTCAGCACCACCTCTTTCACGCTCACACCTTGCTGGGCGTACTCCCCCATGGGCTCATCCCCTCTCCGGCCCCTAACCACCTCTCCCCCTCACTTCTCCTTGTTCCCCCCCTCCTCCATATCTGCCCTTCAGGAAGATGTTGAAAATGAGACAACCCTGGTTCCAGACCTAATTCAGCAGCCCCAGGGTGTGTGACCTCAGATAAGGGACCCTGCCTGCCTGAGCCTCAGTTTTGCTGTCTGTAAAATGGGACACACTGCTCCACCTTCATTGAGCGGTGGAGGTGTGTGAGGCGCTGAGCTTGTGCAGGGTGCACATAAGCCCCTCAACACACACAGGTCCTTCCCCTCCAACCCGCAGTCTCCTCACACCTCTGCTTCTCCAAATGTAAAACAGGGATCACGCTGTCTTTCTCCAAGGCTGATGGTGAAGGTTAGGAAAGTATGTTTAAGCAGGGCCTGTGGTTTCATCATCCCGGGGCCATGTTCCTCACCATCCTGTTTCAATGCCTGGCACATAAAGTTGTTTGTACTGAATAGGGGAGAGGCATTAGTCTTGCGTGTTTAACAGCTGGCACTGAACTAAAGTGTATAGCAAAATAGCTTAGTATATAGGTATACACCAATGAAAGTGTTAGTCGTGTCCAACTCTTTGCAACCCCATGGACTGTACCCCACCAGGTTCCTCTGTCCACGGAATTCTCCAGGCAAGAATACTGGAGTGGGGAACCATTCCTTTCTCCAGGGGATCTTCCCATCCCAATCCAGGGATCAAACCTGGGTCTCCTGAGTTGCAGGCAATTCTTTACCATCTGAGCCACCAGGGAATCCCACAGCCCATGAAACTACCAGCCAAATAAAACCGTAGGTCATTCCCAGCATCCCTGAATGTCCTCTCTTCTAGTCAATACCTACCCCCACCACCAGAGACAATCAACCACTATTCTGAATACAGCCGAAGTTTTAACCTAGAAAAGCTACAGATTTTTTTTTCTCTAATGTTTCATTTGCTTTGTTTTTCTTTTCTCTTTCAAATTGGAGTATAATTGCTTTACAATGCTGTGTTAGTTTCTGCTGAACAACACAGTGAATCAGCCTTATGTATACACGTATCCTCTCTCTTGAACCTCCCTCCCACCTACCCCTCATCCCACCCCTCCAGCTCATCACAGAGCTCCAGAAGCAGAGCATTTAGACTGCAGGGGGAAGAATGAACTGGAGTGCGAGGCAGGGGACCAGGGGACGCGTACCTGGGCGAAGATCTAGTGCAGCCTGCGTGTGGGATGGGGTACCAAGAAAATGCTGGCTGTCGGAGAAAGCCCTTGAGCCAGAGGTCTCAGGGGACCCCTCGTCCAGGAGCCTCACTGCCCAGGGGAGAGGCAGGAAGCGTGCCCGGTGGCCTGTAGTCACGTGCATCTGGGGCTCTGGGCTGGGCCGGCCCAGCAGGGCCAGAAATATGGGCAGCTGCCGCCCCCGAGCCTTTGATGTGACAGAGATGGAGACACACACACGCCCGACAATTAATTAATTGTGACTTTCACCATGCAGCGGCCGCTTCCTATTGATCTACGCCCGTCTGGAGTGAGGGAGACAATTAGGAGGGAGCACAGTGGCAGCAGCTAATTACCCACAGAATGAAAACCGTGCCTTTCAATTTATTAAACTTTTATCACAAAAATAACCTGGCCACCCCTGCCTGCTGAGAAGCCAAGAGGGGTGCTCTGGAGTGGCACCTCCAGTTAGCCCTCTGCAGAGGCCGAAAGCCCTAGGAAGTCACAACAACCTCGTTGCTACAGAAGACCCAGCACCCACCTGGGCTCTGAGAAATCCAGCCTGGAGATGGGGGAACCAGAACCAACCCCCTTGAGGTTTAGGTTCTGAGTAAAGCCAGGCAGCAGAGCGAATGAAACCAGGCAGAGGGCTTTCAGGAATCCAGAAGCTTAGTGGAAGGCAGGAGCATTCGAGACGAGCAGCAAAAGCTCTCTGAAGTCACACGGCCCCAATCCCTCAGGAGACAGGTGGCCTGGCAGGTGAACAGGCCACTACTTTTCTAGATTGAAAAGTCAGAGTGAGACGAGACAGAGGAAAGCCACGTTAGCCCTAACGCATCTAGCTCACCCCACTAGCGCGTGCAGCCGGAGTGTTTGGGCACTCTATCTGGGCACATTCTCGGGGGGTGGGGGAGGCTGGTGGGAGGAGGACTCTCCTTTTTGCCATTTTTGCTTCCCTTCAAGGGGAGATTATCTCAGCAACATGCTAAAGGAAACTCCCTATTCTGGAAGGAAGGCGGTTGGTGAGACCAGGCGGGCACAGACAGTAGCAATGTAAGGTGTAAAGTAATCAGAGACGGGCTTCCCTAGTGGTCCAATGGGTAAGAACTTGACTGCAACACAGGTTTGACCCCTGGTCCAGGAAGATCCCACACGCCGTGAGGCGACTAAGCCCGTGGATCCCAACTGCTGAAGTCCACTTTAGAGCAGGGGTCCCCAGCCCGGCCCATGGCCTGTTAGGAGCTGGGCTGCCCAGCAGAAGATAGGCAGTTGTCTCCCATGAAACCATCCTGAAAAGGCTGAGGACAACTGCCGCAGAGTCCATGCTCTGCGACAAGAGAAGCCGACGCGGTGAGAAGCCCGGGCACCGCAACTGCGGAGCAGCCCCGCTCGCTGCAGCCAGAGCCAGCCTGAGCTCAGCAACTCTCAGTGCAGCCGCAAGCCAAGACTAAACAGGCGGTGTGCGGACGGGAGAGTCGCACCATAAAGAAGGCTGAGTTTGTCTCCCATGAAACCATCCTGAAAAGGCTGAGGACAACTGCCGCAGAGTCCATGCTCTGCGACAAGAGAAGCCGACGCAGTGAGAAGCCCGGGCACCGCAACTGCGGAGCAGCCCCGCTCGCTGCAGCCAGAGCCAGCCTGAGCGCAGCAACTCTCAGTGCAGCCGCAAGCAAAGACTAAACAGGCGGTGTGCGGACGGGAGAGTCGCACCATAAAGAAGGCTGAGCCCGTCGAAGAATCAGTGCTTTCAAACCGTAGTGCTTAGAGAAGACTCCTGAGAGTCCGTTGGACAACGAGGAGATCAAACCAGTCAATCCTAAAGGAAATCAACCCTAAACATTCACTGGAAGGACGGATGCTGAAGCGGAAGCTCCAATACTTTGGCCACCTGATGCGAAGAGCCAACTTACTGGACAAGACCCTGATGCTGGGAAAGATTGAGAGCAGGAAGAGAAGGGGATGACAGAGGATGAGATGCTTAGATAGCGTCACCAACTCAATGGGCATGAATTTGAGCAAAGTCCAGGAGATAGTGGAGGACAGAGGAACCTGATATGCTGCAGTGCATGGAGTTGCAAAGAGTCAGACACAACTTTGTGACTAAACAACAACAATAAATAAATATATAAAATTTAAAAAAATCAGTTCAGTTGCTCAGTCATGTCCAACTCTGCAACCCCATGGACTGCAGCATGCCAGGCTTCCCTGTCCATTACCAACTCCCGGAGCTTGCTCAAACTCAAGCCCATATTTTAAAAAACAGTCAGAGACTTAAGCAAGGGAAAAATGGAGGGTTGGGCAGAAGAGAACACTGCAGGGCAGAGACGGTTTTCCTGGAGTGGGAGGCATTCAAGGTGAGCCTTGGGGAACGCGTGGATCTGTGCTAAGGAGACGGTGCAGAAGGGCTGGGGGGCGGAGGAGCCGCAGCAGCGAAGGCACGGAGCCGAGTGGGCAGCAGAATGGCCCGAGGGTCGCAAGCTGGCTGGGGGCCTGGCTCCTGGACCACTGGGACCTGGGGCCCCTGGCAGAGATCTCGGAGAGGTTCCCAAGGTGGTGGCAGTGGCAGGGTCTCATGAAAGCAGGGACCCTGAAGTGTATTTGCACACCTATGCTCATGAGAGCATTTATCACACTGCATAGCCAGAAGATAGAAGAAGTTCCATCAGCAGATGAGCAGATAAATAAAATGTGCATTACACGCACAATGAAATAGCATTCAGATTTATCAAGGAAGGAAATCCTGACACATGTGAAAACACGGAGGAATTTGGAGGATGTTTCGTGCTAAGTGAAATCAGCCAGTCACGAAACAATAAATACTGAATGATGCCATTTACATGAGGCACCTAACATAGACTCACAGAGACAGAACAGAGAGTCTGGTTGCCAAGGGCTGGAGGGAGTGGGCAGAGAGTCCCTGTTTAATGGGTACAGGGTTTCAGAGCTCTGGAGACAGATGGCGGCAAGGGCTGCACAGCAATGCAACTGTATTTAATGTCACTGAATCACACAGCTTAAAATGGTCAAAATGGTTAAAAAAAATTTTGTTATGTCTATGTTGCCATAATTTAATAAAGAAGAGTGGAGAACGCGTTTGAGTCAGTTCTAATGAGGCTGATGAACCCAGAACCTATTATACAGAGTGAAGTAAGTCAGAAAGAGAAAGATAAATATCGTATTCTAACCCATATATACGGAATCTAGAAAAGTGGTACTAAAGAATTTATTTGCAGGGCAGCAGTGGAGAAACAGACATAGAGAATAGACTTATGGACATGGGGAGCGGGGAGGAGAGGGTGGGATGTATGGAGAGAGTAGCAGGGAAACTTACATTACCGTGTATAAAATAGACAGCCCACGGGAATTTGCTGTGTGGCTCAGGAAACTCAAACAGGGGCTCTGTATCAACCTGGAGGGGTGGGGTGGGGAGGGAGACGGGACGGAGGGTCAAAAGGGAGGGGATATATGTATACCTATGGCTGATCCATGTTGAGGTTTGACAGAAAACAGCAAAACTCTGTAAGGCAATTATCCTTCAATTTTAAAAATTAAATAAACGTTAAAGAAAAAGAAGAGTGGAGTCTCAAAAGTGGAAAGAGTTGGGAAAAGTGGTCAAGACAGAGGAAGCAGGAGGACCCAGATTCTAACCCGAAACGGGCTGTGGTGAAGGGCAGGCACAGCTGCCCGGCCACGCTCAGCCGCTCCTGAGCTGTGTGTTCCGAGCCTCCTTTTTCTGATTTGCGAGACAGAGACAATGCTGGTTATTTCTGTCCTCTTGCAGGGTAGTTGCAAGGGCCAAACGCGGTCATAATAACAGCTCTTCACTGAGCAATTACTGCATGCCAGGCGCTGAGTAAGCCCTTTACATGTATTAACTTGTTGAGTTCTCGTAACAACCCTGTAAAGGTATGTTTTTATTGTCCCTATTTTACAGATGAGAAAACCAGAATGCCTGATTCACCTTACACAGCAGATGGAAGTAGAAGAACTGGGACTCAGACTGGAGTTGTGATGAGAGCCCAGAGTATCCAGAGGGAGCTGCCGAGGCCTGCCCCCTTCCCCGCCCCTCCCCCATGCATTTCCTCCCCCTCCGCCTCCCATTCCTCCTCTCCTCTCCTCCTCCTCCAAGGAAGTGTCCCAAGATCCCTGCACTGGCGTGACTCGTTTTACCTTTGGGAGCTCCCACCTCCGGTTTCTGTGCTCTCTGACACCTGATAAACCTCCTACTCTGGGAGTTATTTCCACGCCTGCCTCCCCACAACAGAATTGAAGCTCTCCAAAGGTGAATCTGGCTATTTCTCATTTTAGAAGCCCTGCAGTCCAGTCTAGACTACATAGCGCTGATGAAAGTCTGAGCGGTGCTGGAGAGTTCAGACGGAGGACAGGACCCTGGACAGCTCAGTGGGGATAAGCGGAAACGGTGTGGTCTGACGGGTTCTTTGAGGGTGCTGTCACTGACAATGACAGCCTGAGAATGAAGAGGAGGAAGGTGATTCGGACTACGAGGCTAGCAACAATATTAACATCATATCATTCTGTGGCAGGCCCACCTCTGTGCGGTATGGGCCAGAACAAGGCAGGTATGCTTGAGGAACAACCCACACTTCAGCGTCTCGACAGCACCGAGGTTTACCCATTGCTCCTGCAGAGCTTGTCATGGTCCAGATGATTCTTCAGGACAAGTGTCCCCTGCTCAGACCCTCAGTGAGCCAGGCCACTTGGACTCTGTGGCTCCAAGCATCACAACACGAGGACTCTACAACAGCAGCAGTGGGACAAGAGCATTTTACAGGACTTGTGCCAGCAATGTCCCTTCCGCTCACATCTCATTGCACCAAACTGGTCCCAGATCCCACCCAACTGCTAGTATGAGGTCAGTTCAGCTCAGTCCCTCAGTTATGTCCGAGACTTTTCAACCCGATGGACTGCAGCACGCCAGGGCTCCCTGTTCATCACCAACTCCCGAGTTTACCCAAACTCATGCCCATTGAGTTGGTGATGCCATCCAGCCATCTCATCCTCTGTCGTCCCCTTCTCCTCCCACCTTCAATCTTTCCCAGCATCAGGGTCTTTTCCAGTGAGTCAGTTCTTCACATCAGGTGGCCAAAGTATTGGAGTTTCAGCTTCAACATCAGTCCTTCCAATAAATATTCAGGACTGATCTCCTTTAGGATGGACTGGTTGGATCTCCTTGCAGTCCAAGGGACTCTCAAGAGTCTTCTCCAACACCACAGTTCAAAAGCATCAATTCTTTGGTGCTCAGCTTTCTTCATAGTCCAACTCTTACATCCATACATGACTACTGGAAATACCACAGCCTTGACTAGACGGACCTTTGTTGGCAAAGTCATGTCTCTGTTTTTTAATATGCTGTCTAGGTTGGTCATAACTTTTCTTCCAAGGAGCAAGCATCTTTTAATTTCTGGCTGTAGTCACCATCTGCAGTGATTTTGGTGCCCCCCAAAATAAAGTCTGACACTGTTTCCACTGTTTCCCCATCTATTTGCCTTGAAGTGATGGGACCAGATGCCATGATCTTCGTTTTCTGAATGTTGAGCTTCAAGCCAACTTTTTCACTCTCCTCTTTCACTTTCATCATGAGGCTCTTTAGTTCTTCGCTTTCTGCCATAAGGGTGGTGTCATCCGCATATCTGAGGTTATTGATATTTCTCCCGGCAATCTTGGGGAAGTTCAATTCCATATGTACAGAAGCTCTTAAGCATCTCAGCGATATGTGACAAACATTTCACATGTCACACCTCATATAACCCTCACGATGATTCCCGAGCACACACAACCCTGGCACAGTCAGTAGAGCTGAGCTCAAGGCCTTGGACTCTGGGGTAAGATCTGAGTTCAGATCCTAGTTCTACTGCCAAACAAGGGATGTCCTGGCTCTACAGGTGGTGAGCTCCCTGTCACACGAGGTATACAAGCAGCAGCTGAATGACCACCTTGATCATCACCATAATTATACATTAATGTGTACATCAGTCCTTCCAATAAATATTCAGGACTGATCTCCTTTAGGATGGACTGGTTGGATCTCCTTGCAGTCCAAGGGACTCTCAAGAGTCTTCTCCAACACCACAGTTCAAAAGCATCAATTCTTTGGTGCTCAGCTTTCTTCATAGTCCAACTCTTACATCCATACATGACTACTGGAAATACCACAGCCTTGACTAGACGGACCTTTGTTGGCAAAGTCATGTCTCTGTTTTTTAATATGCTGTCTAGGTTGGTCATAACTTTTCTTCCAAGGAGCAAGCATCTTTTAATTTCTGGCTGTAGTCACCATCTGCAGTGATTTTGGTGCCCCCCAAAATAAAGTCTGACACTGTTTCCACTGTTTCCCCATCTATTTGCCTTGAAGTGATGGGACCAGATGCCATGATCTTCGTTTTCTGAATGTTGAGCTTCAAGCCAACTTTTTCACTCTCCTCTTTCACTTTCATCATGAGGCTCTTTAGTTCTTCGCTTTCTGCCATAAGGGTGGTGTCATCCGCATATCTGAGGTTATTGATATTTCTCCCGGCAATCTTGGGGAAGTTCAATTCCATATGTACAGAAGCTCTTAAGCATCTCAGCGATATGTGACAAACATTTCACATGTCACACCTCATATAACCCTCACGATGATTCCCGAGCACACACAACCCTGGCACAGTCAGTAGAGCTGAGCTCAAGGCCTTGGACTCTGGGGTAAGATCTGAGTTCAGATCCTAGTTCTACTGCCAAACAAGGGATGTCCTGGCTCTACAGGTGGTGAGCTCCCTGTCACACGAGGTATACAAGCAGCAGCTGAATGACCACCTTGATCATCACCATAATTATACATTAATGTGAGATGTCTCCCAGAAGATATCTACATTTTAATTTAAAATTATGTTTTATGGAAATAAAATTTATATACAGTGAAATACACATAATTTAAATGTGCTATTAGGTGAGTTTTGACAAACATGTACGCCTGTGCCCCTGACACCCCAGTGTAGACACAAAACATTTCCATCACTCAGAAAATTTCCTCTTTGAAGGACAAGGCTTAATTCTGAGAGAGGGCTTAACAAAGGTGGGGTCTCACCAGAGCCTGCATGAGGATGAGTTGGGTCGAGTGCCCGGGGCGTGTTTAAGGCGGTGCTCACCCTCTGGAGCAGTTCTGCGCACACGGTCTTGAGTGAATGCCTTCTTAAATTTAATCCCATGGGGCCCTCACTCTCCTTACCTTAGTCCAGGTCCAGAATTTCAAGCAAGGCAGGGGCAATATTACGCTGGCCAAAAAGCTATCAAGATAGTTTTGAAAAACCCAAACGAACTTTTTGGCCAACCAAATAAGATACCTGGAAACAGAAGGAAAGGGCCATCCTTGAAGCCTTTCAAGTTACATGTCCCAAGGCTGACTGCACCCCCTGAAAGGCAGCCCAGGCACCTAGGAGCTTCCCGAGGGGTCGGGGCCTTGACTCGGGAGCACGTGGCCCACATGGATCGTGATGCTTTCTGATAAGAGTTCCCACTTGCTGAACACCCAGGCCAGGGTAGAGGCTTTATGTCTCTCCAGCTCTCTGAACGAGCCTGAAAATTGTGTTTGTATCCCCATCTTTCAGTGAGAAAACTGGGGTTCAGAAAGGTGGAAGTGACCTGCCCGGGGTCACATGAGCAAGGACTAGTGGTGTGACTCAAAGCCAGTCCTCCCAGAGCCTGTTTCTCCCTCTGCCTCCTCGCAGAGCTCCAGACGCAAGGACTCAGGTGTGCAGGGGAGTCCCAAAGGCAAGGCCCCCGCTCCTATGTTGACCCCTCCGATCTCCGTAAACTTGAGAGGCCAGGCCCCCCAGCAGCTGGGGGCAGCATCACCCGGTGTCTGTCCCTGCTTAGCAGCTGGGCGCCCCCAGCTCTGACAGCCTTTCCCTGGAGCCCTAGGGGTGGTTTGCAAACTACCGATGTATTTGCATACTCCTTAGGAAAAGCCTGCTCTTTTCCCACCTGCAGCAAACTCCAGGCTGATTACTTTCTCCCCATGTTGGAGAGTTAATTACTCTCCTGCACAGCCTGGGTGTTTGTTTGTAATCAGCAGAGGGCTGGAGAGAGGGGGAGGGGACCGGCTGAAGCAGCTGTCATTTGCCCAGATTCCGAAGCTGCCCCGCGGGGGCAAAAATGAGGAGGCGCCTCTCACAGCAGACCCGCGCCCAGATCCTGGCTCAGCCCACAGGCTTGACCCCCTGTTCAGGGAAAGGAGAAGGGAGCTTGGACCTGAGGTACAGGAGTGGACAGTTGTGAGCTGCTGTGAGCGGCTGGTAGGGGAGAGGTAGAGGCTCAGAACATCGCCAGGAAGAAAGCAGCGCCTGGACCACAGGAGCAGGGCACTGTCTACCCCAGACACCTTCCAGGACTGCCTTAGGGTGAGGCTGGGAGACAGAATCCCAACCCAGAGACCGGAGACTGAAGCAGCTCTGCTGGGAAAGAGAAAGTCGCTCAGTCGTGTGTCTGACTCTTTGCGACCCCATGGACTATACAGTCTATGGGATTCTCCAGGCCAGAATACTGGAGTGGGTAGCCATTCCCTTCTCCAGGGGATCTTCCCAACCCAGGGATCAAACCCAGATCTCCCGCATTGCAGGCAGATTCCTTACCAGCTGAGCCACCAGGGAAGCTCTGCTGGGTGACACCGGAAACTGATTGCCCCCTCTGAGCCTCCGTCCGCCCGTCGGTTCACTGGCGCTGACGACAGCAGCCTCACTGGTGGGCAGTCACGTGACCCAGGCAGGGGCTGGGAAAAACACCCATCTCTACTCAGAGGCAAGAGATACTCCTGAAATTCCCAGGTTGGAAATGATCTCAGCTCAGAAGAGATTTAGTGATCTTCCCTCCCTCTCACCCCGGCCCAACCCAACAAACCTGGACTTTCCTCCTTTGTCCTGCTCTGATCAAGGTGTCTAGAGACCCTTCAGCACCTGATCCCCACGTGTCAGAAGCAGAAGACAGGTGCAGCCCACGTGTCAAGATTGGACAGACGCCCAGTTGCTGCCAGAGATCCAGAAAGGCGCTGGACTGCTTGCCTCAGCTCATCCAAGGCACCTATGAAAACCGCTGAATCTCTGGGCCCCACCCCAGAAATTCTGTTCGGGACGTAGGAGTGCAACTTGAGTAATGGTCTCCTTAACCAGCTCCTCAATGGGACTCTGACCCAGGGAACTACCATTTTGGTTCAACTCCTCCCTCTTTTTTTTTTTTTTTTT
>SJYT01052826.1:9377-29698 GCA_006410635.1 Cephalophus harveyi | reverse complement strand
CTCAAACTCCCGGGCTCCGGGCGGCGAGGGACGTCACCAGGATGGACGGCGAACTTTCCTCGCTTCAGTGATTCCTAGGATGCGAAGAGTGAAAGCCCCAGGATTGTGCGTTAATTAAATTAACAGGTTGTAGTTCAGGACTGTTTTCCTTAAAAACAAAACCCCCCAGACCGCACAAAACTTGAGCACTTGTGAGTGTTTACTACCTTCGTCATGATTAATAAAGCTGTTTATCTCTTCCTACTTTTGAAAATGCCGGAGGCCCACAAGTGTGTTTGACCCATGTGGGTCCACTTTGGCTCCCTTATTCATTCTACCCGCTGTGGAACAATAAGCGAGTGTGTGTGTGTGAGAGAGATGCTAGTAAACATCACATGATTGTTTTAGTATTGATGTGTAGACAGAAGTGTCATGTCATGATCGACGAAATGTTTTTTGAGTTAAAGTACATTGAATAAATGTGTTTTCCCTCTAGTTATAAATGATACGTTGTTTGAAATCCAGAGAACTTCTAGGAAGATTTCAGGGTTTTGTGTTGTCTTCAGAATAAAGTTCTTACAGTTTATTGAATATAAAGTGTAGTAGAGTCCCTGTAAGAACTATTTCTGTTGTAAAACACTGAATCTTTGTCATGTTTATACTCTCTAACTCTATAGTCTTCCTTCCCCAATCTTTGTACTTTAAAGGTAATTATGGATTTTGACATTTTGACTCAGATACTTGTTCTCACCCCACTCCACCTTCATCTGAGCCTTGTATTCAGAAGGCTTGTTTATTGTATTTAATTTGCTTCTTCAAATTGTCAGTCAGCTAAAAAGCAATTTCAGATATGAGTAAATTTTATTTTATTCATTAACTAACTCTTACTTTTTTTGATGTTGTGTCTGGAATATGATCATGACAATTAATTCTTTATCAACACATGTCACCGAAGAGAAAGTCTAAGTATTTTAAAAGAATGAATTGTTGATTGTTTTTCGACTTAGGACGTGAAAAGGCCATTTTGATGGGAAAGCTGGCTAATGTCATGTTTAGAGGGAACCTCAGACCTGCTCTGCTTTCAGGTTTTCTATTTAAAAACTTGCATTGGTTCAGTGCTTTGTTATCCCAAAGACTGGAGGGTAATAACAAGGAAAACAAGTAATTTAAAGATTGGAACAATGTGAAGAGAAAGTCTAGGAAGTGATTTATGGATGTGATCCTCTAAATTAGCTAGGGTACCACAAGTACAGACCTGATATCTGTGCAAAGCCACTTACAATCGTTTCATTGATTGACTTAAAAGGTTGCTTTTTATTTAAAAGGCTGTGTGGTCTCTTGTATTGGACTAAAAAATGAGAAGCTCCAACTTTACTTCTGTTATTATTGCTATTTGTATTTTTAAAACCTGTATTAAGCACTTGCATTATGTAAAATACTATGTCATTTCCTCATGCTTGCCTTTTCATCCAACAATTCAAATAGTAAACTAAGACCTATTCTTACCTTAGGACTGGTCCAGGCAAATATATATATTTGGTTTTCTCACCTTCTGCTATTTCTCTTTTTACAGACTTGGATATCCCATTATCAAGAGTCTGCTCTGTCTGGTATAGAATCTTCAGTGCTTTTTTTTCCCTCACACAGCCTGGTCTGTTACCCAACTGTCATCCACATGTTTACTTTTTCGCTTATTCATCCATCAGCAAAGAATTTTTGAGTGCCCCGTAGGTGTAAGTCACCACCCAGTTCTCACCCTTGCTTCCTTCCCATTGGAACTTTTTTGGTTATCCTTTTCAGTGTAGGAAATACACAATAATTGAGAGTATTGACTTTGGGGTCACAAAGAGGCGGTTGTGCCTGCTGCCCCCCGTTGGTAGCTGTATGACCTTGGGCAGATAACCTTTTAAAACTCTGTTTCTTCGCTGGTAAATCCAAAGGTTAGGTCTAAGGGCTGATTGAGATAATGCATGAAAAGTACTTGCCGAGAGCCCCAAATATAAAAAGCACTCCAAAATGTTAGTGCCTATATCTGTTCCAGAGGTATTCTTCTCAGGAAATGCGTTCCCCATCTCAGGAAATGGCAAATCCATTCCGGGGTTTGTCAGGCCATGTCCACATCCGGTCCATCAGTACATCTTGTTATCTCTTCTTTTTTAAATGTATCCAGAATCTGGTACCTTTCCAAGTATCAGGCAGAGTGGTCAGATTGCATCACTTTTCTGTCCCCCATTGGCACAGAGTGAAGCTCATGTGGTAGGATGGCCTCAAGGCCTGATCGTGATATTGCCTCCCAGATCTCTAGTCCCTTCATACTCCCCTGCACCCACATGCTGTCCAGGCACACTGGCCTCCTGGCTTTTCCTTAAATGCACTAATCATGTGCAGCTCAGGCCTTTCCCTTTGTCTGGATCATTCTTTCCTCAGATGTCTGCTTGCTTTCCTTCCTTCTTTCACGTCTGCAGTTGTCACCTTATAGTGAGACCTTCTTAACTTCCCTGACACCCCATGTTAACTTTTCATTTTCTCCATCAACTTATAACTTTCTAAAATACTGTCTGTTTCATTTTTCTCTGTTTAAGTTCTTTTTCTCTCAATCTAGATCCTAAGGTTCAAGGCAACAGGGGTGTTGTTTGTTAGTAACCTTCATGCGTAGGCCAGTGCTTGGCACAAATATGCAATAGTGAACATGTAAATAGCAAATAGTGAACAAGTGAAGGATGAAATTATGGAATTAGTATGGAATTACAAATCTGGACTTCACCACTTTCTACATATGATTTTGGACAAGTAGCTTGAGCTTTCTGAGCCTCATTTTCAATATTTGTAAAATAGGATGATATTCATCCTTTGTGTTGTTATAGTAAAATCCAAGACACTGAGAATAGTATATACAAACCACTCAGTAAATGTAATATAGAGTTGATGTTATTTCCATGCGCATGTTTAATGGGAATGACCAGAAGTCACTAGCGTTTTAATAGTAGTCCTCAGGTAAGGAAGTGTCTGAAAGTGACCAGGCACTTACAAATGAAATCTCCTTTAGTCTCCACTACCGCCCTGTGATTTTCATCCTTTGTGTTGTTATAGTAAAATCCAAGACACTGAGAATAGTATATACAAACCACTCAGTAAATGTAATATAGAGCTGATGTTATTTCCATGCGCATGTTTAATGGGAATGACCAGAAGTCACTTGCGTTTTAATAGTAGTCCTCAGGTAAGGAAGTGTCCAGGCACTTACAAATGAAATCTCCTTTAGTCTCCACTACCGCCCTGTGAGGAAAGTATTTTCATTAGGATTCTGCTGGTGAAGAAGTGGAATCTCAGAGTGGTTAGGGATTTGCTCAAGGTCACAGAGCTAGTGAGTAGCAGGTCAGGTAGAAATGGACCATATTTCTCCCATCACCATTTGTTTTGCCTTTCTGACGCTTTTGATCATTTGTGTAAAGTCATTCTAATGATGTGATTTCACCCGATAAAAACACTAAGAGGTAAAATGTGATATAAACATAGGCTGTTGTTATTTATCTTTTAAGGAAATAGTATTAAATAATTTAAAGCTCTGTCTGCCCTTTTGATAGGCAATTTTTGAAGTGATTATTTCCCAGGGACTAAATGAAATGATTGTATCAATAAATAGTGTTCTGTCAACTGCAAAGAGCTTTACAGACATTAATATAATACTATAGCTAGGTAACTGAAGTAAATAACCTTTAACTTTATCTTGTACTAAAACAGCCAAGAAGTATCCCACACACAGTTGTCTGCAGCATGAAGTGCATACCACAAGAAACAAAGTACAAGGAATCTTTTTAACAATTATTTTTCAAGACATTAGATTCAAGGTGCTAAAGTAAAGTTCACACTTTTGGCAGGGTACAGGGACGGTCATCTTTAATAAGCCCTTTGACAAGAGGTAAGAAGGGTTTCAGGTGAATTTTCAGACATAAATACCAAGGAGCTTCAAAACATTTGGAGAAATTCTTTTTTTTAATCCTAGCACAGTGCGGCATGGTGCAATTGATGTTCATATTACCTGGTTAGATATCACTAGATGCTAAGACCTGCATTAGCAGAGCTGGACTTTGGGGGCACTTGGCTAGTAATAATGTCTTTTGTATAGCATAATTTTTTAGTTCATCAAGGACTTTGCCATATGAACTCGTACTTTTTTTTTAAATGGAAGTGATACCCTCCATCTTGCTCATACTTGTCATTATGCATAAAGCATCACCCGAGCCAGGGTTCCTGCTGAGGGAAACATGAAATTTGTACTCTTGAAATCCTTGAGATTTCACTTATTTGGAAAAACCGCAGTAAGTGAGGAAGGCAGGGTGCTTTGGTCCAATCAAGTAAATGATTAAAACAATTATCAGGGCTTTGATGTTCTCCTGGTCCAGTATTTGATTATCTTTAATGTAAACTGTTGGAGCTGCCTCCCAGCTAGGGTTGCTGTTTTCATCATGCCTCTTACCAGTTTGTCATTTTCCAAGTAGGCAGAGAAATCTTTCAAAACCCTGCTGCAAGCAGTTGTACTGCTCTTCTCCTTTGAAAACTTTGATTCTGTAGTCTCTAATCAGTAAAATAAAGAACATTACTTTTGTGTAATCTTCCTTAAAATAGCCCCAGATTATCCTTAACTATCTGAGGGTGCCCCCAAGTGCTCTGTGTTCCAGCCACACAGAACTACTGATACGTCTGTATGTCTGTCCCAGACGTCCTTTCCTGTGCCTTTGCTGAGCTCCTCCTTCCAACTTGCCTGTAATTACCTACTTTCCATTTCTCCATTCTTAGCTGTTAGTACCAGGTGAAATGGGGCTTCCCTGGTGGCTCAGATAGTAAAGAATCTGCCTGCAATGCAGGTGACCCAGGTTCAATCCCTGGGTTGAGAAGATCCCCTGGAGAAGGAAATGGCTACTCACTCCAGGATTCCTGCCTGGAGAATGCCATAGACAGAGAAGTTTAGAGGGTTACAGTTCATGGGATCCAAAGAGTCATACACAACTGACCAACTAACACTTTCGCTTTACTTCACCAGGTAAAATACTGGCTTGTAGTAAAATGCATGACATTTCTGATATCTACACTAAATACCAGTCCCTCTAGAGTATAAACCATGACTGAAGGCCTATGGATTATCAGGCAGGGTATAAAGTTTCATCCTGTCACTGCTGTTATGTGAAAGCAGCGGCTTCCAAGATACTGATGGTGGCATCTACCTCATGATTTTATTATTATGAGAGTAAATTGAATAGTGTGAATTAGTCTAGTTCTCAGAGGTGCAGTGTTCTGTATAAGTAGAGTTGGAAAATCAGAATGGATGTCAGTGATGCATTGCAAAAGGACAATCAGATCAACTCAACTACTTATACTGATGCTCAAAGGAGAAGGAAAAAAATTAGAGCAATCCTGGTCAGTCACATGATCCCAGTTCTTTCCAATCATGGTATCAAGTCAGTTTGAATAGTAATAGTAGATTCATTTTTCTTATAAGTACTATGAATCTTTTATATCAATTGGCTTTATCGTTAGGAACTTTCTAAACAACATGAAAAAAGGAAAGATTTTGGAATCTATGTCTTTGTGTGGAGAAGATGTAGTATAGAATGTTGAAGGCACATGGCTTGAATTTGCATCCTGGCTCTGGCGTAGGCTTGTTCTGTTCTTTGATGCAAGCTACTAAACTCAGTTTAAACATTGCTTCCAATAGAGTGTCTTTTCATTAGGTTGCTATGAAATTTGAATGAGATGTTTGTAAAGCCCTTTAGCATAGTGTCTGCGAAGTGGTAAGTCTTTAATAAATGTTAGTCTTAGTTATAATAAGAACAGTGCAGAACCTGGTGCTGAAATGGCATGATAGCTGTAGGGATGGGGTTGAGGGTGTATCAGTGCTTGTTACTGGTCTATCATTCTTGAAGTCTTTGGATTCAATGCTCTTCTCTTTCCTTAGTGGAAGGAATGGCAGGTTGCTCTGTCTTCTTCTCCTCTCATTTATACAAGGGGGCTTCTCTTTTGAGTTCCACTGAGTTTATCCAGTTTATTGGTTGCCCACTATAAGGCCAGCACTGTGCTATGCCCTGAAAGTAAACAGCCCTTTCCCTGGAGACTTTGTGATCTAGGGAGGGAGACAAATACATAAACAGATAACTTCACTATGATCTGCTAAGAGCTAAGATAAAAGCACACTTAATTAAGATAAAAGCTCAATATGGAAGCAGAATTGAATTTTCAAAAATTAAAAAAATGTTTTTAGACTGTATATACCCTGTAGCATAGTCAGTTTGAACAGCCTCAATCCTGGGTTAACAGTACAGTCACTGAAAGTTTGTACTGATCATCAGAATGCTTTATGGGAAGTACAGAGGGGAAAGCAGTTTTGGTGGTCTGGACAATGGGCTGATATCCCTAGACAAACTTTTGTCAACCTCCTCATGTAGGGAGTCAGGAAGCAGAGATGAGAGCTGTTGTTGTTCAGGTTATGTAAGTTTTGAAATTTGGGGCCCACCAGGATACATTGATTCCACTTTGGAGTATGAGGCAAGAATATATAAACATGTTTACCATAAAAGAATAAGACCAGATGATCCTATTCACTCTGCTAGTGTCAAAGTCACTGAATCTGTTAGAAGAAATGAAGATTAAGCTGTAAACATGATTGGAAATATTTTTTGAAACATTTCCAGATTTGTTGTAGGGATGGGGTTGAGGGTGTATCAGTGCTTGTTACTGGCCTATCATTCTTGAAGTCTTTGGATTCAATGCTCTGGACATTGTATTAGAGCGACTTCACTTTCACTTTTCACTTTCATGCATTGGAGAAGGAAATGGCAACCCACTCCAGTGTTCTTGCCTGGAGAATCCCACCGATGGGGGAGCCTGGTAGGCTGCTGTCTGTGGGGTCGCACAGAGTCGGACACGACTGAAGCAACTTAGCAGTAGCAGTAGCAGCAGTAGAGAGATCAAGGGCCAGGAATGGCTTTTGATTCAAGTTCTGGCTCTTCTGCTCATGGATCTGTTAATTAAATAAGCAGCACCTGCTCTGTTCCGTTGTTTTCTTTTATTATTATTATAATATGAGTTTATTAGTGGCTGCACTGGATCTTTGTTGCTGTGCACAGCCCTTCTCTAGTTGCGGTAAGCCGGGCTGCTCTTCATTGCAGTGTGCAGGCTTCTAGTTGTGGTGGCTTCTCTCATTGCAGAGCGCAGGCTCTAGGCATACAGGCTTCAGTAGTTGTGGCTCATGGGCTTAATTGTGGAATCTTCCCAGACTGAGGATCTAACCCACGTCCCCTGCATTGGCTGGTGGACTCCCAACCACTGGAGCACCAGGGAAGTCCCTTCTTTGTTTTCTTATCATTCATAAGGGAGTGTTAGTAGCATGCATAGCATGGCTGTGGGAGTTAGGACCTGTACTAAGGCAGGATTGTTGTTCAGTACTACAGTTCTCTCTTGAAACAATATAAATATTGGAGAGGAACAGCTACCTCCAAATTTTTTTGAATGTTGTAATTCAGTTTGGACATGTGGAAATTACAGAGCTCACAAAGCAAGATTCTGAAGTTAAAAACAATAACAATAAAATAAATATATGCCTGCTTTCCACAAAACATTTATTTTAAAATGAATCAGAGTTATATGTATTTAGTTGTCTAAATCCGGCTGCCTTGCTTGTGTGTGGATGGTGAAGGGAGTTGATGGGGGAACCACACCAGAATTCCTCACTGGTAGGAGAAGTTTCAGAGAAACTAACTTCTTAACTGACAGCCCTGTCCAGTTCTGATGGGCATGTAGCAACTATTTCTGCTTCAGGACTCATTGGCCTTGAGGTGTTTCTGTTTATTCTCTTCTAAAAGTGGTCTTTAGACACTTCCAAAGATTTTACATGAAATTGAGTTGACAGCTGGCCCCTTCTGGCATTCTTATGTATTGAATACTGTGAAAATGCATGATGTTTGTCTTTTTTCTTAACTACTTTTATCTGCATTCTTTGGTGTGGGAACAATGTAGGTCTGTAACTGGGTGATGAACCTCATGTTAAAAAAAAAAAAAAATTGCCATCCCTTAGTGATCTGAGCTCCAGCCCCTAAGAACAGATATTTCAGAGTATTTATGAAGAAGGAAATTGGTTGGAAGTTTTGTGAATAGAAGGCACAGTGACTATCTGTGTTGCTAAATTTTACTGCCAGTCTTTTTGTGTGTTTCCATAACTTTTCTAAATAATTAAGCCAAGTCTTCATTAGCTTAGATTGTGGTCTTAATTGATATGCATCCACCCAGAATGTTGGACTGGAACTTGGGAGGCGGCTTTGGAGCCTATTCTCAGATCTTCCATTGACTTCAAGTTAGTTCAGGCTTGTGATTTGATCTTTGTATCTTTTTCTACGTGTAAAATGAGAATTTTATTATTATCCTAAATTTAATCAGGTTTATTGCTGGATAAGAAAAGAGTTACTGCTTAGTCTGAACACCAAATGGGCTCACCAAGACTGAACTCAGAATTAGATAAATTAGTTACCCAGTCCCAGCCCTGGAGGACCTAGAAAGGTTTTTGTTTCTATGGGCAGACTGGCCCCCAAAGAGGAAAGAGAGAGGAGCTGAGCAAGGTTTAGGGATGGGGCCTGGGTATCAGCATTTTAAGAAAGCTTCTCTACTGGCAGTACACATCTGTGTTAGGGCCTTGCTCTTTAGGCATGTTACATGTTTTGCAATGCCTCTGGGCCCTTGCATGTACCTGCGTTAAGCATATGTGCATTCTTCGTGGGGAAAAAAAATTCTATCCATCCTCCAAACTCCAATTTGAGTATGTCCTCCTCTGTGAAATCTTTGCCTTCCTTCTCAGTTCACACAAGCAGAGTTGCCCAAGTTCTGCTTGCAACTACTCTGCCATAGGCTTAGCTATTTCATGAAACTTATTCAGTGCTGAAATTATTTGACAAATAAGACTGAAAATTTTTATAAAAGTCTGTACATGTGCACACATTTTTCAATGTAAAAAAAAAAAGATCTGAAAGTATAGGCACAAAAGTATTAAGGGATCTTAACTCCAAGGAGAAGGATTTGGGCAGAAGAGGATATTTATTTTTTGTTAGTTTATAATCAGTTTATCTCTATGTTTCTTTAATTTTTAAATGGTCTGTTTTATGATTAAAACATAAAAATGATAATCTAAAATAGGAAGAGTCATCATCCCAATTTCAGACCACATTATGCCCGCTCATATCCCTTTCTCTCTTCCTACTCTTTTACTTCCCTAAGTCCTCATATGATCAGAAGTATGATGAGATAACAGGGAAGGGACAGTGTTTACTGTTCTCAGTCTCAGACTTGTCTTGGTACCATAACTAGGAATTGGTCTTTTCCAAATCCCTCTTTATTGGGTTGTTGTAAATCTGAACAGGAAACAGAAAGAGAGGGACTACTTATTGTTTTACTCTAACCCTGTGTATCTTTTCTCACGCAGGTAAACTGTGGAAGTGAAGTTTTGAAGGATGGGTAAAGACTTTCGTTATTATTTCCAGCACCCCTGGTCTCGCATGATCGTGGCTTACTTGGTGATCTTCTTTAACTTCTTAATATTTGCGGAGGACCCAGTTTCTCACAGCCAAACAGAAGCCAATGTTATTGTTGTTGGAAACTGTTTTTCATTTGTAACAAATAAATATCCTCGAGGAGTTGGCTGGAGGCTTCTGAAGGTGCTTCTATGGCTACTTGCCATTCTCATAGGACTAATAGCTGGCAAATTTCTATTCCATCAGCGTTTGTTTGGTAAGTACCCATGAAATGTAATGTAGGTAATTATTAAATTCTATTCTCCAGGATAGAGCTTTGTTATTTCTAAATGCCAGTTTAGAATGCATTTCATTTGCCTTCCAGCGTTAATTTGCTGTGTACTGTGGTAGCTCTGGTTCTTCAGGTATTCTCTGTTGAATGCTGTACTTGTCTATGTCCTGAGGAATATTAGCATGTGGTAAAATTAGTTCTAAACTTAATTTTTTTAAAAAAGGTGTTAACTCTAAAATGAATGTGTGTGAAATCTTACTTAAGGAAGACGTGTAAATAGCTCTTTCCCCAGAAGGAGTACCTAAGTGTGATGTCATAAAGGGTTTATAATCATAAACAGAATGATTCCATATCATTAAAGTAGGCTAACCATTGCCCATATATTTACACCTATTGTTCATTCAGGGAATTAGAATGGGAACTCTAACTTGTTACTTTCATTTCTTTCCTTTTTGCCTTTGTAATTTTGAACATTGGTTCTAGATGTTTATTTTAAGCCTCCTGGTCAACCAGAGACCTGTATTATAGTAAGGAATCTCTTGGTAGTAAGCAACAGAATAAGAGACTAAATTAGTTTATGTTTAAAAATAACTTACTATATGGATTTTGGGATATTTCACAGAGACCAGGGATAGAATTTGTTTTGATAATTGGGATAAATGGAAACAAGGGCTTGAATTCTCTCTGGATGATGAGACAAAGGATGTTCTTTGTCTCAACTTCTCTATCATATATGCTTTATTCTCCTTTCACCCTTAAGGTCAGTTTATATCCACTTAGAATGTCTTGACTCTTGTTCCCGAGTTTAAACTCTTTAGTTCAGTTCAGTCTGTCAGTCGTCCGACTCTTTGCGACCCCATGAATCACAGCATGCCAGGCCTTCCTGTCCATCACCAACTCCCGGAGTTCACTCAAACTCATGTCCGTTGAGTCGGTGGTGCCATCCAGCCATCTCATCCTCTGTCATCCCCTTCTCTTCCTGCCCCCAATCCCTCCCAGCATCAGGGTCTTTTCCAATGAGTCAACTCTTCGCATGAGGTGGCCAAAGTATTGGAGTTTCAGCTTCATCATCAGTCCTTCCAATGAACACCCAGGACTGATCTCCTTTAGGATGGACTGGTTGGATCTCCTTGCAGTCCAAGGGACTCTGAAGAGTCTTCTCCAACACCACAGTTCAAAAGCATCAGTTCTTCGGTGCTCAGCCTTCTTCACAGTCCAGCTCTCACATCCAGAGTTGACTCAGTTTGGGTGTGGTTCCTACCTCTGGCCCAAACTTTTGGCCAGGAGGTGGATACTATTTATTCAACAAATTCATTGGTTGCTTCTTATGCCAGGTACTATTCTAGACTCTGAATCAAAAATGCAGGTTATCTACCCTCATAAAGATATCCTACAGGAGGGAGAAAAGGTTCTAATCAAATAAATCTATAAAATGTGAAGAGGTGGTAAGTGCTGTGGGGGAAAAGAAAGTTTTAAATGCTCCTGGGTCAATTAAGGAGAGAATTTAGCAATGAAACTTTAAATTTAGCAATTATAAGATCATAGGTGTGGGTATTTTCAGTCTAGAAGTTTGGCAGTGGTTTAGGAAATAAACAAAAATATATGTACCTACAAACACATAATGTTACATATATATTCTTCTCAATCTCTACTCCTCAAACTGTAGCCACCTGTTTCTATTACATAAACATAGAAAATGTACATATCTTTTATATTTATTATAAAATATGTGGTTTCAAGAAATTTGATGAGGAAATGGGAAGTAGCTAAAACTTAAGGGGGCAAGGGGAGATTTTGTTGCTATTTCAGGTGATGGTGGTTTTATTTGAGAGGTGAGATTCATTGATCTGCTTGTCATTGTGGGGGAAGAAGTTAGATTGAAGCACAAGTAAAGATATAGAAGGAAGACAGTATCTCTGAAGGTTTCTTTGGTTTGTGACTTAGGAAGTGAAGTGAAGTTGCTCAGTCGCGTCTGACTCTTTGTGACCCCATGGACTGTAGCCCACCAGGCTCCTCTGTCCATGGGATTCTCCAGGAAAGATTACTGGAGTGGGTTGCCATTTCCTTCTCCAAGGGTATCTTCCCAACCCAGGGATCGAACCTAGGTCTCCTGTATTGCGGGCAGATGCTTTAACTTCTGAGCCACCAGAGAAGCTGTAACTTAGGACCCAGGCATAAATAGGGTCTTATAACAGTAAGAGAGACTTGGTTCCTCAGAGATAGTCATGAGTGAGATCAAGGTTGGTACTCTAGTAGGTATATTTGAGGCAGAGGAGTGGAGAGGTGAGTGTCCTCCCACCTGGAGATTTCTGTTTCACTATGAGGAAGGAAGAGCTTAAGATAGAGAAATTGATGGCTTAAGAAAATGTTCAACATTTGTTTTTGTTTGTTTTAAGAAATCTTATTTATTTGTTTGGCTGCATCAGGTCTTAGTGCTGGGGTTCTCTCTAGTTGTCGCTCATGGGCTTAGTTACCCAGAGGCATGTAGGTAGGATCTTGGTTGCCTTACCAGGAATCAAACCCATGTCCCATGCATTGGAAGGTGGATTCTTATCCCAGAAAGTGGTCAATGTTTGGAAGAGTTACAGTAGGGAATGTGGATGTGAACTGACTGGGACAAGGTTTACTGATGATTGCCAGGGGCTGTGGTGGTTAGTCACTATAAATCTCAGTGACAGCAATCTGAATAGTGGAGCAGCTTTCTCTGTGAGAGTTCTGTCACCTGGCACGGAATCTGAGTGATTCATCTGGTTGGGGAATGCTCAGGCTTGCTGTATTAGAAACGAAGGATGGAAAACAAATGGAAAGTTCTAGGGAAAGAGTTATTGATGTGATTAGCAGAAGGTTCTGGCTGGACGTGGAAAGGAGGTGGGGAAGACAATGGTTTGGGAGGAGTGGACAGGGGCCTGAAGATGTGGACGAAACCTAACCGATGAACAGGTAATCCTGTTCAGAGAAGGGGAAGGACTGATGGGTGTGGTTAGATGGCATGTTGTAGCAGAAGTACAGCCATTGTTTAGTGGTGATTCCCAACTAGGGTATGTTCTGAAGATAGTGGGTGCTAAAGTTAAATGGAGAGATGGGTCATTGATACGAAGGATAACTAGGAATTGGATATGAGTTGGGCCATCCACTGAACATTGAACAGGTGTGGTGTTATGATACTAATCACGTGGATATAAGAGGTCAAGAGGAAGGATAAGCAGGAGATGATCAGTTTTCAAAGATGGGTAAAGGGTGCTGGACAAGCAGAACAATAGATATCAGTTATAAGCAATGGCTGGATGTATCTGTAACCCATTCCATAAATTTGCTCAATATAGAAAACTAAATGCAAATTCAGATCAGAACATCCAGTTTATCCAGAATACCCAATAACCAGATTATCTGCCTATATTATAAAAGACTGAATGAAAATCATAAGGTGAAAAAAGAAAAGAAAATTTAGATGAGGTAATGGTTTTTAATAATACGGTCAGATAATTTGGCTTTGTAATTATTACATTTTGCTAAGTTACTCTATTGTGGTCTTATCTCTTATACTAAAATTACATTTAGTCATCGCTTTTTAATTTGCTTACTGATATAATTCACCCCTGAAAAAAAAATCACTCTAGATTTCATATAGTTTATTGACTACAAATTATTTTAGCAAAAATGTGCCCTCTTTTTTTTTTTTTTTGCTTACAATAGATAAGATTTTATAGAATAGTCAGCTTTATCTCTTCTATTTGGTAAGTTGCTTTTTTCTTTTTTCCCCTTATTAAAAGTCTATGAAATTACATGGGGTATTAGAAAAGGGATAATGATCTTCAGCAACTCTTGGTGATTACTAGATAAGATAACTGGACTCCTGATTTAACTTTTTAATGAACTCCAAACTAGTCTCCTCCTTTCTTTCTCCATGGCTGTTGTTTCTTCCTTCACTCACAAATTCTTATTGGTCATTTGCTCCTAATAGTTCTCTCCTCCTCCAACTCATTCTGGATTTTGCTACTAGAATATATATATATATTTACGTGGATAAATGGCTCCTATCAGCTACAGAAAAAAATCAAAACTTCAAAGCACATTATTATCTGCTCCTGCCTGACTTTTAACCTGATCTCTTTCCACATACTATGGAATTGTTTGCTAGTTCTCAAACCTGCTGTCTTCTCAATTCTCTGTCCCTTTGCATGTGTGCTCTCCTGTGCTCATCATGCTT
Source organism: Cephalophus harveyi (assembly GCA_006410635.1). NCBI lineage: Eukaryota > Metazoa > Chordata > Mammalia > Artiodactyla > Bovidae > Cephalophus > Cephalophus harveyi. The sequence goes on along the minus strand of SJYT01052826.1, from coordinate 15,729 downwards.
GTCCCCTTCTTGTTAATTTGGCCAATTTCTCTTTTTCCTTCATATCCAACTTCAAGTATTATGTTCTCTGTGATACTTTCTCTGACTTCCTCCTATCAGATGAAGTTGTTTTCTCTCCAGCTCCCACTGTGTCCACTTGCACCAAAGCACATACAGGAGGGAACTCTGGAACGGACATCCATGCAGCTTTGTGGAAAAGAACCCACATTTTAATGCAGGCACGCACATTATCCTCATTGGTTTGGAATGTGATGAATGTTTTCACCTTTGTTCCCCTTTGTACATAATTCATTTTTTAAAAAGGCCGTATTAAACCTTTAACAGTTTGTAGATGCAAGCTTGTGGTAGGTGGTGGTAATGGTGATGATGGTTTATGTATCTTAAGAGGTATGGGATTGTTCACTACAAGCACAGACACTTTTGTTATAGAAATTGGAATGGTTTACAAAATAATCAAAATTATTGTTTGACCAAGTAAACAGTTTCTTTTTTTGTAATTCTTTAATGAAATAAAAATATTCAATAGAATGTCACTACCCCTTTCATTTCACTAATTTGTTGAATTTTCCCTCATTTATTATGAAAAGTCTCCTGTTAGTATATTTCAGAAGGTCAACACAATATTGCCATTTTAAAGTGTGTATGAGGAAGAGTGAGTGATTGTATGAACACACAATTTAAACCAGGTCATTGGTTATAAATCTTATTTTTATGAGACATGAAAACTATAAGCAGTTTAGTTCATAACATGAAACCCTGTCATGATTTATAGTTTGTAGTGGGATTTGTCCTAAATAAAAATACCGACTCTTGCAAATTGGCAACTGCTTTTTATCAGAGACAGAAATGATTACATGCATGTAAAACTATCCCCCTCTCACCTGTGCTGTATGACTGGAATAAAATGAGAGAGTTGGTTTTCCTACATATTAGCACTAAACTTGTAAGATTTCAGACTGGTCACAAATCCCAAATTTTCCAAATGTAGAATATAATTTAAGACCACATGTTAAAACAGAATTAATACATTTCAATTAAATTTCTTTAGTTTTAACACTGAATCTTGTTGAGGTATTATATTAGGATTTACAAAAATTGGATTTCATTGGACTATCAGTTTGTACTTTTCCAGTGCCTCTGTTTTCCATTTTATTGGATGATTCCATTGTTTAAAAAACTAAGTATGAATTTAAATAATGCCTCTTACAGGATTGTACATTTGAGATATCCACGAATAGAGAAACCTGAAATTATTATGCCAGTAAGACTTATTATGCTCCAAACTCTGGGAGATGTGAAGGACAGGGAAGCCTGGTGTGCTGCAGTCCATGGAGTTGCAAAGAGCTGGACACGACTGAGCAAGTGAACAACAACAAGACATGTAAAAAGGGGAACTTGATTTTTCAAGCTTATCCAAGAAATCATTTTTATTCCAAAAAAGGAATTGAAATGATTTACAAAGCATTTATGTTTAGCACGTATGTTTTTAGAGTAGAAAATGATTCCATAGAATCAAATATGTTTTGATTTCGTGAGTTTTGCTACCTTGTAGGTTTTGTGCTTCCTTAGAGGCTGGACAAAAGGGAGTGTGTGACACATCACATAGCTTTGGATATCCGAAATGATAGAAATGATGCAAACTGCATTTCATAGGGGAATTTTTCTGTGCAGTAAATTCTGGAATTTCTTGTCCTAAATTCTAGTAAGGAGATTTTTTTGTTTTTGTTTTTTGTCTTTTTTTTTTTTTTCTGTATAGAAAACACTGAATGGTGAGGTGGTAAGTGCAGAAGTAGATTTCATATTCTTGCGTTTAAAAATGAACTTCCTTAAAAGTTTAGAGTATAACTGTTAAAGCATAAAAGCAATTCTATGATATTGTAGTCCCTGAAAGGAATTCTATGAAAGGCAAAAGTGATCAGTCTAAGTAATGCCTTCTGATTGAATAGCTTTATCTAGGGATGGATATTAAAACATCAAGATTGTGACAGACTTATTTCTCAAACAAACTGCTCCTGCTATTTGTATTTCTTTGTTTCTTTCTGTTTTCCAACATCTGCAGAGCGCCTATTAGTTGCAATTTTCTTTTTAATTTGGATGAAGGGCAGGCTATGTGGGTGAAAGGCAGGTTGACTAAGAATGAACTGACTAGTATAGTGTATAAAAATGATTCTGGGCCTGTTAAAATTGTCTAGTTCCTTTTTTAAAACTTATATATACATAATTATTTATTAATTTTTTATTTCTTAGCCATACCATAAGCCTCACAAGATCAAGAATAATGCTTTGTTGCTTATCATTTAATCCTCAGTGCCTAAAACAATACCTGGAACATAGTATTATTTGATAAGTCTGAATGAATAAATACATTAATTTTTTTTTTGTCTTTTACATGTTATCTTTGCCAGTGTTGCCTTTTTATTGTAAGCTATAGAAGAGTATTCATTTGTTCATTTATAAGATATCAGACATGGTCCCTGCTCTCAGGGAATTTAAAATCTGGTTAAAGATAAGATACATATGCATGAAAAATTAATTACTTTGATAATACAGGAAATGCATATCAAGTATCAAGTGAATAGAACAGATAGAGCTGTGGGAATTCAAAAAGGGAGGTCACAGTGGACCAACAAGGGGAAAGAAAATTGCTGCCAATGTGGGATTTAAGGGAGTCTGAAGCATGAGTGAGTTTAAAATGATCAAATATGAAGCAAAAGATTCATTACAGATTTCAGGTCATGAGGTAGATGGTGTAGGCAAAAGAGATGAGAACAATTTAGCTTTTTTTAGAGTGGAGGAAAACTGAGGAGGTCATACTCATTTTGACTGGAGTGAACGGTTTGTGTTAGGAAAGAACAGGAGATTCATTGGAAAGATAGGCTGAGTCTAAATTCTTTGTCTTATGTGGTAGTCTCAGACTTTGGACTTTATCACTGCAATATTTGAATCAAGGAAAGTATCTGAACAGATGGGAGATGATTACAGGATTAATCTTGAAGCAGAATCTACTGGAAATTGGAGAGAGAGAGATTAGGGGAGAAGAAAGGAGTAGGAGAAGAATTGATGCTTCTGAACTGTGGTGTTGGAGAAGACTCTTGAGAGTCCCTTGGACTGCAAGGAGATCCAACCAGTCCATCCTAAGTGAGATCAGTCCTGGGTGTTCATTGGAAGGACTGATGCTGAAGCTGAAACTCTAATACTTTGGCCACATGATGCAAAGAGCTGACTCATTGGAAAAGACCCTGATGCTGGGAAAGATTGAGGGCAGGAGAAGAAGGGGGCGACAGAGGATAAGATGATTGGATGGCATCACCAACACGGTGGACATGAGTTTGAGTAAACTCTGGGAGTTGGTGATGGACAGGGAGGTCTGGCGTGCTGCAGTCCATGGGGTTGCAAAGAGTCGGACACAACTGAGCAACTGAACTGAACTGAAAGGAATAGGAAAGTATTTGGAGAAGGAAATGGCAACCCACTCCAGTATTCTTGCCTGGAGAATCCCATGGACGGAGGACAGTGGGCTCCAGCCCATGGGGTCACAGTCGGACATGACTGAGCGACTTCACTTTGGGAGCCTTATGCTTGAGACTTCTCAGGCCAGTCTGGCATAGGGCTAAGATAGTGGGCAACAGAGTGAGAGGTACTGGAACCTTTTGCAGCTTCCACAGCTAATGAGATGTGAGGAGGTGAGAGTAAGGATGAGGTAATGGGGATCTAGGAAAGTTGGTATTGTTGACTAATGGAATGATAATCTTATCAAAAAAGAAAGTCATTAGGAGAATCCAATTAGAGATAATGAGTTCAGTAAATGATAGGTTCAGGTAATGAGAACAAAGTGAAAGCCAACATACCTTGACCTGTATTCAGTAAGCACAGATTGGATTCACTTATCTTAATCCAGGCCCACCACTGCTTACCCAAACCTGGAGACCAGATGTGTTTAAGATTTCAGTGTTTGTACTTAATAGTAATAGACTTCCCTGGTGGGTCAGAGGGTAAAAGCATCTGCCTACAACTCAGGAGACCTGCGTTTGATCCCTGGGTTGAGAAGATCCCCTGGAGAAGGAAATGGCAACCCACTCCAGTACTCTTGCCTTGAAATCCCATGGACGGAGGAGCCTAGTAGGCTACAGTCCATGGGGTCGCAAAGAGCCAGGCACAACTGAGCGACTTCACTGCCCTACAGGACTGAAGAAATAACTCCATCATCAAATGCATCTATATATCTGTAGCTGAATGTATATGTAGTCACATGGAGTGGTACATGAAGTCACATGAAGATCAGCTCAGGTTAGGCTTTGCTGCTAAGTGAATTCAATCAAAAGGTTGAAGGCAAAAGGAAAAGGGGGTAGCAGCGGATGAGGTGGTTAATTAGCATCACCAACTCAATGGACTTGAATTTGAGCAAACTCTGGGAGATACTAGAGGACAGAGGAGCCTGCAGTGCTCAATCCATGAGGTGGCTGAGAGTCGGAGGCAACTTAGCAACTGAACAACAACAAGAATTCAGATTTGGTCAGGTCTTGCCAGTCAATCAGTTGCAAAGATAGAGTCTTTTGGTTTAAAGAATTACAGAAATTGGATAATGGATCTGTACTTGACTCTAAGCAAAGTTTCATATAAATCTTTGGTTTCCTCAAGATATCTATCTGCATAGAATTCACGATTCTTTTTTCAAAGGCTGTGATGAAAAAGTAATGATTTGACTGATTAGAAACAAAAGAAAAATACATGTTGAAGGTTTCTTTTTCTTGTGTTTATATTATGTAAAATATTAAGAGTGTGCTGTCTTCTGGGTACCTTGGTCTGTTTTAGTTTTAAACAGGAAGTTCTAAATAAAGCATTCTCAAAACATAGAAATTTGAGGAGACAAATTCTAGGAATTTTCCTTTCATTTTATTTAAACAAAAGTCTGTCACCTATAAAATACCAAGTAACTCAACAATGTTTTGTCACTTAGTGGATTTAATAAAGGTAAAAGCTTGTTTATTTTCTGTTGTCTTGGCTTTAAGTCTAGTTTGAAATTTTTTTCTTTGTATTTGAGTTATACATTTGATTTTATCATTTCAAAACAGAAAATATTCAGACGTTTCAGAAAGTGTGGATAAGATAGTCCTCGGGATATAGGAATGTCAAAACATGAAGGAACAGATTTTAATCAGATATCTCGTAAGGAAAAATTATTAATTTAATGCAATGATGTGAGTATGATCCAATACTTTTGTGCTAATTTGAGATCTCAATAGCTGAATAGTATAAATGACCCTAAAAGTTGATAATAACTATCCTGATGGTTTATACTACATTAAAAATATGTGTATTTATTATTACCTAAAGTGATTGTCCGATTGACTTATTTTTAGTATTGCATTCTCAAGATGCTGCATGCTTCATTTTGGAGGAGAACAAATGCCATATATGTAGCCAACATGCATAGAATATCCATAGTTTTAAGCTTTGTCTTCTCAAGATACAAGATCATGTCTGATACTCATGATAGATACTATTTAAATGTTTATCACCATCTGCTTTCTCAACCAGTGTATACACAATACCAGAGTCTTCATTTTTCTAGACCCTTGAATTGTCAGCACATAATTCCTTTCTGTAGAGTAAAATAACTTTAGAGTCAGAGTGACCACAGAGTTCATATTGAAGAAAATGTTGCACCATTGCGTGGAGTGGCATTTAATCTGGAAGGAAAAAAGCAAAGGTTTTTGTAATGTAAAGTTAGGAAATGTAAGCTGGGAAAATGATTGACATTTAGCATTAAAATAATCCCCAAGGAACACCCCTCTTTGTAGGGGAATTTGATGTCTGAGAGTTATTAAACTTGGCAGCCCTTTCCAAAAAATTTCTCCTGTTACTTTAATGCTCTTCTCTGTCTTTGAGCAGGAAGGGAAGGTGAGGCTGGAAATTGCAAATCTGTGGCCATTTCTCCCACACCTGCTTCTTAGGCGCCTTCGGTTAGTTTGCAGTGCAGCCAGCTGTGCATCCATTAGCACTAAAGGGCATCAGCCGCAGCTTCCAATGTGTTAGGATCCTCTGGCTGCTCTGCTTCCCATAGGATAGAGGATACAAACACTATAAAAGATACCTCAAGCACTTACTAAAACTAATTCAGATTAGGGCATGGTAATTAAGCAGTTATTAACCAAGTACCTTTCTAGGTACTTTTTACTGTACTTGGTAGAGATGAGTCATTCAGGGGCCAAGGCACCCTTTCCTTTCCAGAGTCAACAGTGGCCTCCACTTTCTCTTCTCATTTCCTACTTACGGAAGGTAATGGTAGAAATTCCTTTTGAAAGCATCTATCAAATGGAATTGATTGCAGCAGAGAGACCCCCCCCCCCCC
>SJYT01052821.1:0-22054 GCA_006410635.1 Cephalophus harveyi | reverse complement strand
GGGGTCGACCGAGGATGAGATGGCTGGATGGCATCACGGACTCGATGGACGTCAGTCTGAGTGAACTCCGGGAGATGGTGATGAACAGGGAGGCCTGGCGTGCTGCGATTCATGGAGTCGCAAAGAGTTGGACATGACTGAGCGACTGAACTGAACTGAAGTAGTTTTCAGTGTATATGTTTCACCTCCTTGGTGAATTATTCCTAAATATTTCATCCATTTTTAATACAATAGTAAATAAAATTGTTATGTGATTTTCTTTTAACATTGTTCATTGTGAATAGAAATGCAGCTGGTTTGCACGTTGTCTTTTGTATCCTGCAAGTTTGCTAAAGTTGCTATTTGATGTGGCAGGGGGTTTTTTGTGTCTGTGTAGAATCTACAGTTTATACATAAAAGACGTTGTCCTCTAGGGAAGAAGGTAACTCTAATTTTTCACTTTGGGAAACTTTGATTTCTTTTTCTTGTCTAATTGCTCTGGTTAGGGGTTTCAGTCCTTTGTTGAACAGTGATGCAGATTGCGCGTCTTTGCCTTCTTCCAGATCTCAGAGGAAAAGTTTTCAGTCTTTCACCATTGAGAACAATGTTAGGTGTGCTCGTTTCATACATCGTATATTTTAGTCTCAGATACTTGTTTTGAAAACAAGACAAATCCCCCAAATGAAAGGGAATGTATCAAAAGTGTGAACAGAGATGAGATCTCAGGGCAGAGAGGAAAGCACAACATTAATAGTGCTTGGAAACCTCTTGTAATGGTACATAGAGATGAGCGCTTTCAGTGAACAACGTCAGTTTCATGATCTCGGAAGAAGAAGATATAGCTTTCGGAGCAGGGACCTGGCTTGATCACTCAAGAGCCTTTGTGTAGCAGAGTTTTATTAAAGTATGAAATGGGACAGAGAAAGCTTCTGACGTAGACATCATAAGGGGGATGGAGAATGCCCCCCCTCACTACTCTTACCAAGGGAGCTAGATAGTTTCTCAAGTGGTTATTACAGTAAGTCAAAAGAATGTCTCAAGGTTGTAAAGCTCTTACCAGACCCATGCCCAGAATTTACATTTCAAGATGACAGGATTAGCCAGAAGTTTATCAAGAAGGAGAAACCTGTCCTCAAGCAGGAAACGTTGTTATATTATCTTCAGTTCAGTGCAGTCGCTCAGTCATGTCCGACTCTTTGCGACCCCATGAACTGCAGCACACCAGGCCTCCCTGTCCATCACCAACTCCCGGAGTTCACTCAGACTCATGTCCATCGTGTCAGTGATGCCGTCCAGCCATCTCATCCTCGGTCGTCCCCTTCTTCTCCTGCCCCCAATCCCTCCCAGCATCAGAGTCTTTTCCAATGAGTCAACTCTTCGCATGAGGTGTCCAAAGTATTAGAGTTTCAGCTTCAGCATCATTCCTTCCAATGAACATCCAGGACTGTTAGAATGGACTGTTTGGATCTCCTTGCAGTCCAAGGGACTCTCAAGAGTCTTCTCCAACACCACAGTTCAAAAGCATCAATTCTTTGGCACTCAGCCTTCTTCACAGTCCAACTCTCACATCCGTACATGACCACTGGAAAGACCATAGCCTTGACTAGATGGACCTTTGTTGGCAAAGTAATGGCTCTGCTTAGTACAGAGTTTAAGCTGAGTTGTTTTGTTGTGTAATCATCAGCTCAGGGCTTAAAGAAAAAAGTTTTTCCTTTTTTCCTCCTTGATAATTCCAGACTACTTTCTAGCCTCCTCAAGAGCCCCAGACCCCTTTCTCCTCCTCGAGAGCCCAAGACCCCTTTCTCCTCCTCGGGTACCCCGGACTTCTCAACCTACCCAGGAATTGACTCTCTCAGATCTTTGGCCAAAGAGAAGTTTGTTTATTAAAGTCCCAGGGGAAGCTTAACCTTTCCCCGAGTCCTCAGCCTGTCCTTCAACATGTATCATGTATTCTTTCACCCGCCAGTGGTGCTGCAGCTCCATCAGACACAAAGGCAAGGTTTGTATCCACAGCACTCGCCATCTCCCTGCTGTGAGCTGGTTGTCCTTGAGTGTGAGGAGCATGAGGTGGGCTGCCTTGCCCCCTCTTCTCTCTTTGTGGGCTTGGCTCTATTGGCTACTCAATTCTTAGTCCGTATAGATCAGAGCTGATGCCCCAAGCGTCTAACCCCTGATCCGGTGCTGTTTTCATCACAGTTGTCATATTTGGAAGATAGAATTGGAAAATGGGAAAGTTCTGGCTGCTCTTTAATTTTATCTGACACCTCAGAACCTGTATGGATCTGTCTTAGTCCCTGTCTGCCTCTTGAGATCGCTCAGCCATTTCTGCTGTTCTCCTTTTGCTGCCATACATGTCAGGGTGTGTGGAATAGGCTGGTGGATTGGATCTTCTGTGCCTGTTACTTAGGAAAACTGTAAGGACAGCAGTCCAACAAAGGGAATATGTGTGAATCTTTCAGGCTCTTAGCTTGGCATCTCTGGGTGGACCAAATAGTCCCATCTCAAGGTCTTAGTATATGAGACCCCCACATCTCTTAGTTTTCCACTCTTGTGCTGGTCTATCTAGTCTGGGAGTGTAGACTCTTCCTGACTTTGCTTTCTCCTTAGTTTGTATAATTTTTCCTTTTAAATTTGATTTGGAAGTATGTGGCTCTAGAGTCTGAAGTCATGTCCAGTTTCTTTGCTGTGGTAATCCGCCTGTGTTTACGGGGCAGCTCCTCCTGGACTCTCTGTGGTGTGGGTTTACTGGGTAAGGGAAAATTTTTAAAGGAGAATACTTTCCCTTAGTGGTTGTAATATTTTCCTGCTGCATACAGAATTACCACTTGAAGCTCCTTAGTATAGTGGTCAGTGTGTTCTGTGATATGAGAAAGTATCTGAAGACCTTGACCTGTACATCTTTTTCTGGCTTTGAGTGATGTCAGAGAAGGCTGTGTGACGGGCACTGTGATAGTGTTGTTCACGTGTACTGTCACCATGCCCTTTGAGCCTCACCAAGAGGTGTAGGAACTTCTCCTGACAAGGGTACTGTCCAGGTTCACACCCTCATATTTGTGAGGCTGTTGACTAAACTGTTGCTGATGCTGCATGCTTGTCACCTGGGTGCTATTGATCATTCTGCCTCCACACTTAATTTTGTAGCAACTTAATGACAGAGCTTATGTAGTGGAGTGATAACTTCAGTGATGAACCATCATTTGTTTTTTTTCAAGGCATAGCTACTTTCTTTTTTTAATATTTGTATGCATTATAAATGATTGTCTTTTGTTTTTGTCATTAAGTTTCTATTTTATGTTACTCTCTGTATTTTATTTGCCATATGTGGGATGGTTGGTTAAGAAAGCACCCCCACACCTATGGTGGAATTGGTGATCAGTACTTTTTAGAGTTCTTTATGTATTCTTGTGGAGAAGGCAATGGCATCCCACTCCAGTATTCTTGCCTGGAAAATCCCATGGATGGAGGAGCCTGGAAGGCTGCAGTCCATGGGGTTGCGACTGAGCGACTTCACTTTCACTTTTCACTTTCTTGCATTGGAGAAGGAAATGGCAACCCACTCCAGTGTTCTTGCCTAGAGAATCACAGGGACGGGGGAGCCTGGGTATGTTGCCATCTATGGGGTCGCACAGAGTCGGACACGACTGAAGTTACTTAGCAGCAGTAGTAGCAGCATGTATTCTTGATGTTAAGCTATTATTGAATATATGATTGGCAATTTTTTTGTATTATAATTTACATTGTTTATTCATTACTGAGGATGGTTTACTGCACAATATTTGATAATTAGGATGTTTGCAATTTATCTCTTTTTATTTTGTTGGCATCAGCTTTTGGTGTTCTATCTCATAAATCATTGGTGAATCCACTGTCAAGAATAATTTTTAAGTTATCTATACAAAATTATGGATGCTAGGCAAACTTATTGTGATAATCGTTTCACAGTATATGTATCAGTTAATTTTTCTCTGTAGCTTAAACTTACACAATGGTATTTGTCATTGTATGAGTTGCTTATACAACCCCCTGTATGTCACTGTTTAAAGAGTTGGGTTTAGAAAGGGAAATAATTAAAACACGTTGGATAAAAGAAACAATAACGCAGTTTATAATCATTTAAAGTGTCTTGCTCCTAAAATGCTGTGGTTAGTGACCCAAATGATCACATCCCTTAAGTCCTCCATCTCAGACACCCAGGTACTGGCCCTGAGTTTGTTGAACTCAGCACTATGCTAAGTTTGCTGTTTTGTAGGGTGTGAGTAGGGAATAGCCCATTTCTACCCAGGCAGTTTTGTATTTGTAATATAGAGACTAGTCCCATAACTGCCCAAGTCCCCAGATCCCTGAATTGCTTCAGCCTCACTAGCAGGATCTGAGCACAACATGCTGTGAAAAACAGCTTTTTATTGAGAATAAACCCTTTTAGTCTTAAGAGGAAGTATCTTGGTTTCCGACATAACTTGAAGCTTTTACCTGAGCAGTGTTACAGACTGTAACTTATTGCTGTCAAGGTAACAGGCCCCGCCCCCCTCCGCGGCCCGCCCCTCCCACGAGCAGTGCGCACGACGGCTCCTCTTCCTGCCCCTGGTCGGAAGCTCTAATACAAAAGCCCTTTCACGCGGACCCGGAAGTTGGAGAGCGCGGAGCCGAGTTCCCCGAGCGGCGCCTAAGCTTGATTCTAGAGTAAGTTTGCAGAGCTCGCCACCCCTCCAGTCCCCACCTCCGCGCCCGCTCACTCGTCCTCATGGTGTGGGAATTGCCAGCGACCGGAAAACCCTGGCACCCGGTCCTCGGCCCCGAATAGACGCTGCCGCTGCGGCCCAGTTACCTTTTCGTTTGGGTTTTAAGTGTTGCTGAGGCTGTTTCGGCCCTCGGTGCGCGTAGACACCGCCTCTGGCGACATTTTCCTGCTTAAAACCCTTTTTGAGCTCTGGCCTCGCCCAGTAAAGCCCTCTCTCGCGAGTTGGAGTCGCGCCCGCCGCGTCGCCTTCTCGACCGCTGGAGGCAGAGCCCAGATAGGCCGCGCGCCCGCTCCCCGGTCCCGGGATTCCGGAGAGGCCGCCCCGCTCCCGAGCCCCCTCCCTCCCAGCGCCTCTGTCCTCGCGTCTCCTGAGGCCGGTCCTTCTGCCCCGCAGCAGCCCCCTTTCCTGTCAGCCCGTCCCCTCACCCCGCATAGGGTAGGTGACCTGGGCCAGCCATGTGACAGCCAGTGCTGTAAAATACAGAAGTATTAATAAATTAAAAAGCCACATCTCCAGGGATTGGAAAACAGCATAGAGAGAACTGCCCTGTCTCAGTGATGGGAGCGGGGAGGCGAAGGGCAATGAGGAACGTCAGAGGTCGAGAGTCCCTAAGTGGGTTTTGGCCGGGTTTGAGTCCAGGCCTCTTGGGTTAAAGTCCCGAGTTGTGTTTTCACCCGGTTGGAGTCCCGCCACATGGGTTCAAGTCTCAGTCTGAGGTGGCCGGTTTTATCATGGTGCTGGCAGAGAAAGAGGTGAAACTGTAAGGAGCAGAGGAAGAAAGGGCTGGAAGGAAGCATAGCCACATGGCCTGCCAGACGGTGGGGAGGAAGGGAGAGTCACAGCGAGAGGAGGGGAGTAATCTGGAGCGCAGAGAGGGAGCCGAAATGGGGGAAGAACGAGGCAGATATAGGTATGGATTTTTGAAAGACTCAGGAAGGTTGGAGAGAGAGCATTTCTAGGGGGAACGAATTGGAGCAGCCTGGGACAGCACACGTGTGAGGGAGGAAATAGGACAGGCACAGCAGGAGAGCAGACGGGGAGAAAAAGAGTCACCGAGACCTGGATGAAATAGGGAGCTAGGTGAACAGAGAGGTAAGCCCGATCCAGGTGTGGCCAGTTGTTTGGATACAGATGATTTTTTTAGTTATACAGAGGAGGATGAGAATTTCCAAACTCCTGTCTATAAGGCTTGTGTCTTTTTTTATTACTTGTGGCAGAAGATGACTTTCATTTGCAAACCCTGTTGAGCCTGGGGCAGTGGCTTGATTCACTGAGTTGTGAATGACCTCCTCCCCTTGTCCTATCATGAGATAAAGGTCAGGGAAGAAGAGACCTGGGGCAAGAAATGACTGACTCTAGAGAGTCACTCTGTGGTAGCTTTTTTTTTTTTAATTTTTTTGGCTGTGCTGTCTTCGGTTCTGTGCTGTGGGCTCAGGAGTTGTGGCTCCCAGGTTCTAAAGCACAGGCTCAGTAGTTGTGCACAAGCTTAGTTGCTTGTACTTGTGGGATCTTCCTGAATCAGGGATAGAACCCATGTCCCCTGCATTGTCAGGCAGATTCTTATCCACTGTATCATGATTAGGTAGCATTTTTAAAGGAGCACTTTTTTTAAAAAAATGGATTCACATTTTCTCCTTTCTTTATGTATGGTGCTTTTTGTAGCTTGGAATAGGTCTTAATTCATTCAGTTTCTGTAATCATTTTTAACTTCAGAAATAAGCCTTTTTAGTTTCCAGTATTCTACTCTTATCATCGTTTTCTAAATAAGATTATTCTCCATTTTTTTAAAAACTTTGACACCAGATTTTTAGGTTAAAAATAATTCAGTTTTTTTTTTTCCAAATTTTTTTCAGATTCATTCCTTGCCTGAGTGCTTTCTTCCCTTCATCTTATACATTTGAAATTTTCTTTGGTAAGTAGTAAATCATCTTAAACTATTTTGTGCCAGCTATAAGTTAATATAAAGGCTGGGCAGGTTCCCCATAACCCGGAACCCAAATATGACAGTAGCCTGTGATTCCCAGAAATCTTCTCAATTGTCTTAAAGTCATAGTGAAGAAGGAATTCATAGGCCCTGGACTCCATCTTAGGCCTGTTCATGCTGATCATGCTCGGCCAACTTGCCAATGGACTCTGAACTCTCTGTTTCAGTTTAGTTCAGTTACTCAGTCGTGTCCAACTCTTTGCAACCCCATGAATCGCAGCATGCCAGGCCTCCGTGTCCATCACGATCTCCCGGAGTTCACTCAGACTCAATGTTCATTGAGTCCATGATGCCATCAAGCCATCTCATCCTCTGTCGTCCCTTTTTCCTCCTGCCCCAAATCCTTCCCAGCATCAGAGTCTTTTCCAGTGTGTCAACTCTTCGCATCAGGTGGCCAAAGTACTGGAGTTTCAGCTTTAGCATCATTCCTTCCAAACAAATCCCAGGGTTGATCTCCTTCAGATTGGACTAGTTGGGTATCCTTGCAGTCCAAGGGACTCTCAAGAGTCTTCTCCAACACCACAGTTCAAAAGCATCAATTCTTCGACGATCAGCCTTCTTCACAGTCCCACTCTCACATCCATACATGACCACAAGAAAAACCATAGCCTTGACTAGACGGACCTTAGTCGGCAAAGTAATGTCTCCTCTTTTGAATATGCTATCTAGGTTGGTCATAACTTTTCTTCCAAGGAGTAAGTGTCTTTTAATTTCATGGCTGCAGTCACCATCTGCAGTGATTTTGGAGCCTAAAAAAATAAAGTCTGGCACTGTTTCCAGTTTCCCCATCTATTTCCCATGAAGTGATGGGACCGGATGCCATGACCTTCGTTTTTGGAATGTTGAGCTTTAAGCCAACTTTTTCACTTTCCTCTTTCACTTTCATCAAGAGGCTGTTTAGTTCCTCTTCACTTTCTGCCATGAGGGTGGTGTCATCTGCATATCTGAGGTTATTGATATTTCTCCCGGCAATCTTGATTCCAGCTTGTGTTTCTTCCAGTCCAGCGTTTCTCATGATGTACTCTGCATATAAGTTAAATAAGCAGGGTGACAATATACAGCCTTGACGCACTCCTTTTCCTATTTGGAACCAGTCTGTTGTTCCATGTCCAGTCCTAACTGTTGCTTCCTGACCTGCATACAGATTTCTCAAGAGGCAGGTTAGGTGGTCTGGTATTCCCATCTCTTTCAGAATTTTCCACAGTTTATTGTGATCCACACAGTCAAAGGCTTTGGCATAGTCGATAAAGCAGAAGTAGATGTTTTTCTGGAACTCTCTTGCTTTTTCCATGATCCAGCGGATGTTGGCAATTTGATCTCTGGTTCCTCTGCCTTTTCTAAAGCCAGCTTGAACATCAGGGAGTTCACGGTTCACGTATTGCTGAAGCCTGGCTTGGAGGATTTTGAGCATTACTTTACTAGCATGTGAGATGAGTGCAATTGTGCGGTAATTGGAGCATTCTTTTGCATTGCCTTTCTTTGGAATTGGAATGAAAACTGACCTTTTCCAGTCCTGTGGCCACTGCTGAGTTTTCCAAATTTGCTGGCAGATTGAGTGCAGCACTTTCACAGCATCATCTTTCAGGATTTGAAACAGCTCAACTGGAATTCCATCACCTCCACTAGCTTTGTTCGTAGTGATGCTTTCTAAGGCCCACTTGACTTCACATTCCAAGATGTCTGGCTCTAGATTAGTGATCACATCATCATGATTATCTGGGTCGTGAAGATCTTTTTTGTACAGTTCTTCTGTGTATTCTTGCCACCTCTTCTTAATATCTTCTGCTTCTGTTAGGTCCATACCATTTCTGTCCTTTATCGAGCCCATCCTTGCATGAAATGTTCCCTTGGTATCTCTAATTTTCTTGAAGAGATCTCTAGTCTTTCCCATTCTGTTGTTTTCCTCTATTTCTTTGCATTGATCACTGAAGAAGGCTTTCTTATCTCTTCTTGCTATTCTTTGGAACTCTGCATTCAGGTGCTTATATCTTTCCTTTTCTCCTTTGCTTTTCGCCTCTCTTCTTTTCACAGCTATTTGTAAGGCCTCCCCAGACAGCCATTTTGCTTTTTTGCATTTCTTTTCCATGGGGATGGTCTTGATCCCTGTCTCCCGTACAATGTCACGAACCTCATTCCATAGTTCTTCAGGCACTCTATCTATCAGATCTAGGCCCTTAAATCTATTCCTCACTTCCACTGTATAATCATAAGGGATTTGATTTAGGTCATACCTGAATGGTCTAGTGGTTTTCCCTACTTTCTTCAATTTGAGTCTGAATTTGGCAATAAGGAGTTCATGATCTGAGCCACAGTCAGCTCCTGGCCTTGTTTTTGTTGACTGTATAGAGCTTCTCCATCTTTGGCTGCATAGAATATAATCAATCTGATTTCGGTGTTGACCATCTGGTGATGTCCACGTGTAGAGTCTTCTCTTGTGTTGTTGGAAGAGGGTGTTTGCTATGACCAGTGCATTTTCTTGGCAAAACTCTATTAGTCTTTGCCCTGCTTCATTCCGAATTCCAAGGGCAAACTTGCCTGTTGCTCCAGGTGTTTCTTGGCTTCCTACTTTTTCATTTCAGTCCCCTGTAATGAAAAGGATATCTTTTTGGGGTGTTAGTTCTAAAAGATCTTGTAAATCTTCATAGAACTGTTCAACTTCACCTTCTTTAGCATTACTGGTTGGTGCGTAGACTTGGATTACCGTGATATTGAATGGTTTGCCTTGGAGACGAACAGAGATCATTCTGTCATTTTTGAGATTGCATCCAAGTACTGCATTTCGGACCCTTTTGTTGACCATGATGGCTACTCCATTTCTTCTGAGGGACTCCTGCCCGCAGTAGTAGATATAATGGTCATCTGAGTTAAATTCACCCATTCCAGTCCATTTTAGTTTGCTGATTCCTAGAATGTCGACATTCACCCTTGCCATCTCTTGTTTGACCACTTCCAGTTTGCCTTGATTCATGGACCTGACATTCCAGGTTCCTATGCAATATTGCTCTTTACAGCATCGGATCTTGCTTCTGTCACCAGTCACATCTACAACTGGGTATTGTTTTTGCTTTGGCTCCATCCCTTCATTCTTTCTGGAGTTATTTCTCCAGTGATCTCCAGTAGCATATTGGGCACCTAATGACCTGGGGAGTTACTCTTTTGGTATCCTATCATTTTGCCTTTTCATACTGTTCATGAACTCTGTGTTTAGTGCCTATGAAAGCAGCAACAGAATGATGAGACCCCTTCCAGACAGGGGAACCTTGAAGATCGTATCTAGGTTACTCATCGCCTAAGAGAAAACATACACTCATCACCCCTTCCTCCAAAGAGGCCATAAATTTTTCTGTATCTATAGGAGTGTAACCTCGGGTTTATTGATTATTGGCTAATTGACTGTTTGAGCCCATGAGCACATAGCACGTGAATGATGCGTTATTGGGGTTGTATTTTCCTTGATTTATGTAAGTCTCAAGGAATTTGGAATGGTGGGTTCAGAAACGTACAGATGGGGTATAAAAGATTTTCACAAATGCTGGTTGGGGTCCTTGGCTAAGAGGAGACACTCTTGGGCCCGCCGGTGTAATAAACTGCACTCCACTATCTGCATTGTCCTTCTGAGTGAGTTTGTTTCCCAGAACGGGTGGCTACATTTGGTGCATTGGCTGGGAAACTCCTCACTTTGAGGAGACAGGTCTCATTTGAGGCCACCCTGAGGCTTTGTGGCTTGAGTTTCCTAGAGGGGAGAAGGCGCCTCGCCCCTCTGGAAGAATTCAGCCTTTCAACGCCCAGTTTCTTCGCTTTGGCAGGTAGTGAACAAGGGAACTGAGTGCTCAGGTGAGGAGGAACCTACCCGGCATGGTGGAGGAGGGCCTGATCACCCCCCTGGGAGGGACTAGAAGGGGCACGGACCTACAGGGGCCCGGAATAGTCAGGCAGCAGCGATTGCTTGGTACACAGGTCGACGAGCGTGCTACGGTTTAGGAAGGAAATTTGTGAAGGTCATTTAGGAGGTGTGTCCATGCCATCTCAGGGAAAATCATTACCAGCGATCGCCAGGGGATTTTTAGGACAGGAAACTGGTCCTTGTATGCTCGTATTTTGCCCTTCCCCAGGAGATGTCCCATCTGCTGTGAAATTCTCGACCCCCTCGCAATTGTTAGGCTAGAAGGAAGGGGATACATAAGTGATTATGAATTGGCTTTCGCGGAGATGGCCATGGGATATTTAACCCATCTATGTTTTCATCCGCACCTGATCAAGCCCACCAAGGCAGAACAGACTTTAAGGGAGAAACAGTCTTGGACCACGTGGTATTCTGGTTTGGCTATGCTGACTGGCAGGTGAAGGCGCGCCGATTCCTCTTCTCCCTCTGGGATCTGGCAGGTAAGGCTCTTCTCAACCCAATTAGGAAGGAGACAGAATGGCAATTTAAGTGTCATTGAGTGGAAATATCAGAAGTACATTATGTACTGAGAACTTCGTAGACAGATGAAAAGGAAAAGTAGAAGACGGTCCGAGAAGGTAAGCAAGATGGGAGGACGTGAATCTAAGGCAACTGTATTGGAGTGCATGATTAAAAATTTTAAGAAGGGATTAGGAGGAGACTATGAGGTGAAGATGAAGCCTAACCGCCTCCACATACTCTGTGAGGTTGAATGGCCCCCTATGGGAGTAGGATGGCCACCAGAGAACACCATGAACTTAAAAATAGTGGAAGCAGTCTATACAGTAGTCACAGGAGAGCCAGGACACCTGGATCAATATCCATATATTGACTCATGGCTAGGGTTAGCTCAAGACCCTTCTACCTGGACAAGGTTCTGTATCCAGAAGAGAAAAGGAAAAATATTGGCACAAAAATTGATGATAAAGGAAATTCTACAGGATTTGGACGGGGATGACCTGATCCCTCCCCCATACTGGATAATGGCGGACCTGCCTCCCAGTGCTCCACCTGGACCGGAGGCCACCTTAATGCCCAATCCAGCGCCAGGTGAAGTCCTGCAGCAGCTGCTGCTCCTCTGCCAGCTCTCCCCGAGGTCGTAGAGCTGCCACCTCGGCAGGCTCCGATCCCGGTGACAGAAGCCTCTGGCCAACACTTCCAGGATCCTGCTCCAGCTGAACTGCCCAAGCTATACCCGCCTTTCCCGGTGAGTACTGACAAGAAGGGAAGGGAGACCTTGGGATTAAGCAGAGACTGTGCTCTGCCAGAGAGCCAAAGGGAATGAGAGCGAACAGGCAAGAGATTTACAATGCTAGCTGCTGCTCTAGGAAAGACTATCTCGGGCCCTCCGGAAAACTTCCTCTGCCCCACGGACAGGACAGTCCTTCAACCGGTCCCAGTGGAGGCCCCGGGGCCCTGTTACAGCCAAACCAGTGTGCCTGGTGCCAAACTTTTGGCCACTGGAAGAATGAATGCCCTAAGGCAAAGAAGGAAGAGGAAGTTCCCACATTTGTGGGCTTGCTGACTTGGAAATTAAATAGGGCTGCCGTGGCTCAGAGATGTCAGGTCCCTGAGAACCCATGGTAACGTTAAAAGTGGGGGACCAAAACACTGACTTCATGGTGGATACAGGAGCAGAACTGTTGGTAGTAACAAAACCTGTGGCACCACTGTCCAAAAAGACTACTGCTGTAACTGGGGTAACAGGAGAAGAGAGGATTAAATTGTTTTGCCAGCCTGGAAAATGTCAGAATGGCGGGGGTGGGCACCAAGTGATTCTTGAATTCCTCTACATTTCTGAGTGCCCAGTACCCCTGTTGGGAAGAGACTTGCTCTCCAAACTTGGAGCACAAGTGACTTTCTCCCCTGAGGAGAGACCCACCTTCTGGATGGACACTATGACTTACTTGCTCTCTCTCTCAATACTCCATAAAGATTAGCAGAGGTTCCATGAGCCTCTGAAGGAAGAACCGGGTGGGCCAGAAGAGCATGAGGGAGAGCTAACTTTCCCCCCAGGCTAGCTAAACATCAAGCCCCAGTGATAATAGAACTCAAACCAGGCACCATCCTGGTTAGAAAGTGCCAGTACCCGCTACCGATAGAGGCCTGGGCCGGCATACTGCCCCACATCAATATGTGAAGCAAGCGGGCATTCTAGTAGAGTGCCAGTCAGCTTGGAATACACCAATCCAGTTAAAAAGGAAGGAGGACAGGACTGTCGGCCTGCACAGGACTCAGGCTAGTCAACCAGGCTATTGTGACTTTACACCCCACTGTTCCAAACCCCTGTACCTTACTTAGCCTCCTCCCACCAAGGACTAAAGTTTATACTCGCCTAGATCTCAAGGATGCCACCTTTGCAGACGCCTCACCCCAGCATCACAGCCCATCTTTGCCTTTGAATGGGAAGATCCAGTTGGGGGCACCAAGCAACAGCTCATCTGGACTCCCCCACAAGGGTTTAAGAACTCCCCAGCCATCTTTGGGGAAGCCTTGGCTTCTGACCTGAACTCATTCCATCCGGAAGAGTATGAATGTTGGCTCCTACAATATGAGGATGACCTGCTGCTGGCTGCCGAGACCAAGGAAAAAATGCTGCAAAGGGACAAAAGCACTGCTTCAGCTGCTGATGGAAGCAGGNCCATCTTTGGGGAAGCCTTGGCTTCTGACCTGAACTCATTCCATCCGGAAGAGTATGAATGTTGGCTCCTACAATATGAGGATGACCTGCTGCTGGCTGCCGAGACCAAGGAAAAAATGCTGCAAAGGGACAAAAGCACTGCTTCAGCTGCTGATGGAAGCAGGTTACCGGGTGTTGAAGAAGAAGGCACAGGTCTGCAAGGAGGAGGTAAGGTAGCTGGGGTTTGTTTTAAAGAAGGACACAAGGTTCCAGACCCTAGTTGGGTCCTATATACTGATGACACCAGCCTGATAAAACAAGGACAATGGCTGTCAGATTAGCCAAAGTGGTAGGGGCCATCAAGACTGAAAAGGGATGGTGGGAATTGCCAAGTGGCAAATTATTGGTACCGGAGGAGCTGGCACACACTTAAAGCATCAATTCTTCGGCACTCAGCTTTCTTCACAGTCCAACTCTCACATCCATACATGACCACAGGAAAAACCATACAACAAGTAAGAAAAACTTGAAACATCAAATGGAAACTGCACACTGCATATAGGCCCGGAGTTCTGAGATGGTGGAATGAACCGACTGGACATTAAAGAGACACTCCAAGTGGATCACAGAGACTGACTGCTCTTGGGTGGACTTGCTTCCGATGGTTCAGACTCAGGATGACCCCCCAGTCCCAAGGCTATTCTCCATACAAAATTGTGTATGGGAGGCCCCCTTCCATAATAAAACAGGTGTCAACAAATTTGCCTCAGGTAAGGGGGGATAGGATTTCATAGCAGATGGAACTGTGTAAGGTAATAAATCGAGTAGCTAAGTTTGTACAAGAAAGGGTGCTGTTCCCCCTTGGGGAACAGATTCATGAGTTTAGGCTTGGTGACCAAGTATAGGTCAAAGATTGGAAACATGATTTGCTAGCTCCTTGGTGAAAGGGCCCTTATGTTATTTTAACTACCCCTACTGCAGTTAAAGTTGCAGATATTGTCCCTTGGATCCATCATACGAGGGTAAAGAGAACATACCATGTGAGGTGAGGTGAGGTGAAGTTGCTCAGTCGTGTCCGACTCTTTGAGACCCCATGAACTGTAAGCCACTAGGCTTCTCTGTCCATGGGATTCTCCAGGCAAGAATACTGGAGTGGATTGCCATTTCCTTCTCCAGAGGATCTTCCCAACCCAGGGATCGAACCCAGGTCTCCTGCATTGGAGGCAGACACTTTAACCTCTGAGCCACCAGGGAAGCCCGCACCATGCAGACCCAGAAAATGTTGAGTGGACTGCACAGAGGGACCTCGCTGATCCTCGAGAGACTAAGACCATCCTTAAGAAGAAGATGCTGGACGAGCCCCTTCAGGATGAAGCTGCACAATCAACTCCTGCTGCTTGGCCTCATCAACATGATTTTGAATTTAACTTCTGTTTCAACTCAGGACAATGTTTTCATCTAATGGGCACATTCCTGTGCAGACTTCCACAACACTTCCAACTGCTGGGTATGTAGGGCTATGCCTTTGTTAGTGATGGATGGACTTCCTTGGTGGGTGTCACCGTTCTGCCAAGGAGATTTTAAACCACTCTGCTCTTTCTTGGATGACAAAAAGAGACTTTCCTCTCTCTTGTCAATCATAACCTCTCCTTGGTCTCTTGGTGTAAGACCTACAGTCAATAGACTCGTGTCATGGGGTTACATTTGATATAAATGCCAGTGTAACAAAAGCCTAACCTACAACAACCGGTAAATCTACCTTATTTACATGCTAGGTGGACAAGATCCGTGTTTCAATGGTATGAGTATATTGCTGCCTTATTTGTACCCTCTATAGGGACAACAGATATCATGATTAAAGTAGAGGCCTTGACTAATTTCACAAAACAGTTCCTCCTGGATAGAACAAAAGCCATCCCAGCCTTAAATGAAGAGCAACTCCAAATGAGAAAAGCGGTAATTCATTATAGAATGGCTTTGGACATACTCACAGCTGCTCAAGGAGGGACCTGTGCTATAATTACGGTTGAATGTTGTGAATACATTCCTGACTTACCTGGCAATGTATCGACTGCTTTAGATGACATGAAAAACCAGGTAAAAGCAATGTCAAATGAAAACATTCCTTTCTGGACTTCGGTCCTATCTTGGATGAAGAGATTGGTGGAAAACTATATTTACCACTGTTATAGTTACCTTGATAGTTCTGCTTTGTGGACGCTGAATTTTACAATGTATTATGAACTTTGTAACCCTTTGTTGATGTCATTCTCCCAAATTGGTGGTCAGAGAGTCAGGGTGCAATATATCCCTATGAATGATGCTCATAATATGAGTTAAGAGCATCAAGAGGGGGGAATGAAGAAGGAATTCATAGGGCCTGGACTCCATCTTAGGCCTGTTCATGCTGATCATGCACCTTTCCAATGGACGCTGAACTCTGTGTTTAGAGCCTATGAAAACAGCAACAGAAGGATAAGACCCCCACCAGACAGGGGAACCTTGAAGATCGTATCTAGGTTACTCATCGCCTAAGAGAAAACATACACTCATCACCCCTTCCTCCAGACAGGCCATAAATTTTTCTGTATCTATAGGAGTGTAACCTCGGGTTTATTGATTATTGGCTAATTGTTTGACTGTTTGAGCCCATGAGCACATAGCACGTGAATGATGCACTATTGGGATTGTATTTTCCTTGATTTATGTAAGTCTCAAGGAATTTGGAATGGTGGGTTCAGAAACGTACACATGGTGTATAAAAGATTTTCACAAATGCTGGTCGGGGTCCTTGGCTAAGAGGAGACACTGCCTTGGGCCCGCCGGTATAATAAACTGCACTCCACTATCTGCGTTGTCCTTCTGAGTGAGTTTGTTTCCCAAAACGTGTGGCTACAACAATAAATAGGGGATGATTTAGTGTGGGTTTAATTTTCTCACCGCCTATGGCCCTAGTCCCCTCTGATGTGATTAGGCCCAGATAGCTAACAGATTGTTGACAAAGCTGAGCCTTTTCTCTTGATGCTTATAACTGCAGCCTGCCAGAAAGTTTAAGAAATCTTTTGAGGCTCCTGAACAAGCTTCCTCTGTCTCAGCACAGAGCAAAATATAATCTACATATTGTAACACCACCGCTTTGGAGCTATTAAAGTTTTGTAGATCCCATGACAAACTTTGTCCATATAAGTGAGGACTGTCACGAAATCCCTGGGGCAAAACTGTCCAGGTTAACTGAGAAGCTGGCTGCATAGGCTCTTCAAAGGCAAATAGAAATTGACTTTCCTCCGCCAAAGGCACAGAACACAAAGCATCTTTCAAATCAATTACTGAGAAATATTTGGCTCGTTCAGGAATTTCAGACAATAGAGTATAGGATTAGGCACCACAGGGTGTAAAGGAACTACAGCCTCATTTGTAAATCTTGGACTAGTCTCCATTTCCCATTTGATTTCTTTATACCCAAAATAGGAGTGTTGCCTGGACTGTTACAGGGAACTAATAGTCCCTGCTCCTTTAAATTTTCGATGATGGGTTTTAACCCTTAACCTCAAGTTTCAGTGGATACTGTTTCTTATGTGGAAATAAGTGGGTCTTTGAGCTTGACAACTACAGGAATAGCATTTTGTGCTCCACCCACAGATTTTCCATCAGCCCATACTCTAGGATTTACATTTTGTTCAACTAAAGGGAGAGAAAGGGAGGGCTCCATATTTATGAAAACAGAGGCATGGACCTTGTTCAGTATATTCCTCCCCAAAAGGGGTGAGGGAGACTCTGGCACAATCAGAAACTCGTGTGAAAATAGCACAGAATCTCAGTTACAACATAAACAATAACTGAAATAATACCGTTTGGCTCATCTAGACAGTCCCATTAGGGAAGTGGATCGGGAAGGAAGTGGGCCAGGGGCTTCAGTAAGCACTGAGTAAGTTGCCCCAGTATCTAAAAGGAAATCGATGGCTTGGCCCCCCACAGTTATTAATACCCCATTTCCTCGGGTGTAATTAGGACAGGAGCTTGTGTGGGAACCCCCCGGGCACCTTCAGTCCTGATTGTCTTGAGAGTCTGACCCCAGGTATGATTATGACAACACAGTATTTTAAGAGAAACCTCCTTTTAAATTTGTATAGAGAAGGAAAAAAATATCGCTAGTTTGTTTCCTCCTGCTGCATAAGAGAGAGAAAAATGTCTGACACTTGCAGCCTATTTCCTCCATTTGGAGACCCCTGGCCATCCTGCCTGTTACCCTCTCAACATCGTGTAATAAAATAGACATATTTTCAACTGTGGTTTTACCAAAGACATGAATTGTGTGTATATGTTTATGTATGCACACACAAATGGATATTTCTGGTCTCAGCTCTTTACCAGAGAATAACGGAGGTATGACATTAGATCTTGTGAAATTAAAGGCATTTCTTTGAGAAATGGGAAAATAAAAGAACATTTAACATGATAAAACCAACAAAATAAAACGCTTCATTCTTTCAAAAAAAGAAAAAAAAACACCTAGTTTAACTGGTTAGTCTAATGGTCTGTTTTCTCCATTTTCTATGATCATTGTAAAAAAGTGAGCTGTGCGGTGATATGAAGATGTTTCCCTCAGGTCCCTTTGTGACTTTTCTGTACAAATGAGGAAGGATGGGCTGGATTGACCTGGAACCTTCCAACAGAGCCTCTCTCTTCATAATGAAAAAGATTGCTCAGATCCTATTTCTAAGCTGACCCCTTACAATGTTTTTTGTACCAGTGGATATATATTTTCAATTCTATATTTTTAAAATATTTTAGTGCGGCTCAGAGGTTAAAGTGTCTGCCTCCAATGCAGGAGACCTGGGTTCGATCCCTGGGTCGGGAAGATCCTCTGGAGAAGAAAATGACAATCCACTCCAGTATTCTTGCCTGGAGAATCCCATGGACAGAGAAGCCTAGTGGCTTACAGTCCATGGGATCGCAAAGAGTCGGACACGACTGAGCGACTTCACCTCACCTCACCTTAGTGCAATCGTATAATAAAGAATTAACCTCCTTGGTATCAGTTTGACTCAATCATGAAAGAAAAGTTTCCTTTGCTCAGGTACATGACAGATGTTCCTGGTGTTAAATGGGATCGGCATTAAGGACAAACTTGGCCCACTTGCCCTTCAGCCTCCCATTTCATTATTCAGTTATACCCGGTTCTCTTCACTCAGCTCAGAGCTTCTCATAAACGGCTTCTCTCTGGGCCTGAGGGAGCCCACTTGTAACATGGAGATGAGAGACTAGACTGGAATCTTTGAGTGTAAGCAACACTGACCCCTGAAATGATTATTCAAATTGGCTGTGTGTCTGTGTGTGGCAGTTCTGGTTTGGAGGGAGTTTCTGGTGGTAATGAGAATTGTAAATAGATCTCAGTCCTCCCCGAATGAAAAACAAAAAGGAAAACTAGGATGGAGGCAGGATCACAGGCTCAGAATTAGATGACTTCTATGAATAAGGCTAAATCTGAAGGGAGATTTTTTTTTACGACCTGACGTTCAGACCTCCACTGGCTTTCATTTGTTCTTGGGACAAAAGCTTGACTCCTTGTTGCAGCTCCACAGCCCTCTGTCAAGCTCAGGGCCCTGTCAGTGTCTCCAACCTCATCCTGGGAGCTGACCCTTTGCTCATGGTTCAGCCTGTCCTGGTCTCATTTACCTTTTCTCTGTTTCCAAATACCAAAACCATTTCTGTCTGACATTGTAGTTCCTTTTCTCTCCTTCAGGTCACCGTGCCTCAGGCCCTTTGTCACCCTTCAAGTCTAGGCTCAGAGAGGTCTCCTCATCCCCTCCTAACAGTCTCTCTCATGTTATCCAGGTTTATTGCCTCTGTATCAGTTGCCATCAGCAGAAATCAATGCCCTTCTTCATGGGTTATTTTGAGTTCTTCCTGGTTCCCCTCTTTTTAGGGCTCATAGTGTTCCTCTTCTTCCCAGCGTGGCTGCAGTACCTGTTACTGGAAGTGTCTGTAGATGACAGGACTATGGGTTGGGCCGAATAATCCTCAGGGAAGACCAAGAGAACAGGGCAGGTGATGAAGATGTTTCCCATGTTCTGGACATTTCAGCTGTAATTGATCTTTACCCCATGTGACTACTTAATTACTCAAAAGAAGAGCCAAGAAATATAGGAAGTCCTGAAAAGCCCTACAGAACTGGTGTCCTCAAGCAGTGGGCTAAGATGTCCCCATGTTTAGACTGCTGGGTTTCATCCTCTGCAGCCCCCAGATCTAAGCTCTGTCGATCCAGGGACCAGTCACCATCGTGGACAGCAGCTTTGCCATCTAGGAGTTCATGTGCTCCGTGTCAGCGTTGTGATTTCAGTGTGCTGAGGATGACCGCCTGCACACCCCAAGAGGTAGAATATCTTCCAAGTAGGTGTGGGTGGAGAAAACAGGAGAGAGTGAGACCTGGAGACCCTTGCTTTGAGACTTCCTCATCTCAAATGCCTTTGTACGTGGACTTCATAATGTCCCCAGGTGGTGGCAGGCTTTCCCAGGAGGGCCAGTCTCTTGATTTTCATACTGCATGTGCAGTGTCCTTTGGGTGGTAGCTCATGGGCACTCCTCTTGTGATCCCCTTTGCCAGGAAACCCCTGTGCGCTTTAGTACTGCTTAGTCCAGTCATCAGGGAGGAGAGGTAGACCAATGGGGAAAGCAGAGGGAGCCTGGTGGGGTCTGCAGGAGGGTTGTGGCAGCACTTGGGGGCATCAAGGTGAGCCCAGTGAATGGAGCGTGTGCCCATTCCAAGTGTAGTTGCAGGGACAAGGGGTGTGTGGATCTGTTGGAAGAGAATGTCTCCGTTCAGGCTGGAGCAACAGGAAGCGGGTTTGTTGGAGAGCCCGCATGGAGTGGTTTGAGATTCTACCTGAGCTCGTGTTCCCCGGGACAGCAATGCTGAGGCTGACATGTGCTTGCACAGGTTTGATTTGACAACTCGTGACCACACGTGAGCAGCAATGAAGGACGTGGAATTCAGCCAAGAGAAGTCTTTTCCACTGTTAGAATGGTGGCCTGGGCTGAGCCTGCAGGCCCCTGTGGGTGCAGGAGGATGGGAGCCTTGGGCTTGAGGGGCTGGTTCTAGCAGGTGCCCCCAGCATCCTCTCCACTCCCTGGCTTTCGTTGGCTCTTTTAGCAGGCAAGCACCGTAGAGTAACAGGGAAAATCTCAGGTCATTTTTTGCATCAACTTTGGTATCATTGTGTACTTGGGGTTTCCGGTGCAGAAAGGTTCATGTGCATTTGGGAAGATACCAAGAGAATCTGGAGTGTTTCCTTGGAAGATGCTGAGGTCTGAGTGGTCCATGTGCATCATTGGAATTATCCCTCTTTTTCATAGTCTTTGTGGAGATTTCGATGTTTGACCTGGATCGCTCTCTGTAAATGAAAATATGGTGTCTTGTGTCTGTCCTCTTTTATATTTTGCTTCATGCATGGGTTATCAGGGCTTGGAATGCTTTATGTTCGTATAAGAGGGTTAGAGGCTCATCATGGGCTCTGTGGACACTCTGTTGGACACCATTAAAGTTTGTAAGATTGTTTGAGTCCCTCTGGGAAAATAGGAGCACTAAGTTTAAGATCACAGAATGCTTGTTATAAGGTGGTTCTGCTCGGTAGGGATCTCTGGGCCCAACCCGAGAAGAGTCATAAAGTCCTGTGACATAGGGGAGAATGGCTCCGAAAAATCAGAGGGCAGCGATGCCACAGTGATCTTCAGCCTGGAGGCTTGTCCTCTAGAAGATGCAGCTGCAACTGTTTTGCTGCCAGGCTGGGTTCTGTGTTATCCACTCCTGTCCCTCCCAAAATAAGCACACATACAGGCACAGCACAGAAAACACAGAATCTTAACTGCACTCTTGGTGGTAATGTAAATGGTACTGCTATGTTGGAAAATAAAATGGAAGTTCCTTAACAAGTTAACATAGAACAGGACTACAGTCTGTCAAACCCATTTCTGACAGATATCCAAAGGAAAAGCGATCAGGTTTTCAGAGATATGTCCACAGTCCGATGAGTGTGACTGGATTTGCAGTAGCCAAAGTATAGACACAACCCAGATGTCTCTTGACAAAAGGCTAGGTAACAGAAGTGTGGTATAGAAATATTTATTATATACTGTATATTCATGAACTATTTTTTCTCTGTATATAAATATAAAAATCAAGGATCCTGCATTTATGCCAGAATGAATGAACCTAGAGAACATTATGCCAAGTTAAATAAGCCTGACAAAGGAGGACAGATACTGTATGTGGAAATTAGAATTGTCAAACTCACAGAACCATCGAGTAATAAGGCTGTTACTAGGAGCTGGGTGGAGAGGGAAATGAGGCACTGGTAGGCAAAGAGTAGAGATTTTCCATTGCAAAATAAGTAAGTTCTGGGGATCTGCCTGTAGTGCTCCTATATACTTGAAACTTGCCCAGAGAGAAATAATACAGTGTACTCATAGGTGGAAGTGTAACTTACTCAGTTCAGTTCAGTCGCTCAGTCATGTCCGATTCTTTGCGACCCCATGAATCACAGCACGCCAGGCTTCCCTGTTCATTACCATCTCTCGGAGGTCACTCAGACTCACATCCATCGAGTCCGTGATGCAATCCAGCCATCTCATCCTCGGTCATCCCCTTCTCCTCCTGCCCCCAATCCCTCCCAGCATCAGAGTCTTTTCCAGTGAGTCAACTCTTCACATGAGGTGGCCAAAGTATTGGAGTTTCAGCTTTAGCATCATTCGTTCCAAAGAAATCCCAGGGTTAATCTCCTTCAGAATGGACT
>SJYT01052818.1:0-44773 GCA_006410635.1 Cephalophus harveyi | reverse complement strand
AGACCCTGATGCTGGGAAAGATTGAAGGCTGGAGGAGAAGGGGATGACAGAGGATGAGATGCTTGGATGGTATCACTGACTCGATGGACGTGAGTTTGATCAAGCTCTGAGAGCTGGCGATGGACAGGGAAGCTTGGTGTGCTGCAGTCCATGGGGTCGCAAAGAGTCGGACATGACTGAGTGAGTCAAACTGAACCTCCAAAAAAGTATACAGCAAATATATTCAATGGTAAAATATTTAAAGCTTTCACCCTACGTTTGGAAACATTTATTGAATCTTAATATGTGCCTGATATTGTTCTAGGCACTAAGAATGAAAGCAGTGAAGAAAGCAGACAAAAATCCTTGCCCCAAGTAGCTGGCATTCTAAAAATGAATTTTATTTATTTTATTTTATTGTTCCATTTTATTTTGTATGAATGATTCTTGTGTAAGAAATCTACAACTACCATTTATTAAATGACTACTGTATGCCTGGCCTTTGTCCCAAGCTATTACATATTTACCTTTTTTAAAGTACACTCTGAGAGAGTCCTGCCATTTCTTATTTGTTGATGAGAAAACGAAGCACACAGCACTTAATTAGTCCAAAGGCACCCACTAGTTATTAACTAGGTTCTACAACTACCATTTATTAAATGACTACTGTATGCCTGGCCTTTGTCCCAAGCTATTACATATTTACCTTTTTTAAAGTACACTCTGAGAGAGTCCTGCCATTTCTTATTTGTTGATGAGAAAACGAAGCACATAGCACTTAATTAGTCCAAAGGCACCCACTAGTTATTAACTAGGTTAGGGCTTCCCAGATGGCACTAGTGGTAAAAAACGAGCCCGCTTGCCAATGCAGGAGATGAGACATGAGTTCAGTCCCCTGACTGGGGAAGATCCCCTGGAGGAGGGCATGGCAATTTCCACTCCAGTGTTCTTGCTGGAGAATTCCCACTGACAGAGGTACCTGGCAGGCTACAGCTCATAGGGTCACACAGAGTCGGACACAACTGAAGCGACTTAACACACATCCTGCATTCACCTATTAATGCCAGAGCTCATATTCTTTCCCCTATGCTATATCCACAGTATCTATCATTATAGGCAAATTTTGTCTTATTTAGTAAGAAAATTTGTTCTAATTTATTGTTGGCTTTTTAAACATTTGTTAATTTTTAAATTCCCATGCAGAATTTTAAGTTGTTGTAAAATTAAATCTGGGAGATTTTATTGCTAGATGATTTCTAGTGTTTTTTTATTTATTTTTAATTGAAGGATAATTGCTTTACAGTATTATGTTGGTTTTTACCAAATATCAACATGAATCAGCCATAGGTGATTTCTAGTGTTTTAAATTTAGAAGATGTCCTCTCAGAGGTTTGTTAAATATTTTTTATAATTTAAAAGAATTTGAACTGCTAAAACTACCTGGACTTTATTCTATTGTGTACAATGTAGAATGTGTTACTTATTACCCAAACTGATCATTGTTAAGAAATTCTTCTTCTCATTGATTGTTGGTGAAAATATAGCGCCTTTTAGATAGAAATCCTTGAAAAAGTCATTCAATAAAGCCCAATCGAGCCACTGTTGGTAAAAAAAAAAATTCCTAGGATATCTTCTTATATAAAAAAAGTTCAGGCTATTTTCCTAAATTATAAATGTTTTGCTTCTTTGCTTGACACATGCACACACACACAAACACACACACACACACACACACACACTCTTAAATTCCCGAGGCAGAAATATTCATGCTGTATCTGAATGCAGATTTCATTACTTAATTTTATTCCTAACTGTATCTTCTTTTAAATGATTAGTCACAAATACTTACTTAGCACTAAGTATGATTTATATAAATATACTCATGGTGGAATAAAACAAAACAAACAACAAAAAAAAATTTGGCCCTTTGAGGAACCTACAGTCTAACTGAAGAAGATAAAACATACATGAAAACTTATACCTAAGTGTTTGAAAAGGCCCAGTTTGTGAGCAGCAATCACTGCAAGAGTTCAGAGGAAGAAATGATGCATGTGGTTGGCCAGGAAGCTTCACCAAAGAGCTGGGGGTTACCAGGGCCTGGATCGGTTGTTAGGAGCTTGGTCTAGAGAAGAGGGTGTGGAAGTTATAGTCTAGAAAGATTGAACCTGGATACCCAGGCAGATGTGTGCCACCTGTGTGGGTGTGGTGTGAAGGGAGGAAGTATAGTGTTAAAAAAAAAATTCAGTCAAGTAAGTTTTAAAGATCCAGTTGGTTTTATTAAACAATTCATGAATGTGGCAGCATCCTGTCCATCAAGGAGCAAGGAGCTCCAAGAGGCTGTATGAAATGGACAACTTTTATAGGCAGAAAGGGGAAAAGCACAGATTTTTTTAGGTTTAGCTTAGGTACGGAGAAGGCAATGGCACCCCACTCCAGTACTCTTGCCTGGAAAATCCCTGGACGGAGGAGCCTGGAAGGCTGCAGTCCATGGGGTCGCTGAGGGTCGGACACGACTGAGGGACTTCACTTTCAATTTTCACTTTCATGCATTGGAGAAGGAAATGGCAACCCACTCCAGTGTTCTTGCCTGGAGAATCCCAGGGACGGGGGAGCCTGGTGGGCTGCTGTCTATGGGGTCGCACAGAGTCAGACACGACTGAAGTGACTTAGCAACAGTAGCAGCAGCTTAGGTAACCCGTCTTTTAGGGACAGAGGGACACTTTGAGGCAGATTACCTCACCAGGGCTGACTAGAAAATTCCAGACTGACCAGTTAAGATAACATTCCTTGGGGAGGTTGTCACTGCAGGTTAGGTGTTAAGTCTTGGTTTGCTGCCGTGGGACTTAGCACAAGAGCGTCCACGTGGGGCCTGTCATTTTTTTTCTAACAATTCCCCCTTTTTGATCAGACTCTTAGCTTAACTGAGAGATGTGATCAAAATTGAAGGCATTAGCATCACTCTTAGCCACAACTCTGCCATTCTCACAGTTTTGTTGATCCTTGTGTGGTGTCCATGCGTCAAGGTGTTTTTGCTTAATCCCTATGATATTCATAGATCATGGCTTTAGGTTCATAATCTTTAAATTAATCATCTCCTCATTCCTTCTCTTATGTTCCACTCTTAAGATCCTTTGCCTGGTGGTTAACAGCTGTGAATATACATTTAAAGCCTTTGAGAGAACACAGTTCACCAGGGAGATGACTGTAACTGTCTTAAGCAGGGTAATTCCCCATGTCTGGAGTGCCCTTCAGAGCCATGGTGCCCGACACAAACCAGTCAATGTCAAAGAAGGACCCTCATGAAGGTATCAAGATTTTAAGCCAGGCAGCTTGCTCAGTGAGCTCTTGTCACCGTATTTCAGCTTACCCTGAAGTCTTAACCCAGGTGCAGCGGGTGGTACTGGCCACAGCACAGACACCTCCTCGCTCAGCTAAAAGGTAACCCAGAGCTATCCTATCATCAAGAGCAACTTTAGCCAGAGAGACCAAGGACTGTTACTGGGCATCTATTGCTTTAGCAACAAAGACTGCAAGTTAAGAAGAGGTTCCTGACTATCGCCTCCTTTGTAATTACTCCTAACCAGAGAAGTAGGGATCTACCAAAGGGAGTGAATCTGGAATCACAGAACCCCCTCATAAGTCCTTTCTAGCTGGATGAGGCAACTCCAGGGAAGCTGATCAATGAGATGTCCCAGTTCATTTGTGGACAGTTAGGGGCACCATTAGATGACCTAAGAGGCATTGCCTGATTAGGCACTAGCATAATCTAGTGCAGACCACTCCAATCAACTCCTGTTGATAGAGTCACTCAAAGGGATGGTCGCAT
Source organism: Cephalophus harveyi (assembly GCA_006410635.1). Taxonomy (NCBI): domain Eukaryota; kingdom Metazoa; phylum Chordata; class Mammalia; order Artiodactyla; family Bovidae; genus Cephalophus; species Cephalophus harveyi. Next base: position 40,968 of record SJYT01052818.1, on the reverse strand, counting down.
TTGCCTGTTTGAGTCAAGGGCTGGTTTATTTTTCTCCTAACCTGAAATAATAATAAAAATGGTTCTAAGTACCAGAGTTTACCTCCCCTGCCCACCGCCCCTTAACAATGACTTGAAAGATACAGGTGATGTGTTATCTTTCGAGGTCAATGGAGAAGTAAAGGACAGAAAGGGAAGAACAAAGGGACTCATATTCAGTTAAAATATGAGGTCTTAATCCAGCATCTTGGAAAGAAGCAGTTTGCCTCAATGGCAACTCCTTCTCTTCCTAGTCAGTTTGATTTGGACAGCTCCAGCCCTTGGATAAAACCAGATGTCAGGCAGAGCCCTCTTTAGCTGTAATATGTACAGTCCCTGAAGTTTGTGCCACATGGGTAGTAAAGAGATCTTGATATAGTCCCCCCCGCCAAGGAGATCCAGGGGGAGACTTTGTTCTTACTGATTCCAAATCAGAAAGGTAGGAGAAAATTGGAAGCATTACTTTGGAGAGTCATAGCCAGACATTTGAAGAAGCTAGAGGAATTCAGGATCCAGTCCAGTTTACAGGTATATTACAAGACCTTAAAAACAATTAGCAGGACTAATATCTAATATAGACAGAGATGAAAGCATAATTTTTCTTCTACAGTTATCCCTGTCTCTTTTTTTTTCCAAGGATAAAGTAATTGACCTTATAAGCTCTTCTTAAGAATACTTTTCTAGTACTTTTCATAAGGATTCTCAAATCAAACTCAAAAACTGCTTGAAGCCAGGAACCCAAGCCAAAGGTCAAGCAGTTTCCTAAAGCAGTCTGGTCATATCTGAGTCTCTGTGTATCTCTCTCAAATAAAATATTCCAGTCAGAGCTTCCATTATTAATATATACCCAGTGTTTCTAATTGTGTCCTGTTACAAAGAGACCAGATTTTTATTTAACTCAGGTAAATAACTATGTTGCCTTGGAAAGAATACTGAAGAGTTGCCAAATTTTAGAGGGGTCAAAGTGGGGAGAAAAAGTAAATATTTTACCCGTGTTCACAAAAGTGTGTTTTACCAGATTGCTGAAAGCTTTAAAAGAAAACAGAAGGTTTCTTTCATCTGGACAAAATATTAAGAAACCAGCAGTATTTTCCCTCCTCAATTCATTTAGTCCCATGTACTTTTTCTGTTTAAATCCAATTTTTCCCTTAGTTCTAGAAATTCTTACTAGTTGAGTTTTATGATCTTAAAATTATCAGAAACCTGTACTTGTCATGAGTTCTTTCCATGAATCCCCTTGAAGATACAGCACTTCTGTAGGAACACTTTTTCCAAAGCATCAGAATAAAACAATAGCTCTCTGTCAATGACAAAAGAGTATGCCTGTTATTAAAGATTTGATGAGAGTTTATTAAAATGGAACTGACAAGAAAATTTGGTTGTTCCTGGAACATATAATATTTGAGGATAATAACTGGAATTCTGTCTGATAATGTTATTCTAGGACTTATCAGATTTGCAGGAATTTTATTAATACATAATTTTGAGGACACACTTACATATCTATACAGACAAAACCTGAAGATTTAGTATTATTTATTTGGCAATGCTTCCCATGTAATTTAACATACCAACTAAGTCTAATTTGTTCAATTTGCCTTTATAAAAATAAGGACAGAGAACAAATCTTTTGAGATATTCCAAGGGCCCTCTGGATTATGCTGCAGTTGGCTTGAAGTGAAAAAGATTTCATGGAGCTAGCATTCCAGGTTCCTATGCAATCCTGTTCTTTACAGCATCGGATTGTACTTTCATCACCAGACATACCCACAATTGAGCATCATTTTTGCTTTGGCCCAGCCGCTTCATTCTTTCAGAGCTATTAGTAGTTCCCCTCCACTCTTCCCCAGTAGCATATTGGATGCCTTCTGACCTGGGAGGCTCATCTTTCAAGGTCATATATTTTGCCTTTTGTACAGTTCATGGAGTTTTCATGGCAAGTACACTGGAGTGGTTTCCCATCCCTCCTCCAGTGGATCACCTCTTGTCAGAACTCTCCACTATGACCCATCTGTCTTGGACAGTCCCACACAGCATGGCTCATAGCTTCACCGAGCTGCACAAGCCCCTTCTCCATGACAAGGCAGTGATGCACGAACCTACTAAATAATGTTAAAACTACCAGACAGTTGCAGTCATCTCCCATGCTAGCAAGGTTATCCTCAAAATCCTTCAAGCTAGCCTTCAGCACTACATGAACCGAGAACTTCCACGTATTCAAGCTGGGGTTAGAAAAGGCAGAGGAACCAGAGATCCAAATTGCCAACATTTGCTGGATCATAGAGAAAGCAAGAGAATTCCAGAAAAACATCTACCTCTGTTTCAGTGACTACACTAAAGCTTTTGACTGTGTGGATCATAACAAACTGTACAAAACTCTTAAAGAGATAGGAATACCAGACCATCTTACCTGTCCCCTGAGAAACCCATATGCAGGTCAAGAAGCAACAGTTAGAACCTTAAATGGAACAAGTGACTGGTTCAGAATTGAGAAAGGCTGATAAGGCTGCTCATTGTCACCCTATATATTTAACTTATACCCAGAGCACATCATGCGAAATGCTGAGCTGGATGAGTTACAAGCTGGAATCAAGATTGCTGGGAGAAATAACAACCTCAGATATACAGATGATACCACTTTAATGGCAGGAACTAAAGAGCCTCTTGATAAGGGTGAAAGAAGAGGGTGGAAAAGCCAGCTTAAAGATGGTGACTACAGCCATGAAATTAAAAGGCAATTGCTTCTTGGCAGGAAAGCTTTGACAAACCTAGACAGTGTATTAGCAAGCAAAGACATCACTTTGCCGAGAGAGGTCCGTCTAGTCAAGGCTATGGTCTTTCCAGTAGTCATGTACGGATGTGAGAGCTGGACCATAAAGATGGCGGAGTGACGAAGAGTTGATGCTTTCAAACTGTGGTACTCTTAAAAGCCCCTTGGAGAGCAAGGAGATCACACCAGTCAAAAAAAAGGAAATCAACCCTGAATACTCATTGGAAGGATTTATGCTGAAGCGCTAATACTTTGGCCACCTGACATGAAGAGCCAACTCATTAGAAAAGACCCTGATGCTGGGAAAGATTGAGGGCAAGAGGAGAAGGGGACAACAGAGGATGAGATGGTTGGATGGCATCTCTGACTCGATGGACATGAGTTTGAGCAAACTCTGGGAGATAGTGAAGGACAGGAAAGCCCGGCATCCATGGGGGTCACAGAGAGTCGGACACAATTTTGGGACTGAACAACAACAGCAACAGTGAAAGATTTCATTTAGAATTTGATTCGATTTCAAAAATGTCAAAAAATTTTAAGATACTTGGTCAATTAGGATCATAGGATCCTATTGGACCAAATAGGATCATGTCAGTATGAAACAATACTTAGTTATCTATTTAACCAAAGTGACAGACTTCACAGGCAAATACAGAATGGTACAGTTTCGTGGCATCCGGTCCCATCACTTCATGGGAAATAGATGGGGAAACAGTGGAAACAGTGTCAGACTTTATTTTGGGGGGCTCCAAAATCACTGCAAATGGTGATTGCAGCCATGAAATTAAAAGACGCTTACTCCTTGGAAGAAAAGTTACGACCAACCTAGATAGCATATTCAAAAGCAGAGACATTACTTTGCCGACTAAGGTCCGTCCAGTCAAGACTATGGATTTTCTGTGGTCATGTATGGATATAAGAGTTGGACTGTGAAGAAGGCTGAGCGCCGAAGAATAGATGTTTTTGAACTGTGGTGTTGGAGAAGACTCTTGAGAGTCACTTGGACAGCAAGGAGGTCCAACCAGTCCATTCTGAAGGAGATCAGCCCTGGGATTTCTTTGGAAGGAATGATGCTAAAGCTGAAACTCCGGTACTTTGGCCACCTCATGCAAAGAGTTGACTCATTGGAAAAGACTCTGCTGCTGGGAGGGATTGGGGACAGGAGGAGAAGGGGACGACAGAGGATGAGATGGCTGGATGGCATCACAGACTCGATGGACGTGAATATGAGTGAACTCCAGGAGTTGGTGATGGACAGGGAGGCCTGGCGTGCTGCAATTCATGGGGTCGCAAAGAGTTGGACACGACTGAGCAACTGAACTGAACTGAACTGAACAGTTTTGAAATTAAATTAATTCTTTCAAAGTTATTAAGATTAAGTTTATTTAAGTAATTAAAACCTGATACAGATGACTTGGAACATAGTGATTATTTTGGCAGGCACAAGATCTTTGTTTTTCCTAGGCACATTATTCAAAAGATAAACAAAAACCTTTTGCAGTCTGTTATCAAGAGCAGACCAATAGTCCAAAATAACTTTGCACCAGATTACTTTTGATGTTAAAACTCACTTACTTAATTAAATTTATTCCAATCTTAACCAGTTCTGACCACACATGAAATTCCTTTCCCTTATTTCTGGTAGTTACAATTGCAAATATTAGCATTTTTAAACCTTAAAAACCTCAGATTTCTTTCTAGTGTAAACTAAGATGCAAGCACTTATGAACTGTCTTTTATATTAGCATTCTATTTACTGGCAAACTTATAACTATTTTTTATAATTTCTTGAAACATGTGCTTTCTTACAGAAAATTTCTCAGAGTAGCATAAAATGTGTTTATTTACAATCTAAAATATCTTTAATTCCTCCGTAAAACAAAGCAAGAAATGGGCAAACTTATAGTTATTAATGTTTCAGTATTTTATCTTATTTGGAAATAATCTGGATATTCAAGGAGTTTAACCATCACTTAACTTAGCAACTGTCTCTTATACACATCTGTTACTGGGCATCTATTGCTTTAGCAACAAAGACTGCAAGTTAAGAAGAGGTTCCTGACTATCGCCTCCTTTGTAATTACTCCTAACCAGAGAAGTAGGGATCTACCAAAGGGAGTGAATCTGGAATCACAGAACCCCCTCATAAGTCCTTTCTAGCTGGATGAGGCAACTCCAGGGAAGCTGATCAATGAGATGTCCCAGTTCATTTGTGGACAGTTAGGGGCACCATTAGATGACCTAAGAGGCATTGCCTGATTAGGCACTAGCATAATCTAGTGCAGACCACTCCAATCAACTCCTGTTGATAGAGTCACTCAAAGGGATGGTCGCATTTGCCTGTTTGAGTCAAGGGCTGGTTTATTTTTCTCCTAACCTGAAATAATAATAAAAATGGTTCTAAGTACCAGAGTTTACCTCCCCTGCCCACCGCCCCTTAACAATGACTTGAAAGATACAGGTGATGTGTTATCTTTCGAGGTCAATGGAGAAGTAAAGGACAGAAAGGGAAGAACAAAGGGACTCATATTCAGTTAAAATATGAGGTCTTAATCCAGCATCTTGGAAAGAAGCAGTTTGCCTCAATGGCAACTCCTTCTCTTCCTAGTCAGTTTGATTGGGGAAATTATTTTAAAAATTCACCAATCAGCTTTTTATCCTACTTACACCTATTTAATTTCCTTGTCTTTACCAATTAAGGATTAGATTCCTTATGGAAGTTTCATCATACCAAATTATTTTCTTGTTGACAGATTTTGTAAAATTAACTTATTTTAATAATAAACCCAGATAAAATAAAAGTTGTATGTTTACTTTATATTCAATGTTGATAACGCTAAGATGTGTCTATTTGAATCAAACCAACAAATTTAAACTACCTTTAATACCAAATATTTTCCCAGAGCATGTGAATCTGAAAGGCATTTTGCTTATTGTCTACTAGAATTTTGAGAATTCTTATGAGTACTAAGTTTATGTAAGTATTTGTTAAAGTCATTTAAGTGGAGTACTTTTCAGTTCAGTTCAGTTGCTCAGTCAAGTCCAACTTTGCAACCACATGCACTGCAACACGCCAGGCCTCCCTGTCCATCACCAACTCTCGGAGGTTACTCAAACTCATGCCCACTGAGTCTATGATGCCACCCAACCGTCTCATCCTCTGTCATGCCCTTCTCCTGAGTCAATCTTTCTCAGCATCAGGGTCTTTTCCAATGAATCAGCTCTTCATATCAGGTGGCAAAAGTATTGGAGTTTCAGCTTTAGCATCAGTCCTTCCAATGAATATTCAGGACTGATTTCCTTTAGGGTGGACTGGTTGGATCTCCTTGCAGTCCAGGGGACTTTCAAGAATCTTCTCCAACACCACAGTTCAAAAGAATCAATTCTTCAGCACTCAGCTTTCTTTATAAAGCTGTGTGAGCCAACTCTCACATCCATACATGACCACTGGAAAAACCATAGCCTTGATTAGATGGAACTTTGTTGGCAAAGTAATGTCTCTGCTTTTTAATATGCTGTCTAGGTTGGTCATAACTTTTCTTCCAAGGAGTAAGCATCTTTTAATTTCATGCCTTTAGTCACCATCTGCAGTGATTTTGGAGCCCCCCAAAATAAAGTCTGTCAATGTTTCCACTGTTTCTCCATCATTTGCCATGAAGTGATGGGACTGGATGCCATGATCTTCATCTACTGAATGTTGTTTTAAGCCAACTTTTTCACTCTCCTCTTTCACCTTCATCAATAGGCATTTTAGTTACTCTTTGATTTCTGCCATAAAGGTGGTGTCATCTGCAAATCTGAGGTTATTGATATTCCTCCTGGCAGTCTTGATTCCAGCTTGTGCTTCATCCAGTCCAGCGTTTCTCATGATGTTCTCTATATAAGTTAAATAAGCAGGGTGACAATATACAGCCTTGATGTACTCCTTTTCCTATTTGGAACCAGTCTGTTGTTCCATGTCCAGTTCTTACTGTTGCTTCCTGACCTGTATACAGGTTTCTCAAGAGGCAGGTCAGGTGGTCTGCTATTTCCATCTCTTTCAGAATTTTCCACAGTTTCTTGTGATCCACACAGTCAAAGGCTTTGGTATAGTCAATAAAGCAGAAATAGATGTTTTTCTGGAACTCTCTTGCTTTTTTGATGATCCAGTGGATGTTGGCAATTTGATCTCTGGTTCCTCTGCCTTTTCTAAATCCATCTTGAACATCTGGAATTTCACAGTTGATGTACTGTTGAAACCTGGCTTGGAGAATTTTGAGCATTACTTTACTAGCGTGTGAGATGAGTGCAATTGTGCAGTAGTTTGAGCATTCTTTGGCATTGCCTTTCTTAGGGATTGGAATGAAAACTGACCTTTTCTAGTCCCGTGGCCACTGTTCTTTTACAGATTAATTTTAATAATATTTTGGCAGTAGGAAATACCACATATCTGCAACACACCTATGTAGACAAATAAGTATATAGACAAATGTAAACAGAGACCTCGTAGTTTCACTTTAAAATTTTAGCCGTGAGACAGGTATAATCATATAAAACTCACTAGTTATAAAATGACAGTTGAAATCATATAAGTTTACCTGCTCAGATGGCTAACATTTTTTCTGTTAATATTTGTGGAAAAGACACTTTACATTTGTATTTGTCCTTGACAAGTAATGTTATGGAAGCTGTGGAGATGTTTGAATTTTTTGAAAGTCCTCTGTCCCCTTTTCTTTTAGTTTTAGGAATTGGAGATCGTCTCGATCGAGGTTCCCAGAGGACATGAGATGAAATATTTATATCTCAAAGGCACAGGGAAAGAATGTAAGCCCTCCAATAATTTGAACTGTTTTTAGAGTCACATTTCTGGTTTTGTAGAGATTTGTAAGATAAGGACAATTGCTTTTAATTCTTCAAGGAACTGGGTTGCAACTTAAATTACATTATAAGTTGATCTATCCATTCAGTTCCATTATCATCAATGAGGAGAGAGCTTATAAAAAGTTTCTTTCAGACTCTGAATATCGGTTTCTAATCTATGATGAACTTTTGAACATAGAGGGACTTTTTAAAAAGTTATTTTAAATACCCTGGCAATTTTTTAACCAGGGCAAACAGTAAATATTTCTGGCAGTACTGAATGACCCATTGGACTCAAGATGTGTTCCCAAAGAGGGGATAAAGGATATTTTATTTTCCTTTCTCTATCAGGTACTGTAGGGCTTCTCAGGTGGTGCAAGTAGTAAAGAATCCACCCACCAATGCAGGAGACACAAGAGATGTGGGTTCACCCTGGGTCAGGAAGATCCCCTAGATAAGGGAATGGCTACACATTCTAGTATTCTTTCCTGGAAAAGTCCATGGACAGAGGGGCCTTAATGGGCTATAGTCCATGGGGTCACAATGAGTTGGACTTGACCGAGCAATCTATCACACACCAGGCACTATAGACAAATTTGGGAGAGCTGACCCTGGTGAGAATTTCACCATTAGCCAGCTTCTTCCAGCTTTATCAGGATCCCCTCTGCAGATTCTGAATAGGATTTAAAATGGAGTGAGTAGCTCTGATATCTACCACATTATGGAAAGGTTTTTAAAAATTAATTTTAATTTTAGTTTTCCCTTGGCATTAAAATTTTAGTTGAATGGAATAATGTGGCAATTTATGAGAAAAAAAAAATCCTGTGGTCTTGTCAACTCTGAAGGGGGCTATATGGGGGCATCTGTAAGGCCATTGACTTGGCAGACTCTCATTCATGGTCCTGTATAACCAATTCAACCAGAGGATTACTAGAAAGAGTAGTCCAGTAAATGAGGAAGGAAGGAGTTACAGCAGTCTTAGAGTTCTTTTGTCTTAGGTACCTCTTATATTGTTAACTTTTCATTAGCTTTTAACAAGAAATCTTTCAATGAAGCTGTTTTGGAATCTTGCAGACTTTTCAAGGCTTCTACATACAAATTAAAATAGGTATCCCATACATGTATGTCATGGAGTATTACTGTACTCCATGTATTACATTAAAGGTATATATTTATATTATGTATTAAATGTATGTATTATATTAAATACATTACATGTATGGAGTATTACATTAAAAAAGAATGAAATAATACCATTTGCAGCAACATGGACGGACCTAGATTATGCTATGTGAAATAAGTCAAACAGAGAAAAGCAAGCATCATATGATATCCCTTATATATGGAATCTAGAAAATGACACAAATGAACTTATTTACAAACAGAAACAGACTCACAGACTTCGAAAACAAACCTATGCTTATGAAAGGGGAAATGTCAGAGTAGGTGGTGGGGGGGATAAATTAGGAGCTTGGGATTAATATATATACACTGCTGTACATAACATATATAACCAACGAGGGCCTACAGTACAGCTCACGGAACTATATTCAATATTCTGTAATGACCTTAATGGGAAAAGAATCTGAAAAAGAATGAATATATGTATATGTATAATTGCATCACTTAGCTTTATCCCTGAAACTAGCACAACACTGTAAATCAGCTATACTCCACTACAAAATAAAAATTAAATTAAAAATAAAAGAAAACAGGTATCCCATTCAGTTTGATTTGGAAGACTTTGCTTTTAAATGCACTTTTTCAATGATCTTATCTAATGGAATATTCCTTCTATTGGCCATTATAATTTTCCTGAGAACTGACAGGAGTTTGGCAGGATCTTAGCCACAAATGAGGTGCAACCACACTTTTATCTGGTCGTATTTCAAGGCCTCTTACCCCATGGCTACCAGGCTAAGCTCTTAGGACACAGTAAGATGTTGCCATTTTTGTGGACCTCTACAGAGTCGGACATGACTGAAGCGACTTAGCAGCAGTAGCAGCAGCAACAGCTTCAGGGATTATAGTTCTTAGACATAAAATGAGTAGCTGTACTGGAAGGTGGCACACTTGACTTTTTAGAAATTAAAGATTCCATGTCTTTTAACGAGCTTTTATCTACCTAAAACAAGACAAACATGCGCTGTAATATGTTGTCAGTAACCAAGAGAGAGTGCTGCATTCTGGCCAAGAGAAGTTCCAGTACAGTCATCAGTTCCCCTGGAACCTTGACTGGGGAAAGGATTGAACCAGCAGAACTCAACAAATGGGGACTGAGGACTGAAGGGCTCTCCATGGATGGGGCGCTGTGAGCCACCACCAACAGTTCCCACATGGATTTTCAGAAAGAATCAAGGGTTGGGGATTTTCTACTCAAAAACCTGGGAACTACAACCCGAAAGCTAGGAGCTTGGCTCTGGGAAGAGTCATTTGACAGCTCAACTGGGTTCCAGGTAGAACCATCTGGCAGCTCAAAGCTGACCTGCCCTGTACTGGACAACCAATTAGATTGGGAATTCAATGCAAAGAGAGCGGAGCTCAGAACTGAGAACTTACCTAAGACTCTCAGAAGAGGCAAGAAAGACAGTGAACTCTAAAAGGTGTTTGTAGGTGCCATGCCTTCATTTCTTGTTGTCCCCAAATGCTGTTACAAGTTTACTTTGGATCGCATCACAGCCACTAACACTGTTAAAAAAACAAAATTCAATCCAGTACATTTTAAAGATCTATTTGACTTTATTGAATGATTCACAAATCTTGTAGCATCCCATTCAGCAAGCAGAAAGTAGTTGTGGGGAGCTGGACAAAATGGAAGATTTTTATAGGCAGAAGAGGAGGAAGAGTGGGTTTTTCAGGCTTAGATAACCTACCTGTGGGAAATGAACGGGGTTTGTGTGACAGATTACCTCATCATTACATACCAGAAACTTCCAGATTGACTAGTTAAGACTACATTCCTGGGGGAGGTTGTCACTGCAGTTAGTTAGGTATTAAGTCTTGGTTTGCCAACCTGGGGTTTAGCACAAGAGACTCCATTTGGAGCCTGTGATTTCTTTTAACAAAGAACAAGACCAAAAAAAAAGCCAAGCTATATTGGAACCTCATGATATCAAGGAATTCCTTCATTCCACAATCTAGCAAACCCACAAGAATGACCCACAGGAAGAAGAAAATAAGCTGTAAATGTTAATAGTTACTTTGACTGTAAATGAGCAGTTGTTGTGTTGGAAAAAAGTGATTGCATTTTATTTTGGAACAATAATTTCTATTTGGGAAGGAAAATAAAAAGAATTAATATAACCCCTCCAGTTGGCAGGAAGGGTCAAGTCTGCAGAGCTTCAGGTGTAAGGTGCTGGTGTCCCTTTGTGAATACTGCCAAGCACCGGGGAACAGTCTGGCATTTAGGCAGACGCTTGAAGGCAGGGCTAGAAATATCCAGTTATTATAAGAGCAGTGAATTCACTCGGGAGACAAGAAAGGGCATGTAAAAACTTTTGATTAGGGTCCAATTCTTTCCGTGTCCTCAAGTGCTGAAATTCTGTCTCCTATCAAGATAGTGATGATATTGTCACAACTGACAGAGAATAGTGCTGTCTCTAAACCTGGCAGACTATTATTCAGGTGTTCTGAAACTGCCCTTTACTTCTAGTGTCCTAAGTTCAGCAACTACGTTTTCATGTTTATAGTTTTCATGTGTGTGTGTTAGTCGCTCAGTCGTGTCCGACTCTTTGTGACCTCATGGACTATAGCCCACCAGGCTCTTCTGTCCATGGAATTTCCCAGGCAAGAACACTGGAGTGGGTTGCCATTTCCTTCTCCAGGGGATCTTCCCAACCCAGAGATTGAACCCGGGTCTCCTTCATTGCAGGCAGATTATTTACTGTCTGAACCACCAGGGAAGCCCCTCGAATTGTTTTGATTTCAACATTTTTGTATCCATTTTAGGATAGTGATACTGTATTCACAATGATCTTCAATTTATGTCAACAAGTTTCAGCAGTCACTAGAGGATACTCTTCCCCTCCTTTCTCCCTTTAGCTTATGCACCTCCTCAATTTAGCTGCTCAATAAACACTTAAACAAATTGTGTGAATTTAAGTCGATTCCTGGAGGAATCTATTTTAGTATTTTGAAAATTTTGTTATCCTTATCCCTAGTTACCATTTCATTTCTGATTCTTCTATTGAAGACATTCTTTCTCTGTTATTATCAAAAGTATAAAACTTGATTATTATTTATTTAGGGGTTTAACCACATGGGAGAATTCATGTGTATTTATCATCTCTCCCTCTTTCTCTCTTGTAATGCACATACATTAAAATAATGAATAAATGCTATATTGTCCTTGCCTATGGAAGATTTCTAGTCTCAGTTCAGTTCAGTCGCTCAGTCGTGTCCGACTCTTTGCGACCCCATGAATCGCAGCACGCCAGGCCTCCCTGTTCATCACCATCTCTCGGAGATCACTCAGACTCACATCCATCGAGTCAGTGATGCCATCCAGCCATCTCATCCTCGGTCGTCCCCTTCTCCTCCTGCCCCCAATCACTCCCAGCATCAGAGTCTTTTCCAATGAGTCAACTCTTCGCATGAGGTGGCCAAAGTACTGGAGTTTCAGCTTTAGCATCATTCCTTCCAAAGAAACCCCAGGGCTGATCTCCTTCAGAATGGACTGGTTGGATCTCCTTGCAGTCCAAGGGACTCTCAAGAGTCTTCTAGTCTAGTGGGGAGATATAAAATAAGCTCACAATTCTAACACAATTGATGAGTGTCATAATAAGGATAAGCATAAGAGTGCTGTGGTAATGCATAACAAAAATAATAGCAAACACTTAATTATAAAGATTAAGTTCTTTGAAGAGTCTTAGTAAGTTCTTCATTCTGGTTATATGTAAACATAATGAGGTAATTATCTTGTGAAATTTGCATAGTATAGTGTGTGTGCTGGGTCACTTCAGGGATTGACTCTGTTATCGCATATCCCATAGCCCACCAGGTTTCTCCATTCAACGGATTTTCCTGGCAAGAATACTGGAGTGGGTTGTCATTTCCTTCTCCAGGGGATCTTCCCAACCCTGGGATCAAAACTCCTCTATTTCCTGCATTGCAGGTAGATTCTTTACCTCTGAGCCACTGGGGATCAAATGATAATTGCATAATTTCATGTGTCTAGAGAAGAGGGCTGCACTTTGTAGATACATGTAAAATAAGCTTTAGTATATTACTTACAAATGAGATAGAAATGTATAAATGACCATGCTGATTGTTAATTTTTTTTCAGTATGATATAATGATATTCATGATCATTATAAAAGAGCAAAAAAATACTTGCAGAGGTGAAAATGCTTCTTTGGTAGTTTGAAGAGTGAACATTTTTGAAGAGCCCATTGTCTGAGATCGTGTTTTATCAGAATGCTTTACCCTTTGGATATCTTCTACAAATACTGAGAAATTTTTTGTCCCTATGCAAATCCAGCATTACTTTTAACTGTGGTTGCTTTAAGACAATGATGTATATTTCTCCTTTTACCTATTATTGATAGATAAGGGTGACCTCATTTTTTGCAGGTAGTGAGATTGTTCCAAAGCATTTTCAAAAAGTGTTTGCAACAAGTATGCATTTGGTGTTAGTGGCTAGTTGTGTTCATGTAAGGCAATGGCACCCCACTCCAGTACTCTTGCCTGGAAAATCCCATGGACGGGGGAGCCTGGTGTGCTGCAGTCCATGGCGTCGCTGAGAGTTGGACACGACTCAGTGACTTCACTTTCACTTTTCACTTTCATGCATTGGAGAAGGAAATGGCAACCCACTCCAGTGTTCTTCCCTGGAGAATCCCAGGGACGGGGGAGCCTGGTGGGCTGCCATCTATGGGGTCGCACAGAGTCGGACACGACTGAAGCGACTTAGCAGCAGCAGCAGCAGTGTTCATGTAGACTTGTATCCCTATCTGGGCCTGTGTAGTCAGGCAGCTGAGTTGCAGTGAGTGACTGTGGATTCTTCATTTACCAGAAGCTTTAACCTTACAGCTAAATCGACAGACACTTAGAAGCATCAGCTGTAGCAATTAAGGAAAGAAAAGATTGTGAACCATTTATCTGAGGGCTGCTAGATCATAATTTTTAGTGACACAATAATCACCTTAAACACACTAATGGTTGCACAATTTGAGGATGAGCAGATATTCATGGTGTAAAATGTGACTTTAACTTTTTTAATATTGAATTTTAAATATTTGTTAAATTCTCTGCAATGAGAATGATAAAGAAAATAAAATAGGTGAAAAATTACTCTGCCTCTGGAATTGCTCAGAGATGCTCGGCTGTTCAGAGGCAATGAGAACTGAACACTTCACAGCAAATACAGCTATGAGATATGGTAACATTACTTTTCTTCAGGAGATGATAGCACCCAAGAAGATCATAAGCTCCCTGAAGCAGAGACTTGACCCTGTGTCACTGCTGACACCTAAAGGGAAGCATCAGAGTCTGCCTGCTCCCATGACTCATGGGAATCCTGACTTAGACTGTGGGCTCATGGAGTTGCCAATTTCAGGACATGTATGAGAAATTCCCAGATGCACAGCGCTGGCCTGTGTCAACATAACTAGTTAAGTGTGATAAAGAAACTTTGGCTTTGGGTTCTGGCTTCCCACTATCATAAATTAAGATGTTATTTCTCCTTTCCAGAAACTGGAGATTCTTTTTTCTCTTAAAAGATCTGAAATTGAGCTGTAGTGAAAAACCAATCCAAGGATTTACTTTAAGAAGAGGCTTTCTGTTAAAGTTTCATATGAAAAATAAAGGATGATTCTAGGATGATTCAAGTAGCCCCAGTTACCTAGTAATTGGACATCACTAGCTTGCAAGCTCTTACATAGATTTAGTTTCCCAAACTTTAAACTGTGATGGTATGGGTTGTTAGAAAGAAAATTAATCCTGGGGTTCAACAGTAGAAAAGAGGGAGAGGAAAGGAATAAAATGTATATGTGGGCTCTGAGTTTACCTTTGCTGTCAACACAGCACTGCAAAACCCAAGGACCCTTTAAAAGAAGAAAGAGGGTGGAGAGGAAGAAAGGAGGGGAATGGAAATGGGGAGAGAAGTATATCTAAGTCAAGTAGCCGTCATTTGGGGGAGATCTTTAAAAAGCTTTTATCAAAAAACATGTTTTGGGGACTTCCTTGGTGATCCAGTGGTTAAGACTCCGCCTTCTAGTGTAGGAGGTGCAGTTGTTATCTCTGGTTGGGGAGCTAAGATCCTCCATGCCTCATGACCAAAAAGCCAAAACATAAACAGAAGCAATATTGTAACAAATCCAATAAAGACTTTAAAAATGGTCTGCATTTTAAAAAAATTCTATAGAAAAAAACAAACATGTTTTAGGAACGGTGATAGTGGTTTAGTCACTAAGTCATGTCTGACTCTTTGCAACCCTATGGACCGTAGCCTGCCAGGCTCCTTTGTCCTTCGAATGGGTTGCCATTTCCTTCTCCAGGGGATCTTCCTCACCCAAGGACTGAACATGTGTCTGTCTCTTGCATCTCCTGCATTGCAGGCAGTTTCTTCACCACTAAGCCACCAGGGAAGCCTATTTTAGGAATAGCATGGAACATAAATAAGAAGGAGGTATTTGATTAGCAGTACCTGGTTAGGAATTCTCTGCTCTTCCAGACTAAAAAGGTATACAATGGCTGGGATCGAAGCAGCTAATTGCAGGCTTGTCTGTGGCTGGTGATGAACAGGGAGGCCTGGCGTGGTGCGATTCATGGGGTCGCAAAGAGTCAGACATGACTGAGCAACTGAACTGAACTGAACTGAACTGTGGCTGGTAATGACAGGTTTGCTTTCATGATTTGGCTTTTGAGAATACGAAAGTGGGAAGCTTTGACATTCTACATCATTTGCGGTGTTAATCTGTGTGTCAAGGACAAGGTTATTTTCATGTGTGTAAACAAGATGACTAGTTGCAACACTGGTCTTGATTATTTTTTCCTGATCAACATATCTTTCTGTGCCAATTTTTTGGTCTGTTTTTACACAGTTCTGTATAGCAACCCTCCTATAAACTAGTTCAGATATATACATATTTTAAGAAAAATGAGTCAAATGCTATTACCTAAAAATGTAGCTATAATATACATGTAGCAATGTGGCTTGGCTGAGCTTTTGCAATTAAATTTTTAAAATCTTTCTACAGACTGATCATAATGTAATTTTGATATTAAAATATTTAAATATAGTATTGCATCATATTTTAAATCGGCTTTCTTACATGACACATTTGATTTGAAAATTGTCTTCCAGAGGTTATATTTGGACGAATGAAACTTTCCCCCGACTTTGAAATCTCACAGGCAATGGCATTTATTTAACATAAATTTATAAAGATGGTCTAGAAGTAAAAATGCACGTGAGAAAACTAATATGTAAGAGTCCATTAAAAATGGTCAGATATATTAATATGAGTTCAAATTGTATAATCACAGAGGAACAGATGACAGCAAAATAACAGAAATTGTTTAGGCACAGACCAGCATAAATCAAGAATAGAATTGACTTTACTTAGAACCTAATGTTAGCAGAAAGCTGACTCTTAAACTAGGGGCTTAAGTTTCTTGTGAAGAGGCTAACAGTAGCCTGTGAGATAAAAATCACTGCGGGAATAGATTCACAAAAGAAACATGAAATAAGAGTGCAAAGTTGCATTTACTATTATAGCTGTTTAATGCAAATACATGTAAAAAATATATTAATAAATAAGAAAGTTGATATGACTCAACTAATACATGCCACTAATGGAAAGTAAGACATTGATTATAGTTCATAATAAAGCTGTTTTCACTTTTTTAAGGGACTAAGTGTTATGCTAAGTTTAAGTCATTTTATTATTGAATGCATACCTTATTCAAGTTACTTGCTAAATAGGGTTCAAAGACCCTAATATGCCTACCCTCAGGCTTCCCATATGATCCTAGAGCAGTGAAGATGAGTCTATAAAGCCTTTCATTCATCCATCCATTCATTCAGTATTTATAAAATCCTGAGTAGTATGAGGATGCAGAGTTGAATCAAATACACTTCTTAAAAAAAATTATGTAAGAAGTGTATGGATCATGGATCACAGGCCTTTGTGGGGGTGAAGGTAGAGGTCAGCCCCTGAAACTACATGGAATCAAAATTGGAAAGGAAAGTAGATCAAAGAAGTTTTAGGCAGCAAAAGATATGTCCACTACAGATAGTGACTCAACTGTTGATTTGCAGTTTAGTCACTGGCTTGCCCTTTCTACAATGGACTTTAACCCAAGAATAGCAGTCTGAATTGCCTTCAGGTACAACTCACAAAACTTAGCTTAAATAATGAGTAAACATTTTACTTAATGCTAAGTTTTCACAGAGAGTCAAAGTTCTTTGAGTCACTGGTTTACAGATACCATTAAGCAACCAAGTTCTTTCATTTCTCTGCCCTGCCATCTTGATGAGGTTTTCTTGCTCATGCAAGATGGCTGCAGCAATTTCAGTCTTACACCAAGACCAATGTCCAGAGGCAGAAAAGAGGCCATCTCTTCCTATATAGTCTCTCTCAAGAGCAAGGACACAGTTCCTAGGATATACACCTCTCACCCACATAGAGGTGTATATCTAGATAGAAAATTTCTACACATCTCATGGGCCAGAATTGTGTTTCACACCCATTCCTAAGCCAATCCCTGACCTGGATTAGGACACTCATCAAAAAGGGAATGACTGGACTTCCCTGGTGGTCCAGTGGTTAAGAATCCACCTGCCAATGCAGGGGACATGGGTTAGATCCCTGGTCCAGGAAATCCACACTCCGTGGGGCAACTAAGCCCATGCACCACAACTACTGCGCCAGAACTCGCGAGTCCACACAGACTGCAACTACTGAAGGCCAGACGCACTAGAGCCCGTGCTCTGCAACAAGAGAAACAACCACAGTGAGAAACTCACACACCACAACTAGAGAGTGGCCCCCACAACTAGAGAAAGCGCCCCTGCAACAACGAAGGCACAGCACGGCCAAAAATAAACACATTACTTTTAAAAACAAATTTAAAAATGAATAAAATTTTAAAACGAATGCCAACTAGGAACAGAACCCCAGTGTTTACCACGTAATTTGGTTAAGTAAACATAGCAAATAAAATGGAAGAATGATTCTCAGAGACTATGCTTGGAATCTTGCTCTAGAAATTGAAGTTCTTTTGAGTGTGAAAAATAGATAAAACAGACTCTGCCCATCCAAGTACTGTAGTGACATGCCTTATAGAATGTGTAATTATGCCATCTATGAGTTGATAAGACTGTCTTCCTAGCACTCCCTGAACTATGTGCCACCCAGCAGACAGTCTGTGCCACTTATCTAAAGAATAGTCTGACATTAAGTAGTGATTATTCACACTAGGGAGAACAGATATCCCTACATAACTGAGACTCTCTTAGCTTACTTCCTTATTTAGAAAAATTAAAACAGGTCCAAAATGTATAGCAGACATCTCAAAATGGCATTGTAGCAGCTAATATGTATTTGGGAGGTAAAGGGAACCAGCACCCCGTCCTCTCCAGAGAAGCAGACTTCATGTGAGAGCAGATTGCCTGGGGGTCACACAGCTCCATTTATCCTGCATGAAAATTAGGATTAGTGGTCTTCCCATTAACTCTCCTGACAACAGCGTCTAATTTCCCCCGTGAGTCTGCCCGCCTCCAGTGGCTCATGTGCTATTTATCTTCATCTGCATGTGTACCACATTTCTAAATTCATGAATTACAATTATTTTACTTGAAACAAATTCTAGGGAGAGTTAAATTCCTAAAACCAACACTGGTCCTCTTTTTTTTCCCCTCAGAGAAGTATACTCTTTACATTCAAAAAACTTTTCCTTATTTTACCAGGGCTGGGGGCAAACAGAAGTTGATCTACTCAGTTATTTCATTATTTTGGCTCCCTAATTTCTTCCTGTAACATATTTTAATATATAGGGTGAAATTCAACAATTCGAGTTTAATTGGTATCACACTTGCGTCTCTTAAATTCTTGAGATGTAAATATCTTCACACAAGAGCATGGGAGATGTAATACATATGGAAATAATCTTCACCTCATTTTAATAAGCACTTATCCCCAGCTAACTGCTAGGTACTGGCCATATATAAAATAGATTACTGATGAGAACCAACTGTATAGCACAGGGGACTCTGCTCCGTGCTCCTCGCTGACCTAAATGGGAAGGAAATCCAAGGAAGAGGGGATAAAGGTATCCGTGTGGCTGATTCACTTTGCTGTAGTGAATACAGCAGAAACTAACACCACACTGTAAAGCAATTATACTCCATTAAAAACTGAAAATAAGGACAGTTTTCGGTACTTCAAAATCTTGACAATCTAGAGACAGAAGTCATCACAGTGCAGAGGAGTGCCATCTCCACTATGCTGGCAGATGGTAGCCATGGCAGCCAGAAGCGCAGGATGGGGATGACAGAGAGAAAGGACACCAGGGCAGTCGATGAATGTTGCCTTAGTCCATTCTGGCTGCTAAAATTTATTTCTCACAGTCCTGGAGACTGTAGCCTTTTTTATTTTTTTATTTTTATTTTTTATTTTTTTTGCCTGTTTATCTCAAAACCCAGGAAGGTGGTCTGTAGGAAGTAAAATGAACCGGAAACCTTGAGAAGAATAAAGTGAGAGACCACGTGTTGTTGGAAAGACTAAGATCCAGAGGTGGTTCCATTCTTTTGTGAGACTGCACTGTGCTTCTTGCCCTGCACTGTGCTTCTTGCCCTTGAGGTTTTTGTGTTTTTTTTGACTGCACTAGATCTTAGTTTGGGCACATGGGATCTTCAATCTTCATTGTGGCATGTGGAATCTCTTTAGTTGCAGCATGTGGGATCTAGTTCCCTGACCAGGGATCGAATCAGGACCCTCTGCATTAGGAGACTTAGCCACTGGACTAAGCCACTAGGAAAGTCCCACCCTTAAGTCTTTAAATACACACACACCCCTACCTATGTTTTTCTTAAGCTCATAGGAGTAAGTTTTTGCCTCTTGTAACTGAACAATCCTTAACTTCTATCTATGTCTAGAACTGGCTCTGAATGGGCCCTTAAATCCTAAAACCTTTAGCCATCCACCTACCTACCTCCTTTTCTGGAATCTAGACCCTTCTCAGCCATGGCCCCTCCATGCCACATCCCCTCCTTACCTTCATATGGAAACGTTAATTCACTTGGAAGAACAGCCTCCCTGACACAGAAGCAAGAACTGTGCAGACAGATAAAGGTCTCCATGGGCTTACCTGGTGGCTCAGATGGTAAAGAATCTGCCTGCAATCAGGAGACCCACCTTTGATCCCTGGGTTGGGAAGATCCCCATGGCTACCCACTCTGGTACTCTTGCCTGGAGAACTCCATGGACAGAGGAGCCTGGTAGGCAACAGTCCATGTGTTCACAAAGAGTCGAACACAATCGAGCAACTAACACTACAGGTCTCCATAGGAGAGCTGAACATATTATATTTGTATTACAATTATCATGTGTATCCTGCTATTTCTTCCCTGAAAAACAATCTTCCTTACTGATAAAATGAGAAATGACTTTGGAGGCATAAACCAATGACTTTAGAGTGAGTTATTATCCTACTTTATACCTTCCTCAAATGAAACTTGCAAGATTAATTGCAACCTTGAATATGACTGTATTGAAGCATATTTGCTTAGCTTTGGCCTTCTAGAATTATGACATGAGTCATGTCCTACAAACTTAAACCTAAAAGGAAAGATGCTGGAGTGGTAAATATATACCATCTAGAAGATAAGTAATTTATAAAGAAACTTGTGCCTGGTTATTGGGACTTCTCGCCTGCAGCAAGAACATTTGGACCATGTAAAGGACAAATTGAGTACACTCTGACAGAGCTGACTATCTGCTGTCTCTGAACTGCAGTAGGTGGTTAAAGTAAATTATGGTTAAAATCTATTTGAAAAAACTACATTTTATGCTGAGGAATCAGCATGATTAAACTGTCATCCTGGGGAGAAGTGTTCAGGTCCAAAATATCTCTTAATTTGTAGCATACTGTCCACTTTCAGATTCCTTTTTCTCTTCTCGAACATTCTTTGCTCAATTTCCGAGTCCAAGGTAAACTTTGATTCACTGGGAACTGGTTCCTTGAGGAAATCTAGCCTGGGTTAGGCTGTATTCAATAGAGCAGCTCTTTTACTTACTGTCTCTACCACCCCAGTTCCTCAGTTCAGTTCCCAAATAGGTGAATCTGTTGCCAATCCCTGTGGAGTCTGGAGTTTGGAATAAGAAGCAGGAAGGCAAGACATGTTGGCTGACCTCTTAGGGATTCTCCTTCTCTCCTGATCTATCAGCCGCTGGAGCAATTAAGCAGGGTAAACTCAGAGAGCCGTGGCTGCTCTAGGAAGCATCTGATTGGTTCCAAGACCCACGCTAAGCTTGGAACCACAGTTCTGTGTCTGTTAGAGTGATAACTCTGTGCTCGGACTCAATCTACTCTACCCCATCCCAAGATACAAACAAAAGTACATAAGCCTCAAGAGAATAAGAGATGGTAAACTTCATGTTCATTCCCTCCTCCATTTCCAAGAATTAGCACTTGGTGGCATTTGGTGGTGTTTGCTTGATTGACAAATGACCTTCCTAAAACCCTTGTGTTTGTGCTCATCTTCAGTTTCCCTGATGGCTGCTGACAATGGCTTCTTTTCGGATCCTCTCTAGGCATATTCTGAACTTGATCGGCCCCACATGTAGTCTAGCTCCATGCAGCCCCTAGTCCTCAACAGCTCTGTTTCCTGGGCTGAGCAGTTCTTGCTGTAGCTTGGCGCCTCACTGAATCCCAGCCAAGCTACGGGAGATCCCCACGGCAGATTTCTCAAGAGCTCTGGGATTACAAGCAGTTTAGTTGAGGGATAATTTATTACTCTGTTTTAAGATAAAATTAGATCAGCCTTGGGCTCAGGGATGGAGAATATGAACAGATGGTTATTCTATTCTGTCCTTTTTCATGCTGTTCTTCCATTCTGAGCAGACTGATGTAGTAATCAAGAACAGAAACCAACCATGTGATGGGAAAGCATACAAAAGAACTTAATCTAAGTCCTTCTACTGAAAAGCATATATTTTGGGAAAAACTATAAGAGGAGTTTACATGTACTGAGGTCTTACTGTATTCAAGCAAAATGCTAAAAACTTGACTGCAATGTTCTCCTCTATAATTAGAACAACAGTAACGAGGTATTATTATCACTCCCCAGTTTTACAAGTTTAGAAGCTGGGACTCAGAGATTAAGTAACTTACCCAAAACCTGAGCAGCTACCTTGTACACCTCCATGCGTGCACAGCCCCTGACATCTAAGTGAGTGGCTCTCTACTCTGCACTTCTCCAGGGGGTGCTATTCATCTAGACTCTAATCTGAACGTGTTCTGGGAGTAGAACAAGGCAGCTGCGCTGTCCACAGCAGAAAGGAGCAATACTAGAGCTTGAACACAAGTCAGCCTGATTTCAAAACACAAGCTCATCACCACTAAGCTCCACAGAGATAAACATTTAAGTTTCAGAAATATGATCTGCCCTTTTTTCAAGCGATTAGAGGGACAAGCGGGGATGTATTCTGTTACAGCTGCAGGTGTTAGCCATTTTTCTGTGCAACACTCAGCACAAAGGATCCCAGGTCTTTGGAAGCAGAGCCATTTCAGGCTTGATGACACAGTGGTGGAGACATGTATCTAACCACATCAGAGGCCAGCGGAGATCAGTGGAAACACCCCAAAATGGTTCATAAGTGATTTGGGCTTCTATTTGTTTAGGATAGACTATGATGACACCTTTTCCCCTGTTGGGAAAACAATGACAATCATTTTCTCTATCCATTAGGCATTTTTGAAAACCAAAGTTTATAATGGAAATTCAGAAGGAATTTAAAAGCAAAACAAGAAAATGGTTTAGTAAACTATGAAGAGGCTTCCCCATTGGCTCACCGGGTAGAGAATCCACCTGCAATGCAGGAGACACAGGAGACGCAGGTTCGATTCCTGGGTGAGGAAGATACCCTGGAGGAAGAAATGGCAACCCACTCCAGTATTCTTGCCTGGAGAATCCCATGGACAGAGGAGCCTGGTGGGCTGCTGTCCATAGAGTTGCACAGAGTTGGACACGACTGAAACGACTTAGCATGCACGCATGCATTGGAGAAGGAAATGGCAACCCACTCCAGTATTCTTGCCTGGAGAATCCCAGGGACAGGGGAGCCTGGGGCTGTTGTCTATGTGGTCGCAGAGTCAGACATGACTGAAGCGACTTAGCAGCCCCAACCATGTAAAATATATATATATATGAAAAAACATAGGGGAATACATATAAACAAAAAAGATAACTATTGTTATTAATATATTGGGGTTTTGGCATTATTGTATGTGATTCATTTTGTTGTTTCTACTTTCCATTGATTCTGTCATGTTTACAATTTTTAGCAAGAAAAGCAAAACTAATTTTAAACTGTATTTTCCATATGAGAGAAATATGATTTAAACATTTGCTTAGCAGCCCAATTTTCCTCCAAAAACAAGAAAAAAATCCAGTCAGAATTGTTCATTACACAAACTCATCCCACACTCCTGCCATTTAAAACGATCTAGGCAAGCATAATGGCCAGTTCTTCTAAAGATCACTGCCTTTATAAGCATGTCGTAAATCACAAATTATCATAATTTATGAAATGTAGTAGAAATGAGCCTATCATTGCTATTCAAAGCATCTGTGAGGGAAAATACTGGTAATTAGCTTGCACACAATTTGTAGTTTGATTTTTGAGATTGGTGCTTCCCTCAACATTTGCTTTTGTTCTGTTTTGTTTAACTCCCTCTTTGCAAATATGGCATTGTAGATTCGCCTGTCATCTTTAGCACATCATGTTCTAAAAAGAATCGAATTGCCAAGAAGTCCACCTCCTAACCTGGGTGACCATTTTAAGACTCCCATTGAAAATCAAAAGAAAATTCTGCCTCTTCTTCTGTGATAACTGGTTTTGGTGCTAAACACTTGCGGTTTTCATTTCAGGAATTTTTGTTTGTTTGTTTAAATCTGAGTCATAAAAATAGTGGGCTCAGGGCAAAATGAATCAGTCCATCAGTAATATATCCACTCTCCTTTCTAGTCCTTTTTGGTGGCTGTGCATGCAAATCAGTCTCATGGGAAAACGGCAAGAGCTGCTGAAAAAAAAAAGTGCTTCCCTGAAGGCTCAAATGGTAAAGAATTTGCTTGCAATGCAGGAGGTCCGGGTTCAATCCCTGGGTCAGGAAGATCCCCTGGAGGAGGAAATGGCAACCCGCTCCAGTATTCTTGCCTGGAGAATTCTGTGGACAGAGGAGCCTGGCGGGCTACAGTCCACGGGGTCACAAAGAGTCAACACAACTGAGAGACTAACACTGCATTACTACACGGAAGAAGAAGGTTTGTCTTCTTTTCCTCAGAGTCGCAAGTAGAGGTGGGAGGTAGCAGAAACTTTACGACGGGAGGTACAGCTGCAGCTGAAAGATCAGAGTCGGTTTAGAAGTTACAGATGTGACCACCGTCATTTAGACAGCCCTAAACTTGGCTGGACTGCCGGCGCACACGTGACTGAGGATCTGAAGCCAGTGGCCCAGGTGTGACACAGGCTCTCTCGCTTCCCAGTTCTGTGACATGGCCTGCGTTGCTCACTTCCTCATCTCTGTAACAGGGCTGTCACTCAGAAGAAATAAAAGCGTGACGGTAGCTTATAAAGCGCTGACTGTCCTTTCTCTACCTGAACCTTCTAGCACATAATGGCTCGACTCATCGGCCTGTGTTTTTTAAATATTTACTTATTTGGCTGCCTTAGCTCTTAATTGTGGCACATGGGAATCTTCACTGTGTTGTGTGGGATCTTTTGTGGTGGCTCCAGGACTCTCTAGCTGTGGCCCGGGGCTCCGAAGCACGCGGGCTTCAGTAGTTGCATTGCTAGGGCTTAGTTGCTTGGTGGCACATGGGGAATCTTAATTCCCTGACCAGCGATCAAGCCCACGTCCCCTGTATTGCGAGGTGGATTTTTAACCACTGCCCTACCAGCAAGCCCCTGCTGTGTGTGTGTGTGTTTTAAGTAGTTTTCTCAGACTTGTTTCGCTCTGTCATTCTCTCTGGCACTGGGACTCCTACATTTGGGTCCCCTTGGTTCTGGTCTCCAGTCAGACTCTCTGAGTCCTTCCTGCTCGGTCATTAGCTATGCTGCTGCTGCTGCTAAGTCACTTCAGTCGTGTCTGACTCTGTGCGACCCCACAGACGGCAGCCCACCAGGTTCCCCCGTCCCTGGGATTCTCCAGGCAAGAACACTGGAGTGGGTTGCCATTTCCTTCTCCAATGCATGAAAGTGAAAAGTGAAAGTGAAGTCACTCAGTCGTGTCCGACTGTTTGAGACCCCATGGAATGTGGCCTATCAGGCTCCTCTGTCCATGAGATTTTCTAGGCGAGAGTACTGGAGTGGGGTGCCATTGGGCACACACCACTAATTTAGGTGTCCGCCTAGACCTTGATACACTTCTCTTCCAGGCTCATGCATGGTCCTGTGGGACCCTTATCCCCACTTTGCAACTATTCTTATCCCACCAAGGAACATGCGGATGGTACCAGTCACCAAGGTGGAAGATTCAAGATGAACAGGCTTATAAAGAAAGAAGGCTGAAAAATACCCAAATGAGGTTAGACCATGCTGAGTTGGAAGAGCCTGTGTGCCTGCAACTCCCCACCCCCCACTCCAGTAAAGATATTTAGGAGGCTGTTGGAACTAGAAATACAGATTAAGAAATCATAAGCCTGTTGGGGAGAGCATGTCAAATGAGAAGAGTGTAAAGAAAATGCCAAAGAAAGTAGGGACCAAAATATGTTTATTGCATTGACCCTGCAAAGTCATGAGTAACCTGAACAAGAGCAATTTCCAAGGAGAAGTAAGAGTAGATGCAGGCAGATTCAGGAGGATCAATAAATTATGGGAGGAACATGGCTTTATAGTCAGTTGCCTGCAGCTACCTGGTTTTATGTGCCAGCCAGTCGTGGTGGCAGAAGTGGGGAAACTGCCTCATGATCTTTCCAGAAAATAGAAAAGTCATGGTGGCAGGACTTAGGCTATTTGGAAACGCTCACCTCAGGATTTGAAGGAGATTTATAATACCTGCCTTATTTGTATTAAACTCTAAAGCATAGCAAACCTGTTCCAGACCTAGTGATTTTTCTTTTTTGAAACTCAATTCAGATGAAGAACAACTTTATGGAACTATTTACTCTGAATTGATCAGGAAATAGGAGGATCCTAATTTTTTCATGCTTTTTTTTGTTTTTTTAAGTGATGGTTGTATGTGTATGTATATGTATGCGTGCATGCTAGGTCTCTTCAATCATGTCCAACTCTTTGTGACCCCAAGGACTGTAGCCTGTCAGACTCCTCTGTCCATGAGATTCTCCAGGCAAGAACACTGGAGTGGGTCGCATCCCCTCCTCCAGGGGATCTTTCCAACTCAGGAGTTAAACCTGCATCTCCTGTGGGTCCTGCATTGGAGGTGGATTCTTTAGCTGCTGAGCCACCAGGGATGTGTATATATACTCACACATATGATGGTGGAGGTAGGCCATGGAGGTGTGGATAGGATAAATGTAAATATTTTCTAGCTCTTTTGGCATTTCCAAAGGAGCAGGTAATGTGCTATATTCCCAAAGGAGATGAGAACATGGGGCAGAATCTGCCATATTTTCTGAAAATATCTCTGCCTGAGTTAGAGGGTTGATGGGTTTAACTCTGTCTCTGGGTCACCCATTAGTGAAGAAGGGGTCGATCTGGCTTTCCATTAGGAAGGGGCAGAAGAGGACACTATCAGGGGAGTGAGGGACTGTCTCAAAAATAAACTCAGGCAGCCAAGAGTTCTCTTCTCCTGTATTTTGATGTGGTTTCCTTTTGTCATCTCTTTGGGAAATCATCAAAATAGTGATACTATTTTATAACATTTAACAAATAGGAAAAGGAGTACGACAAGGCTGTATATTGTCACCCTGCTTATTTAACTTATATGCAGAGTATATCATGAGAAACGCTAGGTTGATTGAAGCACAAGCTGGAATCAAGATTGCTAGGAGGAATATCAATAAACTCAGATATGCAGATGACACCACCCTTATGGCAGAAAGCAAAAAAGAACTAAAGAGCCTCTTGATGAAAGTGAAAGAGGAGAGTGAAAAAGTTGGCTTAAAGCTAAACATTCAGAAAACCAAGATCAGGGCATCCAGTCCCATCACGTCATGGCAAATAGATGGGAAAACAGTGGAAACAGTGGCTGACTTTATTTTGGGGGGCTCCAAAATCACTGCACCCATGAAATTAAAAGATGCTTACTCCTTGGAAAGAAAGTTATGACCAACCTAGACAGCATATTCAAACGCAAAGACATTACTTTGCCAACAAAGGTCTGTCTAGTCAAGGCTATGGTTTTTTCAGTGGTCATGTATGGATGTGACAGTTGGACTATAAAGAAAGCTGAGCACCGAAGAATTAATGCTTTTGAACTGTGGTGTTGGAGAAGACTCTTTAGAGTCTCTTGGACTGCAAGGAGATCCAACCAGTCCATCCTAAAGGAGATCAGTTTTGAGTGTTCATTGGAAGGACTAATGTTGAAGCTGAAACTCTAATACTTTGGCCATCTGATATGAAGAGCTGACTCATTTGGAAAGACCCTGATGCTGGGAAAGATTGAAGGCAGGAGGAGAAGGGGACGACAGAGGATGAAGATGATTGAATGGCATCACTGACTCAATGGACATGAGTTTGGGTAAACTCCAGTTGGTGATAGACAGGGAGGCCTGATGTGCTGTGGTCCATGGGATCGCAAAGAGTTGGACATAACTGAGTGACTGAAGTGAACTGAAATGTCCAGGAGACCTATCTCCCACAGTTTGGGTTTCTTGCTAATTGAACAGAGAGAAATTAGCAGAAGCTGTATCCTATTTTAATTTTTTTTTAATTTATATTATATTGGAGTGTAATTGATTAATAATCTCTTAGTTTTAGACATACAGCAAAGTGATTCAGTTGTATATATGTATGAACAACATATACATAGTTGTACATATGTATAAAAATAATTCTTTTTCAAATTCTTTTGCCATTTAGTTTATTGAAAAATATTGAACAGAATTCCCTGTTCTAGTTGACTCATTGGAAGAGACTCTGATGCTGGGAGGGATTTGGGGGCGGGAGGAGAAGGGGACAACAGAGGATAAGATGGCTGGATGGCATCACTGACTTGATGGACGTGAGTCTGAGTGAACCCTGGGAGGTGGTGATGGACAGGGAGGCCTGGCGTGCTGCGATTCATGGGGTCGCAAAGAGTCGGACATGACTGAGTGACTGAACTGAACTGAACTGAACTGATACAGTAGTTCCTTGTTGGGTATCTCTTTTAAATATAGTAGTACATATGTTTTAATCCCAACCTCCTAATCTATCCCTCCCTCCACCCTCCCCCTCTGGTAACCATAAATTCATTTTCTAAGTCCATGAATCTGTGTCTGTTTTGTAAATAAGTTCATTTGTATCACTTGAAAGAAACAATTTTGAAAGCAAGGTAAGTGTTTGGTTCTTTTCAAGACTCTGGATATCAAATATTGCAATGTTCTATTTAAGGGTTTAGTGAGAATATTTACTAAAACCCTTCCTGTGAGGGAAGTATAGCACAAAGTTTCCAGTTTTTGCAGAGTGCTAGCTGCTAAGACTGATTAAACAGTTTATCCTTGTTTACACGGGACAAAGCTAAGTTCCTGAGTAAGTCCTATACAGAGGTGGTATCATTAACCTTTGTCCTACTGCATCGGGTCTGGAGATGCCCCATCCAAACTCTCTTGTGGTTGTGTGGGTGCCCTGAGATGCTGAGAGGGAAGCTGTGTCCTCAGAGTACGGCCTCATAAAGTCCAGGGGCACAGAAGGCATCAGGACTGGCAGGCAGCCTCCATGCTTCGTGATGACACACACACTAAGGGAACAGCAAACGGGGTCCCTAAGCACACAGTGCCCGTGCCTGCAAGAATGATTGTTGTGCTTGCAGAAAAGAAGCGGTGCTAAGGATGATGACTGCCTCCTTCCCCTTTGGGAGCCTTTGAGCACTGCTCCTCATGGTGTCCTTTGTGGCTTCCTGCCACTTTGGGGTGCAGGAGACTCCACATTGTTGCCCATAAGGCATTACACCTAGTAGTTACTCATCCACAAGGCCTTTCTTCCCTAGAGTGGCCCAGCTCCCTCCTTCGCCTACTATAAGCACCCCAGTCCAAGGGAATATTTTCCATCATGGAAGGAACCCTCCACTTTCCTGTCTACCTCTAGAAACATTTTGTCTAGAGAAAGAGAAGTGTCATATGACACCCCTTGTATGTGGAATCTGAAAAGAAATGATGCAAATGAACTTACAGACTTTCAGAACCATCTTATAGCTGTGGGGTGGGGGGAGCAGTAAGGATGGAGGGAAGGGGTAGTTAGGGAGTTTGGGATGGACATCTACACACTGCTGTATTTAAAATGGATAACCAGCAAGGACCTACTGTATAGCACAGGGAACTCTGTTCAGTGCATGTGGCAGCCTGGATGAGAGGGGAGTTTGGGAGAGAATGGCTTTATCTTTGTGTATGGTTGAGTCCCTTCACTGTTCCCTGATACTATCACAGCATTGTTGATTAAATCTGTTACACCCCAATACAAAATAAAAAGGGTTTTAAGAAACCAAAATTTTGCCTGTAGATACATACCCTTTTTCTTTAAAGTTCTCTGTACAGGAAAAAATAAACTTAATAATAAATGCTTCTTACCATCAAACCCAGAGCTTTAGTCAGTCTAAAGGCTATTCCCCTCTTCACAGAGGACAAAGACAGCTTAAACTTGAAACCCTTCAAAAAGTAGCCAAGAAAGACAAGAAAAACACACCAGCTAATTGCCATATCAAAGCCACTTGTTTATATTCTGCCAAAGTTGCAAAAATCAAATTTTTGTCTTCTGTGAGAGTTTTAGTCAATGGTAGATCCAAACCAAAAGCTTATTTAGGAAAAAATGGACACATTACTGGAAAACCTACCTAGACAGATTGGTTTTGTACAGGTCAACGTGCTGGTCACGGATGCTGCATTTCCCTTTACAACTCACAGGCAGGCCTTGTGCTGGCTTTTTTTGATTTTGTGGATTTGAGTTAAAGGTCTCTGTTTGACTCACCCCTTCTGTCTTTTCACATCAAGATGTTAAAATGCCAGATTTGGTGCTGCTTAGCCTTGGTACCAGAGAAGGCAATGGCACCCCACTTCTGTCCTCTTGCCTGAAAAATCCCATGGATAGAGGAGCCTGGTGGGCTGCAGTCCATGGAGTTGCAAAGAGTTGGACACAACTGAGCGACTTCACTTTCACTTTTTACTTTCATGCATTGGAGAAGGAAATGGCAACCCACTCCAGTGTTCTTGGCTGGAGAATCCCAGGAACGGGGGAGCCTGGTGGGCTGCCATCTATGGGGTCACACAGAGTCGGACATGACTGAAGTGACTTAGCAGCAGCAGCAGCCTTAATACTCCTATTTCATTCATGGAGTTCAAACGTTTGTACAGGAAGCATCAAATCCTATTTAGACTACACCATGAAATGTGAGCACTGGATAGAAGAGACTTCATCCGAGGTACCCACCTGCTTTAATATTGATTCAATAGCAGAATTAATCCTTAATGCTTGAAAAGTCAACATTTGATTTTGATAATATGAGCAGCCTAGGGCCCAGCGAGCTCTCTCCTATGTATGTTCTGCTTGCAACTGACACACTTTCCTTTCGTAGGTCAGCGCACATGGTTTGCTGGAGGCAGGTGTTAAGGAAGAAAGAAATAACTCATTTCATAGTTTCACAAACTTACCAAGACTGTATTTGCATTGTTACCATTTTTCAAAACTCAAGGTACTGGATTTCCATCCTCAACACTTTTACTTTGAGGGGTGTGGAGTTGCTTTTATCCTCTCTGCCCCTTCCACCAAAAATTTTCCCAAGCATATCTATGATTCACTCAAATATCAATTTACCAGCCAGGCTTTCCCTAACCACTCCCAGGGTTAAGTGAGAAAATAATTTAGGAGGCTATTGACCTAGTCCAGACAAGATATACCAATGTAACCCAATTAAGGTGGTAACACTAGAGGTGGAAAAATGGAAAGAATCAAGGTAGATAAATGTAGGTTGGAATGAATGGGTAATGTAATGGTTGCCATTTGTTGAGCATTTATTGTGTGTCAGAAATTGTGCCAGATGTTTCATACATTTACCTTATTTACTCTCAGAATGAGTTTAATGAAGAGATGTGACATCGCCATTGCATAAATGAGGCGTTTGACCCTTTTGGAGATTCAGTAACATACAATGAGTCACACATTATTGTTGGGGCTGCTATTTGGATCAGGTCTGTTTGATGAGGGCAAGAGAGAGAGAGAACAAAAGATATATCTATGTATCCATATAGAGAGACATAGGTATATAGGTCTACCTAAATCTGTGATGGTTAATTTTATGTGCCAACTTAAGAACATGCTTTTGAATGCAATTAACATTTGAATTGTTAACTCTGAGTAAGCTGATTGCCCTCCGTCTTGAAGGTGGGCCTCATCTGATCAGATGAAGGCATGAATAGAATTTAAAAATTGGCCTCCTGAAGCAAGAGGTAATTCTCCAGAAGATCACCTTCAGACTTCATTTATAACACAGGCTGTCCTGAGCCTCAAGCCTGCTGCCCCATCCTGCAAATTTGGACTTCCCAGCCACCATAGTCATGTCAGTCTCTTTCCTAAAGTTTGTTAGGATGGTTGGAACGTGGAGAGTCACTATACTACCCTTTTAATCTTTGTTTATGTTTGAAATTTCCCAAATTAAAAAACATTTTTGCTGTTTTTAATTAGTTACCATTTTGAGTGACTGTGATTTGCCCCTTATTCTTTTTTGTCTTTTCCAAATTTTTCATAAATGTAGTGATTTACTTTAAATAATGGGAAGAATATTTTAGGCAAGGGATAAAACAAAAAAGTTTAGTCTCTTTATCAGAGACTTTAAAAAAACTTTCTATATTACACCCTATTAATTCTGTTTCTCCAGATAACCCCGACTAATGCAATATCTATCTATCTATCCATATATCCATCAAAAAAGGGAAATGTACAATTAAGAGAACTAGAACAAAGGAAAGATTGTGACATTGAAATCAGAGGCCACCAGCCATAAGAGTCACTCCTGTCGTGGTGTATGGAAGAAAATGACCTTTTAAAATGTTCATCTTTTGTTTGATGGTTTTCTTTCCTGGACACAGATGATTTTCAGTTTTGAACATAGTCTGTATATGATGAACTAGTTAGATTACCTTATATATTGTATACATATTTTTATACAAACTGGCCAGATACTCGTGTGCATGCATGAGTGTGCGTACACACACACACACACACACAAAATTTGGCCAAGAATACCCATCTGATCCTGTAGACTTGGGGATAATTGCTGCGCTCTGTTACTTCTAGGGAAACACAGAATAAGCATGGCAGCTTGATCCAATAGGTAGACATTTCTTTACTAAAGAGGGAACCATGGTAGAAAGAACATTTTCTTATTTCACAAGCAGCATCTTTGTTCTAGAGGTAAGGACAGTAAGATGCCTCCAAGAACTTGGGAGGTTACACCGTGATGGCCCAGCTGGTGAGGCAAAACAGCCTGGCAAACAACAAAAATGCATTTCAGCTCTTCTAGCTCAAGTGGCTCCAGCTCTAGGATGATACAAAAGGGACTCAATAAAGGGATATTAAAAGACTGAAAATGTCATGGTGACATTATCTTTTGGAAATACCAGACTGTCAGTAAAAGCACTGCTTCCCAATGGTACAGTTTGCAGGATTTGTGGCTGAAATTTGTAGATTGTCTATTGCGGTTCACAAAAGGTGCTTTGCCGAGTCTTGTGGTGAAAACCCCCCCCACCCCTTGACTCAGCAGGAATTGTGTCTAATTGCGCATTCTGTGTATATCCTAGCTAAATTTTAGTGTTGGAAAATGGCAGTAAACTGAGGACATGTGATAACTAATTGCCTTTAGTTACAGAAAGAAGTTTTAGAGTGAAAAGACATGTGCCTAAAGTTTCATGTTTTCTGTGAAGAGTATCATTGGTTTTTATAGGACTACAGAGCATACGTGAAGTAGCAAAGATTTGTATTTCTCTTTCTGAGGTTTGTAAGAATTTCTTCAGTTGCGTGCATCCCCTGGCCACATACAGAATATGGAAGTACAGGTATATTTTTACTAAATGATATAGATGCCTCCCAGCAAATTCAGCTTTAAAGCAATCCCATTTCCCTTGAATGTCCTTTAAAAGTTAGGGATGATTTCCCAAAGGGGCAAAATCTTATAACAATCTTAACTGCAAACTTGTAATGAAACAGTGAAGAGCCCAATCACAAGATGGAATTTGGGCTAGACTAAATATTTTCATGTTCTCTGGGGGGATTTTTCCGACCCAGGGGTTGAACCTGGGTCTCCTACATTGCAGGTGAATTCTTTACCATCTGAACCACCAAAAAAGCCCTCAAATATTTTGATGTTAGGTTATTAGTTCCAATTCAGGAACTCCATTTTTCCTTATATTTTCTTAACTTTTACCCAGTATCATCATTTCTTTCCTCAGATTAACTCATTTTCTCTAGTACCACAGATATTTTTCCTAATTAGCATGATCAGCGTTATTGTCTTTATTTTCATGTCATTCTTTATTTACTTAAAAAAAGAGTTGCTGGTAGACAAACACAGTGAAGGAATGTAGATTAAAAAAAAAAAACAAACAAACAAAAACAGAATCCTGTCCTCCAGGAGCTTCTAATCTATAGAGGAACTTTCTGTTTCTAATAATATTTAACTTCCAATTGATATTCTGGCACTTCGCAGTATTACAAAATATGTCCATGAAAGTGATCTCTTTTCAACTGTCAACAACTTCTTACACAGTAGGTAAGTTAAGTATTTTTATGCCCCCTAAACTCAGAGAAGTGAAGGGACTTTCCCAGTCCTTGCTCACCCCCTTGATGGAAACACTCAGTGCTGTTTTCATAATGCTATGTAACGCCTAGCTGTGATGGTCCTTGAATCATCCAAAGGATGTCCAGATGTCCGGTGAAACATTACTTCTGAATCGCTGGTCTGAGTACCTCCGAGGCCTTCCCCAGAAGAGGTAGGCATCATCCAATCTGTTGAGGAGCAGAGTAGTGCGAAAAGTCAGAGGATGATTGAAATCACTCTGCCTGCCTGCCTGAACTGGGACGTTGATCTCCTGCCCTCTCCACTCTTAGATCTCAGGTTTTCAGACTCAGACTGGCATCTACAACCTTGACTTTCCTGGGTCTCAGACTTGGAGACAGTGGATCGTTGGTCTTCTCAGCCTGCTGAGCTGTATGACCTTATAAAGATCTCTCCATATTTATATATATAGTTGTTGTTTAGTCACTAAGTTAGGTCCAACTCTTTGTGATCCCATGGACTATAGCCTGCTGGGCTCCTGTATCCATGGAATTTTCCAGCAAGATTACTGGAGTGGATTGCCATCACCCCCTCCAGGAAATTGTTTTGACCCAAGGATTGAACCTGTGTTCCACGTCTCCTGCACTGTGGAGGAGTCTTTATTGCTGAGCCGCTGCGGAAGCCCATATATATATTGTTAGTTCTATTTTTCTTGAGAACTCTGGCTGATACACTAGCAAAACTTTTTCTTTAAAACAGAACTCTGTATTTCTCTTTTAATATAGTCCATATCTAATAGAGCAATTATTCATACTACATATAGCTGGTAGACGCCACTCCGTCTAAAATCTAGAGGTTCTCAACCAGATGTCATGTCACTGCTGTTGAGTTGGACCCTTTAATAACAAATGAAACAGAGTTTTTCTCTGATTATTTCAACCTTCTTTCTGTAGTGGGAAGAGATAGAGAGTTGAATCAAACAGGAACAAAATTTCATATAAATTTACCCAGGCATGTGGGATGATGCATGATAATATCTTTTCTCAATATGGTGACACAGAATAAACATTGAAAATCATCCTATTATATGGTAATTCTATCCTTCCAGCACTCAGATATTAGAATGCAAATTATATACAATTCATTCCCTACTTGCTCAAGGTAGGGAACATTGATGTTGTCTCAACAACATCTAGACTACATTTACTGATTTTGTGGCTATTTAGATGTAATTGACTCTCCACTCATCCTTGTCAAGTTGGATCCTGGTAGCCTTATCCAATCAGAGAATGGCCAGTGTGATGGATAAAGGATGGTCCAATTAAACCAAAGGTCAGGACTCATATTTGATTGTGAAGAGAAATTCTTACTGCTCCAGTTTTCCTGCCCCCCGAGCCCACAAGTGAATGTGAAAGTCACTCAGCTGTGTCCAACTCTTTGCGACCGCATGGACTACCTGTTCCATGGAATTCTCCAAGCCAGAACACTGGAGTAGATAGCCTTTTCCTTCTCCAGGGGTTGTTCCCAACCCAGGGATTGAACCCAGGTCTCCCACAATGCAGGCGGATTCTTTACCAGCTGAGCCACAAGGGAAGCCCGAGCCCACAACTCACAGTTATTAATAATATGAAGCATGAAAGACATTGTTGTTAGAAGCCATATGAAAACCACAGACGAAGCCACCAGCATGGAGCAGAGCAGAGCTGAGCAAACTGCAAAAAATGGGCCCAGAGTCCTGGCTGGGCTATAGCTGAAGTCCACCCTACCTCTGGACTTTTCTGTTTCTACATCAGTAAACTGCTCTAATTATTTAAGCTTCTATCATTGAATTTTGTTATTTGCCACCAACAGCAGCCTCACTGAAACAATCCCGTAAGAAGAAAGAATTTCAGAGCTGAATATCAGGTATAAAGTTTAACTCATCTAGGATAAGATAAAATGTTCCTATGCATTCATTTAAAAAAAAAAAAAAGGGTATATACATGTTTTATGGACCTTCAAAAGTGAAAATCGCAAGATTTTAATTATGTTCAGCTTCCTTAAAAAACCAAAAAGATGATTTCTAAGATAAGATTCTACCTAGTTGGAGACTTTATTGCTCAGCATTAGCACGTCAGTCCCACTGAAAAATGAACACTTAGGTCCATCTTGGTAACCTAATCACTATACAAATCAGCATACTTATGAACTGATTGATTTTCTGCCACCTCAGGGATCATATTCTGCAACAGCTGTTCACAAGCGAAGACCCTTGCATACTGTGTTTAGCTTTCTTATGAAGAGAACCACTCATCAGGTTAAGTAAGAGTCACCATTTTCCTAAAAACTATGATAATATAAAGATTCTGATCATGGATAAGCCCTGGATTAAAAATTTAAGAAAGGTACAGATCACACTAGTAAATGATGTTCAGGCTCTTGCTCTGGGAATGTCAAAATGATTCTAATCAACTAAGGAAATGTAAGTTTAATTCAGAACCACCTTGTAGCTCATATTTGAGCTGCAAACAATGGCTGTATTAGTGAATGGATTACAAATTGTGCTTTGACGTCATATGATGGATGGTAGGAGTAAATAGGCCATTGCCTATCCAAAATCTCTCTCCAGGCTGTGAATGATACATCTATGAGTAAAACATAATTTACAACATAGCACCTCCTCACCTCTTTCCAGTCCGGAAGTGGACTTGCTCTATGTACTATTACTGCCTCTGTGTATTGAAGCACGGAGAGACAGAACAGCAGAGACATCATCTGAAGAAAAGCTATTTGGCTATAACTCTTTATACTTGATACTCTCCCTACCTGACAGATGTGTCTTCACTTGCAAACCAAGGCAAGAATTTTTGTATGCAAATGATTCCCATCAGAATATATAAACAAGTTGAAAGCAAATATTTTAACTGAGGTCTAAACGGATGCATTAAGTTTGGGGTACTTTAATCATTTATTTTCAAAGACAATATTCTCCAGGGACTTCCCTGGTGGTCCAGTGGTTAAGACTTCACCTTCCAATGAAGGGGATTCCATGCAGGGGGTTCAATCCCTGGTCAGGGAGCTAAGAGTCCACAGGTCTCATGGCCAAAAAAACAAAATGAAGATAATATCTTCATTTAATAGTAAAACAATAAAGTTATATATATTTATAAGATGTCAGGATTTCTGAGTTTAGTGAGATTTTTTTTGGTTCCCATTATTATATGGATTTGAAATTGGCTGAGTCTTAAACATTACTTTGCCAACAAAGATCCGTCTAGTCAAGGCTATGGTTTTTCCAGTAGTCATGTATGGATGTGAGAGTTGGATTGTGAAGAAGGCTGAGCGTCGAAGAATTGATGCTTTTGAACTGTGGTGTTGGAGAAGACTCTTGAGAGTCCCTTGGACTGCAAGGAGATCCAACCAGTCCATTCTGAAGGAGATCAACCCTGGGTGTTCTTTGGAAGGAATGATGCTAAAGCTGAAACTCCAGTACTTTGCCCACCTTATGCGAAGAGTTGACTCACTGGAAAAGACTCTGCTGCTGGGAGAGATTGGGGGCAGGAGGAGAAGGGGATGACAGAGGATGAGATGGCCGGATGGCATCACTGACTCAGTGAACGGGAGTTTGAGTGAACTCTGGGAGATGGTGATGGACAGGGAGGCCTGGCAAGCTGCGATTCATGAGGTGGCAAAGAGTCAGACATGACTGAGTGACTGAACTGAACGGAACTGAGTCTTAAACTCTTTGGAAATCAGATTCCAAATTTTACAGGTTCTTCATCTGTAAAATGAAATTTTTAGGATGATGATCACTAAGACTGCTTTCAGTATTAAATACCAAAGGCAATAACAGTTGCATCAACAACAGAATCCCCATCCCAATGATTCTATTAGTATAAAGACTGGTTTTCAGTCTTGCTATAAACCATAATCAGTGGCTCTGTAATGACTAATAGGTTGAAATAGATTGATCACCCAAGATTTTACATCTTATGGGTAGTTTAGGAGTTAACTCAGGACCAGCAAGTATCTTCTATCCT
The DNA here is from genome assembly GCA_006410635.1 of Cephalophus harveyi. NCBI lineage: Eukaryota > Metazoa > Chordata > Mammalia > Artiodactyla > Bovidae > Cephalophus > Cephalophus harveyi. Next base: position 3,234 of record SJYT01052818.1, on the reverse strand, counting down.
TCTTCAAAGACAAGAGCAGCAAAGGGATACCATTTCCCCTAATCACTCCTGGAACAGAAGGGAGTGTTGAGAGCAATCCAGTAAGTAAATTACATAGGCAGGTGACTTTCCTAATAGGTCATTTCTGTGAGAAACACACTCACCAGCCCAAAACCAAGATGGACTTGGAGACATACAGCAGAGCAAAAGCAGGACTTTTAATGACAATTTTGCAAGATCGGGTATTGGGTGGGCAGGTGCACCCAGAGTCGTTACACCGAGCAGGTTATCCGTCGCATGGAAGTCCCTCTCTCAGTTCGTCATTGGCTGAGTACTGCGGGGTGAACAGTGTTCCCAGATGTTGCCTAAGTTTATTCCCTTCCTCTTTACCTGCTGGCACTTCTCTAACACCTAGTTTCCCCCTTTCTTGCACACTTCTTCCCTGTTCTTATGTTTTGAATTCACCGATAGAATGAGCCTGCGCAAAACCCTAAACATCCCACCCTCCCTTTGTTTGCCTAGACTTTTCAGTTATGTAACTCTATGGTTGCTACATCAGCGATAAGTCATTATTTAAGCTAGCTATTAGTAGTTCCTCGTTCCTAAGTTAGCATCTATTTTTGAAAATGAACCATTAATGTTTCTTACAATTTTTGTTAAGGCTGTAGCTCTTGGTGATGGGACCCCTATCCAAGTGGTGTGGTGAAGGAAGAAAGCATTCCCCAAAGGAGAAGTGAAAATACATTTGTTGGATCTATTTATAGCCTCAGGCATTGCAACCAAATTGAAACCATCCAGAGACTGTTTCTTCTTTTTCCTTTTTGGACTGAGGAATTATTTAAATTCAAAGAGCAATTAAGTAGACACTTAACATTGAAACAATAGCAAAACCAAAAGCAATACCAATTTCTGAATGAACTGTTGCCTTTCCTTTAGGCAGTGCTCCATTATGGAGGGTGGAGAGGGAGGGAAAGGAAGGGTTGATGCTTTTAACTGGATTTAATTTTCATACAGAATCCTGGTTGGTTATCCAGTATTTATGTTCCTCTAAAGTTTGTGCATATTGGATACATAATGATTATTCCATAGCCTTTCTAAATAGCAGCATAAGAAAAGTCATCTTGCATCTTTACTGAATAAACTTCAAACACAGAATGCATTTTACAACTTTAAAAAATAATTGTCTAATACAGCCAGCTTTCTAAAAGTACAGTGGATATTATTCATTCAACATGTGTTTATTGAGGACCAACTCTGTACCAGGCATAGTGCTTGGCATTGGAGAGACAGGGGAACAACACAGACAACCCCCCTATTCTCAGGGGTTTACAGACTAACAGAGAAGACAGATATTCAGCAAGTAAATCCACCAGAGTGTGATAGGTGTTGTAATAGTTAATGAACAAACTGTTGCAAGAAGACAGAGAAGCCCCTCTGTCCCAGTCTTCAATAAGGGGGTTTCCCTTTAAAAGTGACACCTGAGTTGAGGAGTCTGATTATTTGAGATGTGAGTTCAAGGAATTTGTTCAGAGTAGCAAACCACTTACATATAAATATAACAAAGACAGTGAGCTCCTACTATGTGTCAGCCACTGTTCTGTGTTCTTTATATTTCATTTAACTCTCACAAGAAGTCTTCAAGATAAACACGATTATCCTTACTACAAGGCTGAAGCTTAAAGGGATTGACTTTTCCAATGTCATAGTAGCAAAAACAGGGTTCCGATATTAGCTGATTTTAAAGCCCATGATGTTTCTTTTTTCTTTATTTTTTATTGCAGTATAGCTGATTTGCTCAGTTGGTAAAGAATCTGCCTGCAATGCAGGAGACCCTGGTTTGATTCCTTTGCTTGGGAAGATACACTGGAGAAGGGATAGGCTACCCACTCCAGTGTTCTTGGGCGTCCCTTGTGACTCAGCCAGTAAAGAATCTACCTGCAATGCGGGAGACCTGGATTCCATCCCTGGGTTGGGAAGACCCCCTGGGGAAGGGAAAGGCTACGCATTCCAGTATTCTGGCTTGGAGAATTCCATGGACTGTATAGTCCACGGGGTCACAGAAAGTCAGACACAGCTGAGCAACTTTCACTTCATGGTTGCTTTACAATGTTGTGTTAGTTTCTGCTGTGCAGCAAAATGAATCAGCCATGCATATACACGTATGCCCTCTCTTTTGGACTTCCTTCCTGTTCAGGTCACCACGGTGTATTGAGTTCCCTGTGTTATACAGTATGTTCTCATTAGTTATCTATTTTATACACAGTATCAATAGTATATATGTGTCAATCCCAATCTCCCAATTTCTCCCACTCTTGGTACCCATGTATTTGTTCTGTACATTTGTGTCTATTTCTGCTTTGCACATAGGATCATCGGTACCATTTTTCTAGATTCCACATATATGTGTTAACATACAATACTTGTTTTTCTCTTTCTGACTTACTTCACTGTATAAGATAGACTCTAGGTCTATCTACATCTCTAAAAAAGACCCAATTTTATTCATTTTTATGGCTGAGTAATAGCCCATTGTGTATATGTAGCACATCTTCTTTATCCATTCCTCTGTTGATGGACATTTAGGTTGCTTCCATGTCCTGGTAAAGCTCATATTTCTAATGTCTAGCCACGTAAAAGAAAACTTTCAGCTTAAATATAGGGGGCATTTTATAAACACATTAATTCTTTAAACTAGTACGATAGGTATCATTGGAAAATATTAGACTGATTTACAATTTAAAATGATAGGCTGACCACAAAATTGTGTCCTCTCTCCAGAGACTATATTATAATGTCAGTAAAGGGGAAAAGTAGGAATGAAAAAGTAGAAAGTCAAGAAACACCTGGAGTAACAGGTAAATTTGGCCTTGGAATACGGAATGAAGCAGGGCAAAGGCTAATAGAGTTTTGCCAAGATAATGCACTGGTCATAGCAAACACCCTCTTCCGACAACACAAGAGAAGACTACACATGGACATCACCAGATGGTCAACACTGAAATCAGATTGATTATATTCTTTGCAGCCAAAGATGGAGAAGCTCTATACAGTCAGCAAAAACAAGACTGGGAGCTGACTGTGGCTCAGATCATGAGCTCCTTATTGCCAAATTTAGACTTAAATTGAAGAAAGTAGGGAAAACCACTAGACCATTCAGGTATGACCTAAATCAAATCCCTTATGATTATACAGTGAAAGTGAGAAATAGATTTAAAGGCCTAGATCTGATAGATAGAGTGCCTGATGAACTATGGA
>SJYT01052812.1:19952-35175 GCA_006410635.1 Cephalophus harveyi | reverse complement strand
ATACACCCATGGTGGATTCATGTCAATGTATGGCAAAACCAATACGGTATTGTAAAGTAGAATAAAGTAAAAATAAAATAAAAAAAATAAAAGATTCAATACAAATCAAAAAAAAAAAGAAATAGTTTTCATCAGTAACACCAAAGTAACAATATAAATAATAGCAATAGCAATACAAATAATACCAACAACTCACATGAATGAAGCCCTTACCTTCGGTGCCAGGCACTGTTCTATATGTTTTCAACATATAAATTTTTCTGTTCTTCCCAATAACTCCTCACCTGACATCTTCAGTGTCAGTGTGGACGAGGATGCAGACTGACCACACTCTTGATCCCTTCACTCCAGCACCAGCTGATGCTGGTTGAGTGCTCACCACGAGCCTATCTTTATTACTTTATTTAAACCTCACAACAGTGTAAGGCAGGTACCATCATGAGATCCATTCTATAGACGTGACAGTTGAGGCACAGAGAGAGGTCAGCCAACTTGCCCAGGATCACAGAGCGAGGAAATGGTGGGGCTCTGCAGTCCGCCTCCATAATCTGTGGCTTCTTTCTCTGATGTGGGCTGATCTGCCTCTGGAGACACTGAGAACACACAGCACAATGGCTGGGTCGGGTATTGTGACATTCCCACACCGCCCAGCACAGGGCCTCTATACCACACCCAACATAGGCTTACTGATGCTCACAGGTACAAAAACGTGCAGGACAGATGTCATTCTCACAGGAAACCATTCTGCCCTCATTGCGAATCATCGGAGGATAAATATCTCCCTTCTCCCAAACCCTCATGAATAAATGAATAAAGAGAAAGTAACTGAAGTAGACATAAAGCTGTGTGGTGTGGTCATCTGTAAAGTTTTATTGGAAATCTTCAATGCCAAAGTGTTACTGCCCAGGATGTAAGGAACTATTCCTTCCAAATACAAGCTTCCAAAAGTCACATTAGTGATGGGCGCACAAATGTCACCTCCTCTCCTCCACACCTGCACTAAAGTGTCATTAAGTATGACATACCTGAGGGACTTCCTTGGCAGTCCAGTGGTTAAGACTCTCTGATTCCACTGTAGGGAAGACCAGTTCAATCCCTGGTGGGGGAAACTGAGATCCCACATGCCATGGGGCATGGAAAAAAAGAGAGAAAGAGAGGTTTAAAGAATTTATCAACACAATTAATTAATGATAAAAATGATTAATGTCCTCCAGGATAAAGGTACCTAAGAGACTGTCTGATCAAATCCCCGTGCCCCTCAAAGGCAGGTTGCCTAATGCAGCAGCCCCAGCTCTGGCTACCTGCTCCTCCTTCTCTAGTCCAACCCAGTGGTAGAAGAGGGGCCACATGGGAAAGTGCAGTGAGTGGATCAGGGCAGCACAGAGCTTGTCGGTGAGTGACACTGAGCAGTAACACTCTGGTTAGATTTCTTTTAAAAGGGGGATGAGGATTATGATGAGGGAGCAGGTAGAAACAGGATAAATCAAGTACAATGTGAAGCACGGGACTCATGGTTAGAAGCTATTCTTGATATTCAGGATATTCCCATGCCCCAAGACACCTGTAAATACCTCTTGAACAAGCATAAAACCCTCAGCCTGGCCTGGCTTTCATTTGCACTTCTCACTGCAGAAACAGAATTCTTAGAGGAGGGACAGAGGGGGAGGGGAGGGAAGGGGAGGGTGGCTTGGGGAAGAGTGAGGGTGGAGGGGAAGGAAGGAACTGAGGTGCAGGAGAGAAGGGCAGTGATGGGGAAGATGGAAACAAACTCTTCCTGATCTAGAACATAGGCGCAAGTGTTGTAGGGTGCCTGCAGCCAGCGGTGGGGAGCTGAGTCCAGCCCTGTATGCAGAGCTGCACAGTTACCTGCCAAGCTGAAGGAAGAGCCCCGAAGGAAGGGCCCCTTGCACTGTAAGCTTTCTGAGAGCACTAAGCACTGGCCAGGATCTACGCGTGCACTCTGACGTGGGTTAACACAAATCGGTAGTACTTGTTGCTTCGTAAGGGGCAGGTTGGGTTTCTTGCAGCCGGCTTCTGAACACACTGTGTGCCCTGAAATAGAGCCCCCAGGAGCCAGAGCAAGCAGCCCCCTAGCTAATCATTTCATCTGAATCACTAGCCCCATTCGTGGACTTTGGGGGTGAATGAAACAGAACCAGAGCCCTATCCATTAGTTACAGAGTTGGAGTGGTGGGTTGGTGGGGAGGAGACGTGCTCAGAGCCCACAGGACAAGGGGGACCACTGGGCTGTGGCTTTCTCCAGCCCCATCTTTGCATCTCTCGCTCTAGGGGAACTGTGGGCTAGGAGCCTGCATCCCTGGAGAGATGTTCTCCTAACGTTTCTCCAGGGCTCTGGCTCCAGGGGCCAGTGAGGTCTCATTTCCCTGCCCCTCCCCACCCCAAGTTGGCATGCCTCCACTTTATGGCCATGCCCAGGCCTCAAGTGCCCCCAGAGGGTCCCACCTACCTCGGTCAAGGGGCAGGGCCAGAGGAAGTGGGAGGCCAGGGAGGAAGGGGGGTCGAGGGAGGGAGGGCGCCTAAGCAGGAGCAGGCACACATTGGACCAGTAACACAAGCTACAACTGGGACCAGGCGCCCAGAAGAGAACTGACCGGGTGGTTACCCCCAGGACTATCCCGCACTAGGACATCTGCACAGATCTGGGCATAGAGGCTGATTCATCTACAGCACTCAAGACTGGAGCCTCCGCTGGGGGCAGGTGGGGTGGGGGCCACAGCCTGGATGACGCTATTGCAGCCTGGAAGACCGGGAAGAACCGCATGGTCAGAGGCCCGGCCGGGTCAGGTGCTTTGGCGAAGCCCAGGAAACGCCCTTTCCCTGGGAGAGGCCAGTGGACCGGACTCAGCTGCTGCAAAGTCACAGCCCTCAGTCTCCCTGCCCCCTCTCTCTCGGCCTTGCGCCTTTTCCAGATATGAAGCCTCCCGTGGTATCAGCGATGGTAGTGGGAGGAGAAGAGGGCTAAGTGTGGTCTGAACTGGAGCTGGGGGAGGTCGAGGAGGCGGCCAGGAGCCCAGGAGGAAGCAGCAGCAGCAGCAACTGGAGCTGACCACCTGGGGCCCAGAGATGAGGCGGGGTGCGGGAGGGGAAACGAGGGAACCTGCAGAGGCGCCTCCACTGCATAAATTCACCCACAAAAAGGAAATTTTGAATTTGCTACATGGATGAATCTTGAGAGCACTATGCTGAATGAAATAAATGAAGCACTGTAATGAACTGAACTGACATACCTTGTATTAGTTTCTGGATGAATGGCACCACTGGACTTGCTAGATGCAAGGTGGCCACAAACCTCAATGTGTAAACAAGAAACACAGTATCTGCAAAGTGATTCCTAGTGATTCAGTTATCTTATACACTGAAATAACCACATAATGATAATTTTTAAAAGCTACCCACTCAACAACTTTCAAATAGACAATACAAATATTATTAACTATAATTACCACCCTGTACATTACACATCCCCCTATGAAGTGTTTGTACCTTTGAATCCCTTCGCCATCTTTTGAACCTCTGGGAATCACCAATCTGTTCTGTTGTGTGAGCATTTTTTAAAAATTGTTTTTGGCGGATTGTTGTTTGTTTTGAGAGTCCTCCATGTAAAAGAAGGAAATGGCAACCCGCTCCAGTATTCTTGTCTAGAGAATCCCGTGGACAGAGGAGCCTGGTGGGCTGCCATCTGTGGGGTCGCACAGAGTCGGACACGACTGAAGCGACTTAGCAGCAGCAGCAGCATGTAAAAATGATATCATACAGTATCTATCTTTATGATTTATTTCATTTAGCATAGTGCTCTCAAGATTCATCCATGTAGCAAATTCAAAATTTCCTTTTTGTGGGTGAATAATATTCCATTGTATATACAGGTATGTCTCATGTATTGTGCTTGACTTTTAATGCACTTTGCAGATATTGTGTTTCTTGTTTACACATTGAGGTTTGTGGCCACCTTGCATCTAGCAAGTCCAGTGGTGCCATTCATCCAAAAGCATTTGATCACTTCTTGCCTCTGTCACATTTTGGTCCTTTTGGCAATATTTTAAGCTTTTTTATCATTGTTATATTTGCTATGGTGATCTGTGATCAGTGATCTGTTACTAATGGAAAAATACTCTAACTCCAAGTTGAAAACTTCCCTAAAATGGGGAAGGAAATAATCAACCAAGTCCAAGAAACCGAGAGAGTCCCAAATAAGTTAAACCCAAGGAGAAACTCCCAAGACACATATTAATCAAATTAACAAGGATCAAACACAAAGAACAAATATTAAAAGCAGCAAGGGGAAAACAACAAATAACACACAAGGGGATTCCCATAAGGATAACAGCTGATCTTTCAACAGAAACTCTTCAGACCAGGAGGGAATGGCAGGATATACTTACAGTGATGAAAGAAAATAACCTACAGCCCAGATTACTGTACCCAGAAAAGATCTCTTTCAAATATGAAGGAGAAATCAAAAGCTTTACAGACAAGCAAAAGCTGAGAGAATTCAGCACCACCAATTCAGCACTCTAGACAGGAAACACAAAAAGCGTGTATAAACTCAAACCCAACACAATAAAGTAAATGGCAATGGGATCATACTTATCAATAATTACCTTAAATGTAAATGGGTTGAATGCCCCAACCAAAAGACAAAGACTGGCTGAATGGATACAAAAGCAAGACCCCTATATATGTTGTCTACAAGAGACCCACCTCAAAACAAGGGACACATACAGACTGAAAGTGAAGGGCTGGAAAAAGATATTCCATGCAAATAGAGACCAAAAGAAAGCAGGAGGATCAATACTCATATCAGATAAAATAGACTTTAAAACAAAGGCTGTGAAAAGAGACAAAGAAGGACACTACATAATGATCAAAGGATCAATCCAAGAAGAAGATATAAAAATTATATATGCACCCAACATAGGAGCACTGCAATATGTAAGACAAATGCTAACAAGTATGAAAGGGGAAATTAACAATAACACAATAATAGTGGGAGACTTTAATACCTCATTCACACCTATGGATAGATCAACTAAACAGAAAATTAACAAGGAAACACAAACTTTAAGGATAATAGACCAGTTAGACCTAATTGATATTGATAGGACATTTCACCCCAAAACAATGAATTTCGCCTTTTTCTCAAGCACACGCGGAACCTTCTCCAGGATAGATCACATCCTGGGCCATAAATCTAGCCTTGGTAAATTCAAAAAAATTGAAATCATTCCAAGCTTCTTTTCTGACCACAATGCAGTAAGATTAGATCTCAATTACAGGAGAAAAACTATTAAAAATCCCAACATATGGAGGCTGAACAACACACTGCTGAATAACCAACAAATCACAGAGGAAATCAAAAAAGAAATCAAAATATGCATAGAAACGAATGATAATGAAAACACAACAACCCAAAACCAGTGGGACACTGTAAAAGCAGTGCTAAGGGGAAGGTTCATAGCAATACAGGTATACCTCAAGAAACAAGAAAAAAAGTCAAGTAAATAACCTAACTCTACACCTAAAGCAACTAGAAAAGGAAGAAATGAAGAACCCCAGAGTTCGTAGAAGGAAAGAAATCTTAAAAATTAGGGCAGAAATAAATGCAAAAGAAACAAAAGAGACCATAGCAAAAATCAACAAAGCCAAAAGCTGGTTCTTTGAAAGGATAAATAAAATTGACAAACCATTAGCCAGACTCATCAAGAAACAAAGAGAGAAAAATCAAATCAATAAAATTAGAAATGAAAATGGAGAGATCACAACAGACAACACAGAAATACAAAGGATCATAAGAGACTACTATCAGCAATTATATGCCAATAAAATGGACAACGTGGAAGAAATGGACAAATTCTTAGAAAAGTACAACTTTCCAAAACTGAACCAAGAAGAAATAGAAAACCTTAACAGACCCATCACAAGCACGGAAATTGAAACTGTAATCAGAAATCTTCCAGCAAACAAAAGCCCAGGTCCAGACGGCTTCACAGCTGAATTCTACCAACAATTTCGAGAAGAGCTAACACCTATCCTACTGAGACTCTTCCAGAAAATTTCAGAGGAAGGTAAACTTCCAAACTCATTCTATGAGGCCACCATCACCCTAATACCAAAACCTGACAAAGATGTCACCAAAAAAGAAAACTACAGGCCAATATCACTGATGAACATAGATGCAAAAATCCTTAACAAAATTCTAGCAATCAGAATCCAACAACACATTAAAAAGATCATACACCATGACCAAGTGGGCTTTATCCCAGGGATGCAAGGATTCTTCAATATCCGCAAATCAATCAATGTAATTCACCACATTAACAAATTGAAAAATAAAAGCCATATGATTATCTCAATAGATGCAGAGAAGGCCTTTGACAAAATTCAACATCCATTTATGATAAAAACTCTCCAGAAAGTAGGAATAGAAGGAACATACCTCAACATAATAAAAGCTATATATGACAAACCCACAGCAAACATTATCCTCAATGGTGAAAAACTGAAAGCATTTCCCCTAAAGTCAGGAACAAGACAAGGGTGCCCACTTTCACCGCTACTATTCAACATAGTTCTGGAAGTTTTGGCCACAGCAATCAGGGCAGAAAAAGAAATAAAAGGAATCCAAATTGGAAAAGAAGAAGTAAAACTCTCACTGTTTGCAGATGACATGATCCTCTACATAGAAAATCCTAAAGACTCCACCAGAAAATTACTAGAGCTAATCAATGAATATAGTAAAGTTGCAGGATATAAAATCAACACACAGAAATCCCTTGCATTCCTATACACTAATAATGAGAAAGTAGAAAAAGAAATTAAGGAAACAATTCCATTCACCATTGCAACGAAAAGAATAAAATACTTAGGAATATATCTACCTAAAGAAACTAAAGACCTATATATGGAAAACTATAAAACACTGATGAAAGAAATCAAAGAGGACACTAATAGATGGAGAAATATACCGTGTTCATGGATCGGAAGAATCAATATAGTGAAAATGAGTATACTACGCAAAGCAATCTATAGATTCAATGCAATCCCTATCAAGCTACCAGCGGTATTTTTCACAGAACTAGAACAAATAATTTCAAGATTTGTATGGAAATACAAAAAAACCTCAAATAGCCAAAGCAATCTTGAGAAAGAAGAATGGAACTGGAGGAATCAACCTGCCTGGCTTCAAGCTCTACTACAAAGCCACAGTCATCAAGACAGTATGGTACTGGCACAAAGACAGAAATATAGATCAATGGAACAAAATAGAAAGCCCAGAGATAAATCCACACACCTATGGACACCTTATCTTCGACAAAGGAGGCAAGAATATACAATGGAGTAAAGACAATCTCTTTAACAAGTGGTGCTGGAAAAACTGATCAACCACTTGTAGAAGAATGAAACTAGATCACTCTCTAACACCACTCACAAAAATAAACTCAAAATGGATTAAAGATCTAAATGTAAGACCAGAAACTATAAAACTCCTAGAAGAGAATATAGGCAAAACACTTTCCGACATAAATCACAGCAGGATCCTCTATGATCCACCTCCCAGAATACTCGAAATAAAAGCAAAAATAAACAAATGGGATCTAATTAAAATTAAAAGCTTCTGCACAACAAAGGAAACTATAACCAAGGTAAAAAGACAGGCTTCTGAATGGGAGAAAATAATAGCAAACGAAGCAACTGACAAACAACTAATCTCAAAAATATACAAGCAACTCATGCAGCTCAATTCCAGAGAAATAAACGACCCAATCAAAAAATGGGCCAAAAACTAAACAGACATTTCTCCAGAGAAGACATCCGGATGGCTAACAAACACATGAAAAGATGCTCAACATCACTCATTATCAGAGAAATGCAAATAAAGACCACAATGAGATACCATTTCACACCAGTCAGAATGGCTGCGATCCACAAGTCTACAAGCAATAAATGCTGGAGAGGGTGTGGAGAAAAGGGAACCCTCTTACACTGCTGGTGGGAACGCAAACTATTACAGCCACTATGGAGAACAGTGTGGAGATTCCTTAAAAAACTGCAAATAGAACTGCCTTATGACCCAGCAATCCCACTGCTGGGCATACACACCAAGGATACCAGAATTGAAAGAGACACATGTACCCCAATGTTCATTGCAGCACTGTTTATAATAGCCAGGACATGGAAACAACCTAGATGTCCATCAGCAGATGAATGGATAAGAAAGCTGTGGTACATATACACAATGGAGTATTACTCAGCCATTAAAAAGAATACATTTGAATCAGTTCTAATGAGGTGGATGAAACTGGAGCCTATTATACAGAGTGAAGTAAGCCAGAAAGAAAAACACCAATACAGTATACTAACACATACATGTGGAATTTAGAAAGATGGTAACAATAACCTTGTATACGAGAGAGCAAAAGAGACACAGATGTATAGAACAGTCTTTTGGACTCTGTGGGAGAGGGTGAGGGTGAGATGGTTTGGGAGAATGGCATTGAAACATGTATATTATCGTATGTGAAACCAATCGCCAGTCCAGGTCGGATGCATGGGACAGGGTGCTTGGGGCTGGTGCACTGGGATGACCCAGAGGGACGGTATGGGGAGGGAGGTGGGAGGGGGGTTGAGAATGGGAAACACATGTACACCCGGGGCAGATTCATGTCAATGTATGGCAAAACCAATACAATATTGTAAAGTAGGAAAAAAAAAAAAAAAAGGAAGGAGGTCCACAAAAGTATTGAGCTATGCTACTATTTGCATATGAAAACATAAACACATAAATACATTAATAAATGCTTGCACATGGGGAGAGTATGTCTGGAAGCTGGCAGCAGTGACTGCATGTAGGGAGGGGGAAATAGGTGACTAAGAGACTAAAAGAAAAGGCACACAAACCATTACAATGTGTGTGTGGGTGTGCATGTTTGCATGCACATATAAATAAAAGAAACATTAAAATTCCCAGAAAGAAAAAAAAAAGAAAATATACGAGGAAGGTTTGATCAACATTCTTATTTTATAAATGAGGAAACTGAGGCACAGAGACATTGTTAAAGTTACAAGTTACTGAGAGATGCTTTTTGGACAGTATATTTGTCTATACTCAGTAAATTTTGTGGGAAAGGGCATTATCTATCTAGATTATTGGGGGGGGGGACTTGCTTTCAATTCTTTGTACAAAAAAATTATGTATGTTACCCAGATCTAAGCAATGTCCAGGTGTTTTACATGCTCATCTTCATTTAATTTAAAAGAAAATCTACATTCTCACTTATGGATGAGGAAACTAAGCACAGGGGCATTAATGAAATTACTAGTAACTGAAAGAGATGCTTTTTGGTGAACGTATTTATACTTAGTAAACTTTGTGGGAAAGGGCATTATGTGTCTAGTTTGTTGGTGGAGGTGAGGTGAAGTCGCTCAGTCGTGTCCGACTCTTTGCGATCCATCCATGGGATTCTCCAGGCAAGAATACTAGAGTGGATTGCCATTTCCTTCTCCAGGGGATCTTCCTGACCCAGGGATCGAACCCGGGTCTCCCACATTGGAGGCAGATGCTTTAACCTCTGAGCCACCAGGGAAGCCCTTGTTGGTGGAAAACTACTTTATTTCAGGTCTATATTTTTAAAAAATAAAAATTAAGTATGTTACTTATATCTACTAAGTTTACACTGGGTGTTTTACATGTTCTGCTTTGTTTAATTAAAAAATATATATATATCTACTTGAAGGTGTTATCAACATTCCCATTTTAGAGATGAGGAAACTGAGGCACAGAGGCATTAGTGAATTCACTAGTAAGTGACAGACATGCTTCTTGGTGAGCGTATTTATCTATACTTAGTAAACTTTGTAAGAAAAACCACTGTTCATTTAGATTGTTGGGGAAAAATACTCGACTTCAATTTTATCTAATAAAAAGAAAAAGCAATTCATTTAGATCTAGTAAGCAATGCCCTGGGTATTTTACATGCTCAGTTCAGTTCAAATGCTCAGTCGTGTCCAATTCTTCGCAACCCCATTGACTGCAGCACGCCAGGTCTCCCTGTCCATCATGAACTTTCAGAGCTTGCTCAAATTCATGTCCCATCGAGTCGGTGATACTATCCAACCATCTCATCCTCTATGGTCCGCTTCTCCTCTTGCCTTCAATCTTTCCCAGCATCAGGGTCTTTTCCAAAGAGGCATTTCTTCGCATCAGGTGCCAAAGTATCGGAGTTTCAACTTCCGCATCAATCCTTCCAATGAGTATTCAGCACTAATTCACTTTAGGATGGACTGGTTGGATGCTATGCTATATTTAATTTTTTAAAAATCTATGAAGAATGTGTTATCAACATTCCCATTTTATAGATGAGGAAACTGAGGCACAGAGGCATTAATGATTTCCTAGTAAGTGCCAGAGATGCTTCTTGGTGAGTGTATTTATCTATACTTAGTAAACTTTGTAGGAAAGAGCATTGTCAATCTAGACTGTTGGGTAAATACACTTGATTTCAATTCTATATGAAAAAAAAAGAAAAATTCAGTATGTTACTTAGATTTATGAAGCAATGCCCTGGATGTTTCATATGCTTTGCTTCATTTAATTAAATAAATATTGCCAAGGAAGGTGCTATAAACATTCCCATTTCATAGATGAGGAAACTGAGACACAGAGGCATTAATGAAGTTACCAAAGTGAATGAGAAGCTTTTGCGGCTGTTGCTGCTAAGTTGCTATAGTCGTGTCCAACTCTGTGGGACCCCAGAGATGGCAGCCCACCAGGCTCCCCCCATCCCTGGGATTCTCCACGCAAGAACATTGGAGTGGTTTGCCATTGCCTTTTCTGAGAAGCTTTTAGGTGAGCATATTTATCGAAACTGTAAATTTGTGGTAAAGGGAATTAACTATCTAGATTGAGGGCGATATAAAACTTGATTTCAATTCACTCTTTAAAAAAAAAAAACAAAATTAAGTATGTTACTTAGATCCCATAAACAATGTCCTGGGTGTTTTACATGTTCTGCTTCAGTTAATCGAACAGAAAATAAATGAGGAAGGTGTTATCAGCATTCCCAATTTAAAAATGAGGAAACTGAGGCATGGGGGCTTTAATGAAGTTAATAGCAAGTGAAAGAGATGCTTTTTGTTGACCATATTTGTCTATATGTAGAAAACTTTGTGGGAAAGGGCATTTTCTATCTAGATTATTGGGGGAATAAACCTACTTTCATATCTATTTGAAAAAATAAATATTTATTTAGATCTATTAAGCAAGGTCCTGGGGCTTCCCTGGTGGCTCAGAGGTTAAAGCGTCTGCCTGCAATGTGGGAGACCTGGGTTTGATTCCTGGGTCAGGAAGATCCCCTGGAGAAGGAAATGGCAACCCACTCCAGTATTCTTGCCTGGAGAATCCCGTGGACGGAGGAGCCTGGTGGGCTATAGACCACGGGTCGCAAAGAGTCGGACACGACTGAGCAACTTCACTTCACTTCAAGCAATGTCCTGGGTTTTTACATGCTCTGCTTCTTTAATCAAAAAAGAAAAATCAACTAGGAAGGTGTTGTCAACATTCCCATTTTATAGACAGGGAAACTGAGGCTAGAGGCCTTAATGAAGTTACTACTAAGGGAAAGAGATGCTTTTGGTGAACGTTTTTGTCAATCAGTTCAGTTCAGTTCAGTGACTCAGTCCTGTCTGATTCTGCGACCCCATGGACTGAAGCATGCCAGGCTTCCCTGTCCATCACCAACTCCTGGAGTTTACTCAAATTCATGTCCACTGAGTTGGTGATGCCATCCAACCATCTCATCCTCTGTCATCCCTTTCTCCTTCTGCCTTCAATCTTTCCCAGCATCAGGGTCTTTTCAAATGAGTCAGCTCTTCGCATCAGGTGGCCAAAGTATTGGGGTGTCAGCTTCAACATCAGTCCCTTCAATGAACATTCAGGACTGATTTCCTTTAGGATGGACTGGTTGGATCCCCTTGCAGTCCAAGGGACTCTCAACAGTCTTCTCCAGCACCAGAGTTCAAAAGTGTCAATTCTTTGGCACTCAACTTTCTTTATAGTCCAACTCTGACATCCATACATGACTACTGGAAAAACCATAACCTTGACTAGATGGACCTTTGTTGGCAAAGTAATGTCTCTGCTTTTTAATATGCTGTCTGGGTTGGTCACAATTTTTCTTCCAAGGAGTAAGTGTCTTTTTCTTACATGGCTGCAGTCACCATCTGCAGTGATTTTGGACCCTCCAAAAAGAAAGTCTGCCACTGTTTCCACTCTTTCTCCATCTGTTTGCCATGAAGTGATGGGACCAGATGCCATAATCTTTGTTTTCTGAATCTTGAGCTTTAGGCTAACATTTTTACACTCCTCTTTCACTTTCATCAAGAGGCTCTTTACTTCTTCTTCAGTTTCTGCCATAAGGTGGTGTCATCTGCATATCTGAGGTTACTGATATTTCTCCCAGCAATCTTGATTCCAGCTTGTGCTTCATCCAACCCGGTGTTTCTCATGATGTACTCTGCATATAAGTTAAATAAGCAGGGTGACAATATACAGCCTTGACATACTCCTTTTCCTATTTGGAACCAGTCTGTTGTTCCATGTCCAGTTCTAACTGTTGCTTCCTCACCTGCATGCAGATATCTCAAGAGGCAGGTCAGGTGGTCTGGTATTCCTATCTCTTTCAGAATTTTCCACAGTTTATTGTGATCCACACAGTCAAAGGCTTTGGCATAGTCAATAAAACAGAAATAGATGTTTTTCTGGAACTCTCTTGCTTTTTGGATGATCCAGCAGATGTTGGCAATTTGATCTCTGGTTTCTAAGCATTTACTAAGTATTGTAGTAAAATTCATGGGAAGGGGCTTTGACTATCTATATTGTGAGCAAAATAAATCATAGTTTCAATTCTCTCTGTTTAAAAAAAATTATGTTAGTTAGATCTAAGAAGCAATGTCCTAGGTATTCTACATACTCTGCTTCATTTAAATGAAAAAAAAAATCTGCGAGTAAGGAGTTTTCAACATTCCCATCTTAAAGATGAAGAAACTGAGGCACAGAGGCATTAATGAAGTTAATAGCAAGTGAATGAGATGCTTTTTGGTGAGTGTATTTATCTGTACTTAGAAAACTTCATTGGATTTGGGGGAAATAACCCACTTTCAATTCTTTTTTTTTTTTTAGGTCCTAGCTAAGCCTCTGATTTTATCTACTATTTCTTCATTCCCTTCAGCCTAAGCTGGCTTCTTTACTATACTTCAGACACACTAAGCCCCCTTGCCATCTTAAGCCTTGCTGTGCACACTGACTTAACTCTGTTTCCGGTTTCTTTTTTTAGTTTTTCAATTGAAGGATAATTTTTTTTACAGGATTTTCTATTTCAGTGCTATCTATTAAAAATTAAATATGTTACTTACGTCTACTAAGAAATGTCTTAGGTGTTTTACATGCTCTGGTTCATTTAATTAAAAAAAATTCAACTAAGAAGGTGTTATCAACATTCCCATTTTATAGATTAAAAAACTGAGGCACAGAGGGATTAAAAAGGTAATCATAAGTGAAAGAGATTCTTTTTGGTCAGAGAATTTATGTATAATTAGTAAAGCTTGTGGAAAGGACTGTCTATCTACATTGTTGGGGGAAAAAACAACTCGATTTCCAACCTATCAATTAAAAACAAAACTGAATTAAGTATGTTACTTAGATCTATGAAGCAATGTCCTGGGTGTTTTGCATGCTCTGCTTAATTTAGTTTGAAAAATATTACAAGGAAGGTGTATATCAACATTCCCGTTTTATAGATGTAGACACTGAGGCACAGATGCATGAATGAAGTCACAAGTAAGTGAAAGAGATAACGTTTTGGTCAGCAAATTCATATATACAAGTAAACATTGAGGGAAAAGCATTATCTATCTAGACTGTTAGAAAGGGGGAAGTTTACTTCTACACTCTCTATTTAAAAAAGCAAAATTAGTATCTTGCTTAGTTCTACTAATCAATGTCCTGGGTGTTTTCCATGCTCTGCTTTACTTAATTATACAGAAAATTTACCAGGAATGTATTATCAACATTCCCATTTTATAGATGAGGAAAGTGAGGCACAGAGGCATTAATGAAATTACTAGAATTTGAAGAGATGCTTTTTTTGTGAGCCTATTTATCTATACTTAGTAAACTTTGTGGGAAAGGGTATTCTCTATCCAAATTGTTGGGGGAAAAGAACCTCATTTTCAGTTTTCTCTATTAACAAAAAATAAAGTATGTTCAGTTCACTCGTTGAGTCATGGCCAACTCTCTGTGACCCCATGGACTCTGAAGAGTCTTCTCCAACACCACAGTTCAAAATCATCAATTCTTCGGCACTCAGCTTTCTTTATAGTCCAACTCTCACATCCATACATGACTACTGGAAAAACCACAGCCTTGACTAGACAGACCTTTGTTGGCAAAGTAATGTCTCTGCTTTCTAATATGCTGTCTAGGTTGGTCATAACTTTCCTTCCAAGGAATAAGCGTCTTAATTTTATGGCTGCAGTCACCATCTGCAGTTATTTTGGAGCCCCCCAAAAATAAAGTGTGCAAACTGGAAGTGGTCAAACAGGAGATGGCAAGAGTGCTTGCTTTTAGTGAGCATATTTAGCTATGAAAGGGCAGGTCTGTCTAGATTGTTGGGGGAAATAGGCTAGAGGCATTAATGAAGTTATTAGTAAGTGAAAGAGATGCATTTTGGTGAGGTATGTATTGACACTTTGCAAAATTCATGAGAATGGGCTTTGGCTATCTAGATTGTGAGGAAATAAATCTAGATTTCAATTTTCTCTATTAAAACAAAAAATTAAGTATGTTACTTAGATCTACTAGGCTATATCCTGGGTGTTTTACATGCTATTCTTCATTAAATCAAAAAGAAAATCTATGAGGAAGGTGTTATCAACATTCCCATTTTATAGATGAGGAAACTGAGGTACAGAGACTTTATTAAATTTACTAGTATTTCATGCATTGGAGAAGGAAATGGCAACCCACCACAGTTCAAAAGCATCAATTCTTCAGCGCTCAGCCTTCTTCACAGTCCAACTCTCACATCCATACATGACCACAGGAAAAACCATATCCTTGACTAGATGGACCTTAGTTGGCAAAGTAATGTCTCTGCTTTTGAAAATACTATCTAGGTTGGTCATAACTTTTCTTCCAAGGAGTAAG